>OZ005742.1:134037540-134261624 GCA_963930735.1 Dioctria linearis | reverse complement strand
AAGGTACCACTTTCGTTATTTATATCAAACAACGTTGTAGTCAATTTTGTTGTTGGTTTACTATGTTTACGTTGTAAAATTACAATATTTAGTTGCTCGGCAATAAGTTTTGGTGGTAAAATAACAACTTTTAATTGTTAGTTCAATACATTTCATGGTAAAGCTACAATGTGATGTGTTTGTTCCAACTATTTATTTTGTTCAACTGAATAATGCTTGTTTTAAGAAAATTCCATATTCGGCTTAATACTTTACGTGTTTACTTTACCATGTTCGTGTTTATTTTACCACTTTATCAGCTAAAAGGTATGGTTAAAACCTGCGAGGTGAATAGAAACAAATTTTTAAATAAAAATAAATATATAAATTACAAAAAAATTTGTTTGATATTATATTATCCATCTTTATGTAATGGATAATATAATATCAATCGAAATTTTTTAGTGATTCATATTAATTTATTTTTATTAAAGTTTTGTTTCTATTTACCCGCAGTCTTTATTCACCCCATTTCATTCATACTATTTTCTTTATTACCATAATTATATAACATAGCGACATTCAGAAGTTTCACTCAAATAGATTCAAAAAAGGACCAAAAGGCTAACGATAATTATCAGCCATGAGTTTGATAAAATACTCATTTATCAAGTTTTTAGGTTTATTACTTCAATTGAAGTTTTCTTAAATAAAAGTAGAAGAAAATAATATGACCTTTACTTAATAACAATAAGAAAAATAAATACAACAATATACTTATACAATTACACATTTTATTTACACATAATTCACAAAAATTCATAGTCAACGAAACTAAAAGCGCTGAGTTTTACATATGTTTTACCATTAGGAGATGGATAAATGCGAATAGGTGGTCCATCGAAATGTGTTATATTGAAAATAAAATATTCATCTTTTTCATTTAAAACTTGATATGATTGAAAATGTATACAATATGGAGAAAGTAATAAATTATTATATAATACGAAAACATTAATTTCCTCTGATATTAAAAGACCTTGAATAGCATACAGTTCAACATTATCTCCATTTGAAATGCTTAAATATTGACCTTTTTTGTATAAAATTTTACGGAAAGTTATAAAATCATAGAAAAAGCTATCTTCTAAAGTCGAAAAATAGTTTGAATTACGTAATTTAGAGTAAAAACAAGAATTTGTACAAGAAATTTTAGATCTTGATTTTTCAGTTATCTCAGAAATTATTCCAATTCCTCTCGTCAGTTTACTACAAAATGTTAAAGAGGATTTCGTGGCTAAAGAAAGTGGTAAGTTTCTACGAGACGTTATGTTATTACAGTAGCTTTTTAAAACTTTATGTTTCGATTCATATTGAAAAGACCATATATGATGTAGCGGTCCAATCCTTTTCATTACGAAAGGATAATGGATCATAAAATGGAACTTAGGTTTTAAAGTTTCGTTGAATAATTGGATGTATAGTGAGTGATGAGCGGAAATGAGTGTGCTAAGTTTTAGCAAATCTGAGTCTTTAAAATTCGATTTCAATACAACGTCTAAAATTTGATTAAGCAATACTACTAACTCTCAGTAACTGTTACCTTGGGTAATAAGATCACCGATTATTAGAGGAATTAAATAGGTAAAAGTCCACATTTCCCTAGCAGACATATTAAATTTGCTTTTATAGGGATGTTCCATCTTAATAGGAGAACATAAGTTCCCTGCTTCTGTTTCTCCATAGTTGAAGAGTAAGGTTCGGTTATTCAAAGTATCTAAGGTAAAAAAATTGTCCTGAACTATAAACTGCAATAAAATTTTACTAATAACGTACTGACAAACCCCTTCAAAGAGGTCAGGCATTACATCAATCGAGCAATTTTGTACAACGTGGAATGTTAGAAATTCATTGAAAATAGACTCTTCAGCGATCCCCGTGTTTGTTATTCTTTTACTTAGCTCTGGGTGACGTAATATATCAGAATTATATTTTTTTATTGTTCTGTGAAATTCAATATTATCACTAACTTTTGATTGAATATCAGATTTTGAGGAATTACAAATTCGGCAAGGGTAATTTGAATTAAAGCACTTGGTAAAACCCATTATCGTATTTAACCCAAGGTTGTCACCTAATACTAAACCCAAAATTAAATATATCTGTTGAAATTCACCTGATTTTAATTTTATCGTAACACCCTTTTCTTCCAGTATTTGTATTTCATGAACAAGTCGATAAAATATAGAATTTATACCAAACCGTTTATGCTTACTATAAAACAACATTGCAACAAATATGTTCTCTAATTCGGAACAAACCCACTGAGGCAAGCATGGAAAGCTGTAGTAAACTGCACCAATAACGTGTTGACCAGCATGAGAGCCTAACGCATTGTTTGACTCAAAATCGTCAAAATATAAGAAAAATGGGAATGCATATTTACGCTTCTCCTCAGAAAGTAAAGAAAGTTTGTGTTTCCATAGTTCACTAGTTATAAAATGTCTTTTTGAATTTTCTTTTAATTCTTCAACGTTATTTTTCATTGCTTCAAAGACTTCTGGTAATTCAAAGAATTTTCTGAATTGGAATTGAAGAGGTAACAGCACACCGTCCGATTCTGTTACACTGAGGGTAGGTAGATTTCCTCCAGTTGCTGAAATTTCTTTATTAATAGTAAACTGACATGGATCCTGGTATAAATCTTCCGATTTTATTTTTTGTATAAACTTGTGAAATGTATTAAATTTTTCTAAAGGATTTTCTAAAATATTTTTAATTGCTTTAAATTTTCTATAGGCGTCTTCATTTAAGGAACTTGAGAAAAATCTATATATTTCTTCAATAATTACTTTAAGTAAATCATTGGTAAAGTCATCAAAAATTTCTTCTACAATTTTTCGAGAAAGATTTGGCTTTCCGTGTAATTTGCATTTTAACTTTATAGCAGCCTTTTCTATTACAATTTCTCGAAAATTTAATTGCTTTAATTCTTCGATTTTATTATTATTTTTAGTTTTTACTGAATTTTTTTCAAGACTTTCAGGGTCTTCCTTGAACCTTTTGTTCTTGCGAATTTACTAAATTCTTACAAGTACGAGAAAAGTGTCGTTTAAAGCTTTTTAAGTTGTATGTTTGCTTATAATTTAGACAAAAGTAATCATCGGTTGGAAGTAAATTGTGAATATATTTGTAATGATACACTAATGTTTGTACGTCGTTAAATAAAGCTTGGTTGGAGCATAAATGACAACTATTCATTTTTTTATGAGAAGTCAAATCCCTAATTAAAACTTAAATATCTAGGAAAACCCTTTCTGAGGTATCTATTTCAAAAAAGTATTTCTGAATGAAAAGCCAAACAAATTTGGATGTTTCCGGATATTTTAAATTTAGGGCAAAAAATACCTTAAAGCGTGTGTCGAGTGCGGGCACTAGAGATTCAAATTTATATTTTATATCGTCGTAGTAGACCATAAAGGAGTTGTCACTGGTATTTAATATAATAATTGGCTGAAGAGTTTGTCCTCTTTCCTTCAATTTCAGCGAAAGTTTTATCAATTAATGGATAAATGTTGTTAGTTGTCGTAACCTTCAGTAATAGCGACTGCTGAGAATCTTTAATAGTTGACTTTAAAATACGTCGTTTTTTTGGAGCAGAAGCTGACTCATTTGTATTAGGGGTAGCAGATGTTGTAGTTGTACTTGTTGTAGTTGTAGTTGTGCAGTGCCTTATAGAAGATGGCAAGAGAGCATGTAGCAAATCGAGTATAATGACATCTTCAGTGCCTTGAAAGATCAAATACATAAAATATTTGATTTACTATATATATGATAATCTTAATAAACCATTTGAAAAGTTTTTATTATTTAGATTATTCAGTACAACTTGCGATTCCTTATCCTTTATTTTAGCATTAAAAATGCCTTTTATTTGTAGTTTAAAATTCTCCCAACTGCTAAGCAAACAGCTCCCCTTGCGAGGGTGCAGAGTTTCGAAGTCAATATTTATCTATTTAATTAAAAAAAAAATAATGCAATTGGCATTATGTATTTTTTTTTCAAACAATACCAGTAAAAACCCAGATGAATGCTTAAGTAATGGCCACGTTTTAAGAACACATGAAGTTTTAGTTGTGTTGCATATTAGTTTTCTTCTTTCTCGGAAAGTTTTTTCCCATTTAATTTTTACTTCGTCCCAGGGTTCGAGGTATAACTGAAGCCATTTTATGTCATCTGAAATGTCTTAAAAAAATGTATTAAGTAATAATCTAAGAAAAGAATTTTATATACATTTTACCTTCAGTATTATCCACATCCAAGCTTTCAGGCAATTCAGTACTATTGTTTTGTAGTGTAAGTGCTTTAGGGGTTAGACCGATTTTCGAAAATGTCCTTTTTGTATGATAATAGCGACTGTAAAGGCGGCCACCAGGACTTTCGTTTGATCCGTATGTTGGCTTTATATAATATATATTCTAATATAATAAGGAAAAAAGTATATATTAATTATATAAATTGTAGAATAAACTTGAAATACCCTGTCATCATTAAAGCGATCGATCTTCAATTAATTCTGATATATTGAGGAAATCCTTCCTTGATAGTGTTTGATTTTTCTTTATGTACCAGCTTATTATAGCCTCAATCAGAATATTTCTTGAAGTTTCCCCAAGAGTGTGGTTTTTATTAAAGTCATTAATTACAAAGTGACCAGTTGGGTATGATTCTAGGATCTTTTCTATATCCTTTGAATAAGATTTTTCTCGATTATATTAATATTTTAGTTTTTATGTATAATACGTACAAATTCTCTAGGTCTAGCCACTGGGGATGAGGACCCTGAACTATCAGAACATCCAGGCGAATAAGGAGAAGTTTCCAAAAGTCTTAAATTTCGGTACTTTAAAACTTCCTGCACTATTTTCTCTATATCTTGTCTATCTAAACTCAATCCTGGATTAGGGATACCTTATGAAAGTAGATTAAATTTTAGCGTTCAGCAATTTACATTAAAAATTCTCTTACATTTTGTAATCTCCATTCCAAAAGTTTTTGCCTAAAAGCAATTTTAGAGCCAATTTTTTTATTAGCAAAAATTTCATCAAGGTCTTTTTCTAAAAGAACTTTGAGTGTTTCAGTGTCTACACATTGCTCTACAAAGTAGTCATAAAAATCTGCAAAGCCCCAAGAAGTCAATAAATTATATATATCTAACGATGCTACTTCCACATCATATTGGATGCTTTCATCACTTTCATTAATAGTGAGAAGTAAACTCTCATTATTTGCGTTTACAGCTAAAAACCTGGATGAAGTAGCAGCAGGTAGAATGTTAGAAGTAACAACTGTAGGTAAAGTCACAGGAATATTTGCAGCGGTTGGCGTTAGAATTGTATGTGTATTAACAATAGGGTGAACAGCGGGGTCTGTAGCTTCTGGTAAAACTGAGTACGAAGTACTTGCTTGTTTCTCAAATGAAATGAATCTTTCCATATTTATTGAACAAACCGAATCAAGATCTTGAAATTGGCTGCAGCTCTCGCTCGACGATTCACCTTGAGCATTCATGATTTTAGTTATAAGAAAATACTACGTTGAGTGAGTTTGAAATTAACTCTAGAAGAGAAAAATAATAACTCATTATTACGCGGCTACACATCTATTGAATATATATGCTGGATGTTACTTATTAAATTTAAATTTTTGCCACCAGTAACTTTTACATCTTATAGACAGGCACACATATGTAAAAGTAATGTAATTATTGAACAGAATTAACTGATTAAATAAGCATAAAATACATTTTACGAGTACATAAAAGTACATTTTCGTATTCGGATCACATTACTATAATATAAGTAAATGTCAGATAACACCTTAATGCCGATTAATTATTCATTTCCAAAATTCTTATTACTTATTTACTTACCTTCCACTTTTATCACTCAAAAAAAATAACTTTTTAACTTTTTCAATTACCAAACATAAAGTTACTGTAACTATTTAAATAATCATTTCACACCAAAATTACTAAAACAAGTGGGGCTTGGTGGAAAAATTGTACGTGACTTTTTTCTAAAAAAATAAAAAAATTAGATAATTGTGGGAATTAATACACTTAAAATTTATATTTATTTGGACAAAATGCTGCAGGTGCTTATTAGCTATATAATCGAAAACTAGCGAGCTGTGTGATAAACTCTTAACAAAACTGTATTACTTTGGAGAAGAAAAATATGGTTTCCAGCTCTAAACACAAAAAGACACTTCTACTACTTTTCCACTGAGTTCCCTCTGCATCACTCACAAATTAAATATTAACGCGTTACCGGCACAAAATTATTAAACTGAAAATAAGTACAAGCCCGAACCGTTTACTGTACTGTATAATTGCACAGACCACGCATCCAATCCTTACGTATAGCTTCTTCGATGTTCATTCTTTTTAAAATGCGTAATCATTAGATTACTTTCGTGTTTAATTTTAAACACGAACCTGGTTTCGTTGAATGACTTTCGTGGGTTGTGAAATGCTGGTTAGTGTTCATTCGTTAAAGCATAGCTTTACTCTGAACAAGGATTTGTTTAATAGACCACGGTCATTCATGACTTCAAAGTTTTTCAACAACCATTTCGTGTTGGATTCAACAGTGAAAATGTTCAAATTCAATTATTTCAGTATCTCTGTGATCTTTTTTTCATATGAAACTTTGTTGTGTTTAAATTCAAACACGTCAACGCTTTTGTTTCTGAAATTTTCCTTATTTAATAATAATATTTTTGTAGCTACAACGAAACGTGTTTGATTTAAGCAAGCTTATTTTTCTCAGTGTACAGACGGTGCTTCTGCCATGTCAGGTCGTCATATTGGGTATCTAGCTCACCTTAAGAAAGAAGTGCCACAGGTCATTACTATTCACTGTGTCATTCATTGTCAACACGGAGATACGAAAAAATTTAGTGGTGTCCTGCATGAAACCCTACAACTGGTTATTACTGGTGTCAACAAGATCAAAGCTAATTACCTCAAGGACCGTCTGTTCCCGATAACTTTACCATGAAAATTATGAGAAATTCGAACGCTTGTTTCTACATACGGCCGTCAGGTGGCTTTCCAAAGGAAACTGTTTGCGCAGTTTCTTCGAATTATTTGACACTGTTACAGAGCTTCTCGACACGTCTGATCCTGTTTTAAGTGAGAATTTGAATCAACGCAAGTTGGAACTTGCGTACCTTATAGGTATTTTACAAAAAATGAGCGAAATCAATATAAGGCTTCAAGGAAACAAAATGAACCTTATCAAGGCTAAAGGACTTATTTCCTCATTCGTCGGCAAGTTTGATATTCACAAAGTGAATATTGGCCGTAAAGAGCTGATTCAGTTTCGATCCTCAAAAAGTGTTCATTGTCAGATAACAAGACTCCTGAACTCCCAGAAAACAAAATCATAATTTTTGCAGATCACCTTGACCAGTTAAAAATTAACATGGAAACAAGATTTGAATATTTGCCCAAGTTACAAATTCCGGATTGGATTATTTCACTTCTTTGTTCTTAAAAAAAATTTGTAAAAAATGTACATTTTAATTTTTTTTTCTATTTTATTTAAGAGGAAAAAGATAAAACTGGTTTGGTTGTTTCTATATATGGTAATAGAATTGTTTAAAATAATAAAACTGCTTTATTACTTACACTTTACTGCAAATTAAAATTGGGCATACAATGAAAAGGGGGCGATAGTTGTTAGTCAACCTCCGAAAAGGCGAGATGGCCCACAAAAGATTAGGAACCACTGCTCTACA
Organism: Dioctria linearis; assembly: GCA_963930735.1. Taxonomy (NCBI): domain Eukaryota; kingdom Metazoa; phylum Arthropoda; class Insecta; order Diptera; family Asilidae; genus Dioctria; species Dioctria linearis. The sequence goes on along the minus strand of OZ005742.1, from coordinate 134,253,839 downwards.
CCAAGTGGACATTATGAATATGTACGTATGCCATTTGGACTCAAGAACACACCAGCGACATTCGAAATAATGAGGAATCTTATATTGACAAAATATATTAACAAAACTTGTGTAGTTTATCTGAATATTCTGATCTTTAATAAGTCATTATAGGAGCACTTGGATTCTCTTAAAAAAATATATAACTCTCTTCGAAAAGATAACCTGATAGATAATAAAGTGAAATTGGTCGAACGCGAGGAGAGAAAAAATTAATAAAATAATAATAAAATGATTAAAATGCAAAAGAAAAACTTTATTTTATTTTCAAGATTTAACACAATGTCTTATCCGAACTTAGCGAGCTTAGAAATTACTTATTATCATTACTCCGGGCGAAGAATACAACAAGACTGCTGGCTTGAACTTAAGCTTTTTCAAGCTCTTTCTTGGTTTTTAGGGCAACGTGAAAGAATGCGACTTTTGGGAAGTCTTTACGTAGAGCTCGGCTTATGTTTCTATCTGTCCGTGAGAACTTTCTGTGGTGCGACATGAAGCTTATTGGGTTAATGCTGTGGTAAGTGAAATTGCGGCCGTAGATCGTGAGAATTTGCTTCTTGCGATGAATTTGCAGACGAAAAATGATAAGGTGCAGGATTTCATGTGAGGACGTAACTATATATATTCTTTACGAAAGATACGGAATATCTAGGTCATATATTGACAAATGATGGCATTAAACTTAACCCAAAAATTCTTAAAATTCCGCGCACTAAAAAACGTATTGAAAGTTTATAAAAGACTATGTGAAAATTGCACAACTTTTAACACAGTGTGTGAAAATTGCACAACTTTTAACACAGTGTTTAAAGAAAGATAATACGATAAATACAAAATACGGGAAATATATCAATGCTTTTCAGAAATTAAAAGAACTAATTATAAACCACCCAATCTTACAGTACCCAGATTTTAAAAAGAAATTTGTATTGACTACAGACGCAATAGGAGCGGAAATACTTCAGGCCCTACCTTTATGGAACAAAGTTCTTAATAACAAGTAAAAAAGCTAGAATTCTTATGATACCCTATATATTCTTATGATACCCTATATATGAAATTTCCTATGGACACCCATCTGTGCAAGTTTGATTTTTCAAGCGGTTTTTCGCATCTATTTCTAGAACGGGTCGTCGGACAGAAAAAATTATTATAACCAATTTTATAGGATTTCATATTCTTAAGAAGTTCTTAGTACAACAAAAATGTCTAGGACTGATGGTTTTCGCAGTATACGTAAAAAACCTAAATTTTTATATGGCAGCCCGATTTATTGCATTTTACGAAACTCTGAGCTAAACGTAACTGCCGTAAGGTAAATAAAGCAATTGAATATTATAATAATACAATCCACAATACGATAAAGGAAAAACCAATCTTAGCATTAGTAGGAGAAGGTAAGTCTAAAGATGAAATCCACAGATTAAATAAAATCCATAGGTAAATTAAATGTCGAATGTCGTATCCACATAAAGAAGCTTTTATCAAAAATTATAAAGCAGAAAGGCAAAAGCATTTACCCAAATATAAACAAGTAAAAGTTAAAAATTGTTCGAATAAAATTGTTGATGAGAAATTTAATAGGAAAGTTGAGCCCAATGAAATTAAAAAACAATATAAATATTTTACAGGTCCAAAACCCGTGGATAACCCTAATGTTGGTCATAGTGATCCTAACGGTACAAACTCATTCTATAATTCTAATCGAGAAACTGGAAACCCAAATCGGATACACGAAAATTGAAAAAGGGAATATATCACTCATTGAAGGATATAATAAAATGCTACACGTTATAGATCTAGAAGAAATTCAACATATGATAGAAACTCTTGAGAAGGAAAGCAAGACTGGAATTCAAATTTCAGGAGACGAAAATCAGACAAGATATATCCAGTACCTACTAAAGAGCAAAGTCATACGCAGAATTCAGTACTATTGTCCCAAAACAAAGAATTCAAAGAGGACTAAGAATATCATTGGCACAGGATATAAATGGATGTTTGGTGTTATGGACGAAGACAGATTAGAAATCGAGGAACACTTAAGAATGATATCTGAGAACAATCATAATATAATTACTAATTTAAATAATCAAAATAAGACTAACAACGATTCAAATAATAACATGAAAATTCTAGAAACCCAGTTGAAAGAAAGCAATAAAAATATTAACAAAATATTAGGAAAACTGGAAGACAATTACAAAGAAGTAATGAAGCACATACAATTCAATCGAGTTCTTGACAATCTTAAAATTTTGGAAGAGGAAATTGGAAAAATTCCAAATAACATAAACGCAGAAAGAATAGAAATAATGTTCTTGGAATTTGTTAAACCAAGACGAAAATAAAGCATTTAGTATCACCGCTTAAAAGCTAGAATTTCTAAAACTATTAGGAAACATACGTAAATTATTATTTCTCCATTAATATCCCTAGATTTTCAAGTGAATTATCCCAAAACTTTTATATTTTACCAATCCCAAATCAAAAAGGTAAAGAAATCATCATCGAATCGAGAGAAATTCTAAAATACTACAAAAATATATTAAACAAGTAAAAAGCTAGAATTTGTCTAAGACCAATTCTTATGATACGCTAGATGAATGCCCGTATGTAATTTCGTGCGGTCACTCCCCTCTGTGCATGTATGATTTTTGAAGTGGTTTTTCGCATATCTTTCTAGAACGGTTTGTTGCTCTGAAAAAATGATTATAACCAATTTTATAGGATTTCGTATTTAGTACAATAAAAATGTCTTGGACTGATCGTTTTCACAGCTTAGATAAAAAACCTAAATTTTAATATGGCAACACCAAGAAGGAGTTGCCCGATTTAGTACATTTTTGAAATTTTATTTGCTAGAACAATGATAACATCATGTAACAAATTTCAGCTATCTACGTCGACGCGTTCTTAGACAGTATCCAAATATATAGTGCAAAACGATATTTTTGTATGGCAACGCCACGAAGGACTTGCCCAATTTGTCTCATTTTCGAATTTAATTTTACTATTTTTTTTTTAAAGTCCGTGAACAAAATGTCAGCTCTCAAAGTATACGCGTTCTCGAGTTATCGTGCACGACGGACAGACGGACAGACGGACAGACGGACGGACGGACGGACAGACGGACGGACGGACGGACGGACGGACATGCAAAAATCAAAATAACTTTTAATATTATGCGTGGGTGTCCAATCCATTTTGCTCTACCATCATTATTTCGAGGTGTTACAAGTGGAATGACAAACTTAGTAGGTATACCCTGTAGATTTCATCTAGGGTATCACAAGTAAACAATTAAAAAAAAGCTAGAATTGTTCTACGATCAATTCATATGATACTCCTAGATGAATGCCCGTATAAAATTTCGTAAGGTCACCGATGTATGCAAGTTTGATTTTTGAAGTGGTTTTTCAATATATATTTCTAGAACGGTTCGTCGGACAGAAACATTATTATAACCAATTTTATAGGATTTTGTATTCTGAAGAAGTTTTTAGTACAAAAAAACCATATACCAAATTTCAGATCTCTGTGTTGACGCGTTCTCATGCAGTGTCCTAATATATAGTTGAAAACGAGATTTTTATATGGCAACTCCACGAAGGAAATGCCCTAACCTAAATTTTTATATGGCCAAGTTTTAAAAGGATTCGATTTTTTTTCCGACATTCTGTGGCAAGTAAAAATAACAAAGACCACATATCTCATCTAGAGAAAGTATTTTCACGATTAGAAGAGTTTGGTATAAACATTAATAATTAATAATGTATTTTCGGAGTAAGCTCTTTGTATTTCTTAAGTCACAAAATCACTATAGATGGAATTCTTCCATCTCAGGATAGAGTGAATGCCATTAAAAATTTCCCTTCTGAAATATCAGCTAGACAAATTCAACAATTCATATGGATGGTTAACTACTACCATATATTCGAAATTGGCAGCATTTTTAAATCCAATTTACTTAACTTTAACCAAGTTACCGAAAATCCTCAAAAACTTTGATTTACCATAAGATTGCGAAATTGCTTTTATAAAAATTAAAGACGCCCTTTCCTCCTCCACGATTCTGGCGCTCTCGCTAAGGGAGAGTTGATGTAGCGGAAGCTATATTTTACTTTAATTTCGTTTTATATTACAATTATTTTTTTTGTTTTAAATAAAAATAATTTGAAATTAATCTATCTTGTCAGCTTAATAGTGCCGACTGTTTATAAGGAAAATCAACTTGAATATGACCTTTATTTTAAAACACTTTGAAAAACTTTTAAAGAGCTTTAATCGCAGACACACGACACTGTACATCTTCCGAAAAATACATAGAAAATCCTGTTTAAAATGTAAAGAAAAAAAAAATTATGGTTGTGTCATAGAATAGAATTCAGTTCATTTTAGACGCTAGAGGGCGAAAGAGCTTTATTGCAAAATAAGCTTCCTTCAAATAAATATAAGTTTCATGTGTCTTTCTCTTAGATTATAAGCAAAAAGGATAGGCTATCAGGAAGGAAAGCTTAAGCATTTTTCTTCCTGTAGTAGAACCTAGAACCGCATTGATGTATTCATTTTAGTGGAAGTAGTAAACTGCGATATTTTCAGAGCGGCGACATAATTTAGTGGTTGAAACTTTAATAAGTATTGAATAAATTCAATAGAGGAGGTCCCATAATATCGCAAAGTTTTTAAATTTATAATTTTTTGAATTTTTAAAAAGTTTCTTAGACCCATGTAAGTAGCATATGTAAGCTAAGCTTTAAATATGTGTACTGTAAACTAGGCTTAGCATATATGCGCCATCTGCCTTAGGCGATGTTTGCCATGACCACTATCAAATCAACTCAAGAGCGCGACAGACGTGCAAAATAACTACTGTGTACTGTATATCTTAAATAAATAACTAATCTTAGTAAATAAATGTAATCATTTATTCACACCCCATTTATTTGCTGATAATATTTCTTGTCGTTGCCTTTGTATGCCTGACATCATATAAATAACCCTAAACCTTCCGTCTACTAACAATGATAATTCAATTGTAAACAAACAAACCGGCATTGGAAAATGTTTAATTTTATTGTCACGGCTGTTTATTTTTAAAACCATTTCACTTATAATTTATTTGAAACAGAATAATTTATTATAAAAACAATTAATCTTGCCTGAAAAATGATTTCTTTCTGCAGCACAACACAGCCCACTTCTTCACAATAATTCAAGACTCAGGAGTATCCTTTATATAAAATCTCTTACACAAATACTTTACTACTGTATCTCACTATTAGTAAGTATATCTAAATCACTTCTTTAAGGAAAAATCACTATGAAAACACCAGACTATTTTTCATAAATGCAAAGAACTTCAGAAATGTTAGAAATTTCGAACTGACAACAAATAAATAATATAGCCCTCTTGTCATTTCCCCCCGTGTCCTAAAAAAAAATGCTTATCACACGTACACGAATTTTACAAAGTGTAGCCTATCCTTGTCGCTATATAATCTAAAGGCTTTTGCAATATATATAAACAGTGTTACTTACAATAATAATTTAAATAAATATGTTTAAAATTAATACAAATATAATTCATTAATCCTCAAATTCACTTATTTTACAAGGACTAAAGAAATAGATGTACATAGAGGTTTATGTGATTCAACACATAAAAGCTCCCCACGTATCTGTACGCACCAAAAAACAAACTAATTTAAGAGGGGCTGTAAACTCCTTGAAATTACTGTAAATGTATAAATATTTAACAATGAGTACAATAGGAAATTAGTTCGACAATTGATGTATTCTTTTGTGTCGCCAGATTCATATTCTACTGCTAGCTCTCAACTTCCTCCAGACTTTATGTATTTAAATAGACGTTAGTGATAAAGTATGAGTTAATCCGCCGGTACAGATAGTCTGCTGATATTATTTAATCCACTTTTAGAATCTGATGTCCATTATTCCTACAATTTTATTGTTGGTCACTGAATCATTAGCATATATTATTTCTTTCGATGTTGTCCGAACATTAATTCATAAAGTTTGTACGTTCTCGATATTTTCTGCATCGTATAGATAATGTGAATAGTCCTATAAAGAAATGCTTCCTTCTCTTAAGTACTAACTTGTTCCTCCTGAACCTAACATCCTAGTCCTCTTATTGAATATATTTTCATAGAACGCTTTACCGATAGCTGTTTACATTGTTATTTAATAGTCTATAAATTTTCGTCTGATAGAATTTTATTAAGAAAATCTCACCTGCACTTACATTTTAACCTACGTAAGCAATTCAAAGTAAAGATCTTTTTACTGATGATCTCTTTTAGTTAGTAGTCGGTTAATGAAGTCGCTCATCATTTTCACTAGTTGTAATATTTTTGATTGTATTAATAATTTTTTTTATTAATGTAGCAACCCATTTTATTTAAATAGTCTACTAATTTCCTAACATTTATCTCACCTAAGTTATGACTAATGAAGTCACCTTGGGCATAATTTGTCAAATCTGTTACCAAATAATTTATTTTAATAATTTTGAATTTTTCAGATATATGCCATTTTCTATGAGATAGAATTAACACAAGCTCGCTGCATGGACACGTTTAAAAAATAAACGGTCAACACTATATGCGTTTCATCACTTAGTCGGTGTTAGTATTAGTATGTTACACTAAACATAGACCAAACACCAGATAAAATGACATGCAATGCGACATAGAACAAAAATACAAAAATCTAAATTAAATCTAACTAAAAAGATTAAATATTATATAGACGTTTTTTTAAGACATGCTTCGTGTCGTCAACAGCAAAATACTCAGCCAAATTATTAACAGCAATGCACATGCGATTAATAGGTTCATACATCTCCAAGTTTGACCTTGAGGAACTGACATGCAATAGAGGTAGCCTTCTTAAATTGTGCCTATTATCACGGAAAGAGATTTTGTCAAGTAACAACGGGGAATCAACATTCACGTTTAAGAGTTGGTGAACAAAAGTTACATCGGCAACCATGCGACGTTTCTGAAGTGAGTGCATATTTAAAAGCTGCAAGCAATCCTCGTAGGGTGGAAGAATCAATGAATTATTCCAGGGTAGGTGCTGAGAGCAAATCGTAATAAGTTTCTCTGAACAGACTCGATGCGCTCGATGTGTGTACCGTAAAAAGGAGACCAGACCTGGCTAGCGTATTCAAGAAGTGGTCTCACAAAGCAAGTGTACAAACGCAATGTTATAGAAGGATTCGAAAACTCTCGGGACCAACGTTTTATAAAACCCAGCATAGAACTACTCTTTGATACCATGTAGTTTATATGGGAGACAAAATTCAATCTGTGGTCACATTTGCGATCCAAGTCATAGACAGAGTCCACCAAGCGAATCGAGGAATCCGAGAACTCATAATCATAAGTAATTGATGTCTGATTCCTATGGAAAGTCATAACCTCACATTTATCGATATTGAGTACAAAATTATTGCTCTCGCACCAATTGTAAAATTTTTCAAGGTCACCCTGTACCTGTTCACAGTCGTGAACAGATTTTATCTGAGCGAAAAGCTTAATATCGTCAGCATAAGTCAAGACCTTGCAGTACCTCACATGTCGTCAATAGACAGAATAAAGAACAACGGGCCCAAATGACTCCCTGGATGTACGCCAGACGAAGCCTTCAAGACTCTAGAGATGGAATGGCGAAATAAGATTTGGTATGTTCTGTTATCTAAATAAGATTCTGTCCATTTTAGAAATGTTAAGGGAAACCAATACTTTTCCATTTGAAGGAGTATCACGTAGTGAGATAACTTGTCGAACGCTTTACTAAAGTCTGTATAAATACAATCTGTCTGAAAGCCTTTTGCCAACCCGCCAACGGTATCCGAGACAAATTCCAGCAAGTTAGTAGTTGTAGACTTACTTAAAATTCTTACAGGAAGTTGATAGTTGACAGTAAATGATAGATTCGACTAATTTGGGCATCCAAGATAGTTTTGCAATAGGCCTATAGTTAGAAATTTCATTTTTACTACCTTTTTGTGGATAGGTATGATAAAACAATTTTTCCATAGCTGGGGGAAACAACCACTATCGAGCGATTTTTGGAAAATAATTCTCAGCGGAGATACCACTGCATGGCAGCATGACTTAGAGAAGGCAGGAGCACCAGTTGTGAAGTCATTTGGAAGCCCATTAATATGATCGAGTATATCCTCTTCTGAAATTGAAGGGATAGTGAATGAAACGTTACGATAGTCGTTCATATGACTGAAGTTGCTATTTTGAGGCTGAAAAATTGACGAGGCAAATTCATTGTCAAAAAAGAAGCAAACATATCGCAAATTTTACACGAATCATCACTAGCAGAATCCTTGTACTTCATGGCATTGGGGTAGTTGTCCGTTCTTTTCTTCATATTAATAAACTTAAAAAAGATGCGTGGGTCACTAAATAATTTCGTACGCATGCTGTGAACATACTCATCATAAAGTGTAGAGGAAACTTCTTTGAAGTCATTATATGATGTGAGGAAGTTGTTATGACTTATATATCCTTATCCCTCAAATAACTTTTCCACAATTTATTCTTTCTATTTTTAATACGCTACAGTTCTTTATTGAACCATGATGGAGATGTTTTAGAGAGCCTCTAACGCTCGCAGGGAACGTGAGAGGAAAATAAATCGAAAAGAATTATGTAAAATTAAGAAACGTCTCCGTCAACATTATTGCTAGACAGTAATGTGTTGAAATCAATAGATGTAAGTCCACTGGAAAGTTCCGAAAAGTTAGCCTTTCTAAAATTGAAAAAGTATTGTGTTTCCTCACAATTTGTTAAGTTTTCGGTTTCATAGCAATATGTAATTAGTAGAGGGGGGTGATATTTATCAAGAGTAGACATTCTCACTGCGCTAGGCTCAACTATGAAGTTACCCGTGTCAGTAGAAAATACCAGGTCTAACTGCCTTCCCATGTCATTCTTAACATCACTGATTTTACTGAGACCTAGAGATGAAATACTGTCAAGGAATAGTGACTCCTTTGTTGTCAAGTTATTAAGTGGAAGATACTCACCGTCAATTTCATTTAGTACCCATTGAATATTGGGTAAGTTAAAATCACCAATTAGTAGTAATTCGTCAAGAGGATCCATCTTACCATGGATAAAATTAGATGTTGAAATGAGTAGGTCGTAAATATTTTGACCTTTGTCATCGACAATATTTACGGAGTCTGGAGGAATATAGCAACAGATAATATAACTTAAGAGCAAGAAGTTCGATGTCAAGAGTGTTAGAGAAACTGGGAACCTCAACCTGGCTGCAATTAAACTGGTTTTTACAGAGTACGCCGCCACCTCGAGCTACAGACTCAGTATGTCTATCTCTTCTCAAAATTTGATATGAATTGTCAAAAATTTCAGAATCGCGAAAACCGTGATACAGCCAAGTTTCAGTGAAAGCAACTATGTCGAAACAAGTCGCAGCAGAGGCTTTGAAGATTTGTGTGGTTTTTGTACGAATTCTCCTTAAGTTTTGATAGTAAAGGGAGAGTGATACTATTTTTCCATTAACGGCTTGAGTTGAGTTGACAGATAAATATTTCATACAAAGTAGCCGGATTTGTGTTGGATAAAACACCCCTTCCGCACTATTCTCACTAACACATACACAAAACCCAACTCAGCTCGACTGGTTTCGTGGAGTTAACATATATTGAACGAAACTCAACTCAATTCTCGTTTCCATGAGCATTAATTCGGATCCAATTCGGTTGAACTCTGCATGGAAACTTAGTTAAGTTGATAGCACTTTTCTAACAAATACTTTCACAAAACCCAACTCAACTCGACTGGTTTCGTGGAGTTAAGATGAATTCAACCTCATCGGTACGAAAAATCAGCGCTTCTGAAAGGAGTACAATTTGCGCTTGCCTAGCCATCATTTGGCAGTTCTTTAGAAGAATATTCATTGATTTATGCACAAAAATAAGCAAAGGCGCAAGCAAATAACTCCAGTTATTCTAGAGCAAGATAGAGATTATTTGATGAGCAGAAGTGCAACAAGGGGCGATTTTATCTAATTTTCCACGAATTTAAACTGTGGATTTTTCCACTATTGTGCGAGGAAACACATTTTAATATTTTGTTGAACCTAGTATTGTGTTCATTTTGCGGATAAATTTTATATGGAAATTTAGCGGTGAAATTTAGTTGCGAAATATTTAGCCAAATCGCTGGGGAATATGGTATTATGTTTTATCAGCTAAAAGATTGTTTAGTTTTGACATGTAAATGGCAGTCGTTTCCACAATCATATATTGAGCATCAGATTTATACGCTCAATACCTTTTGTCCACGCTAAAATGTTGACGTTTGAATTTTAATGCAATTGGAATACAAGAGTGGCAGTGTATTTTTATTATTTTTTTATTATTTTTTTCTGCTAAAAAAATTCGTCTTCATTTAGACACTTCTTTTGAAAAGAAATTAAAATAGTATAAATATAATTTTCCTTACTATTTCGAGATTGGGTAATTACAATAGCAATCCAAAAGAACACGAAATAATAACACAAGTATACACGACAGCTGATTTTCAAAAGCAATGAACAATTTTAGCCGTAAAAACGGTCCCTGTTCAATTGCTGCTAAATATTTATCCGCTTATTGAACAGAATACCGGGCATTAGGTAATAAAATTATTATTATATTATTATTATAGTAATTAAAATATTATATAATAAATGAATTTAAAAAACAAAATAAAATTATCGTACTTTCTAGATTTAAATGTGTTTTTAAACTTAGCTTTCCAAAAAGTTGTTACTCTTTGTGTTACGAAAATCTACAATAATTTCCGTACAAGAGAATTTTGGCTTAGAATATATACATACTTATATAATATATTTAATTAACTGCATACAATTTAACATCATAAATAATCACAAGCAAGCGAAAGTGCTTCAATGCTGTTCTCAAGAAGCACTCTTGAAGGCCTCTTGATTAAGGCAGAAGTACTACGATGATTATCCATAAAGCTCATTAAAGTTATTGATAAGACACATTCACAAACTTCTTCGGCCATCATTTAGAGCGCTTCTAGAGCGTTTTATTAAAAGGTAATGAACTGGGATAGGCAAAAGAAACGCTATGAACTTCCAGGGAAGTACTTCAGGAGGGCTCTTAGAGCACTTATTTTCCCAGTAGGTCGAAACTCAACTAAATTCCCGTTTCCACATGGAAACATATAGTAAAAAATTGTGATGCCGTGATGTCACAACTCAAGTGTCAAGTAGTAGGCATACCTTGTTAATCTGTACGGCGAGCGTATATTAACAAGAAAAATCTCTTGCGCAGCTGTTCAACACACCCTTATTCCCCTGTGTGTAAAACCTCAGCGAACACAAAACGAGAAATTTCAACGCTTAACGTAAATTCGGTACAAAACGGCGAACTCTGGAAAACGAATTATTTGGGGAATCAACTTAATTATTCACATTTTCTTAGACGTAAGTATGGAAACTAATATTCTATTATTTTTACATCGTTTTCCTCTGTGTTTCTTATCGCAAAAAAACCTTAACCTTTCTTTAAAACGTATTGCGTTACACATTGGAGTTATGTCCTGTCATATTCCGTAGGGAGTTTTGCGGTAAGTCAATCATGTAAAGGCAAAGTATTAATAAAAGAATTGGTAAAGAATTGGAAGAACTATATATTTAAAAGCAAAAGAAAAAAAGTAATGTTGATTTTAGTGACAAATACAGTGAAGAAATACAAGAAAAAGTTGTTGTGAACTGCAATGAGAGCAAATTTGGTGCAGATCATGAAGAGAGTTTAGAATCAAAACTAATTTCATTTGAGGATTAATTAGTAAAATGGCTTAGCGAAGTAATAATAATAATGCAGGTAATTTTTAATTTTGCTCATGTATTTTTTTACCTAAACAAGTTATTGTTATCCTAGATAAAATATATGCAGTAAATTCATAAGCATAATTACGCCTTTGCTTTGAAGATCCACTATAAAGAACTTTAAAATAATTTTTTGCAAATTTTCTGGAAAACCTTTACTCGATAAATGTAATCGAAATTCATTTTATAGATCATTGTACATACATACGCCCCGAGTACATCGAAAAAGAATCCAACTACCCGTTTTCTCAATTGTTTTTATTTGCAGCCGCCGAAAATACACCCACTGCTGTAATTCACACCAATGTTTTAAAAGATATTTTTAGTTTTCATAAAAAATAATGGGCAAAAAATTAACTTCCTTTAAGGCACTTTCACATCAAAAACAAGAACAGCAAAATGTAAACCGAAAAACTCAATTTATTCGACTTTAAAACAAGATTTTTGTTCCAATGATTAATAAAATTCAGAGAAATAGGATAAACTAAGAATTTTACTGAGAAAATAGTTATATTTATTTCAGATTTTGAAGAAAAACTTTTTCGGCGGGAAACTTCGTCCGATAAATCATAAAAATTGTGTTTTCTTAAAAATTCTAAGATAAATATACTATTTTATTAGTAAAATTATTAGTTTATCCTGTTTCCCATGATTTTATTAATCATTGGAGCAAAAGTATTGTTTTAAAGTTGAATAAATTGAGTTTTTCGGTTTACATTTTTTCGATTCTTGTGTTTGATGTGAAAGTGCCTTTAGACATCCGGTAAAATCCGTACAAAACTGTATGGACAAAATAGGCAATAAAGTGTCAGGAATTGCAATGAAGTCCTTCTTTTTAAGGAATGGATAAACAATTTTTAAAACGAGGACTTTTCACTTTTATCATCTTTTCCACTTCACACTTTACATATATTTACAGCTGAAGTTCTACATAAAGATAGGGGCAAAAGACCTTGCTTCTTTTTCAAGAAGCTGCTTAAAAGCTATCCTTGGGAATACTGCAGCCTCATCTTTTTCCTGGGCTGGTCAAGGGCACAATATACAAATTAAGTATCTACTTCTATATGATAAAAATTTAAAAAGATGGGTAAATAGCCTGATTAAATAATTTCTTGGATCACGTTACCAATTATATTTATTTCGCATATTTCCCAGAGGTCTGTTTTAAGGTATTCACAGCTTCAGACACCCATATGGACCATACTATTAAGCTATAAGCCAATAAAAAAAATTATTTTGTGTCTACCCTTGAATCATCGTGCTAACACCTACTAGTACTTAATTAATGTCTAGTTTTTCTAATTCTGTAAAAAGGAAGGAAAACATTAAGTTCCTGATTTTTATTAATTTAAAGAAGAATATATAAGAAATACATTTATATTGTCATTAAATTTACATACTTTTAACTTATCTTTCCAGTGCGGATAATATTCCTTTCTTTCTTTACAGTAATATTGATTTTCTAAGAGCCTAACTATATGAAACTATTTGTTGAAATATATTTTCAAAGTTTAGTAAGATACAACCAACTTTTTTTTTTACAATATAAATGTTTTATTATATACATATAATTACGTTATAATAAGAAAATTATATTGTGAAACAATAAGTTGGTTGTATCTTGCCTACTAAGGGAGACCTCACACTGCCGAGTCAATTGATTGCCCAGTCAGCGACTGGTCTATTGACTTGCCACCGACTGATTGATTTGTAATCCTTGCTGATTGACTATCGTAGCATGTGCGCATATTGCATCATCTTCTGCCAGCTTAGTAATCCAGTCGAAGACGATGAGATTTTCGTTAAAATTTCACAGTGTTGTTGAATACTAGGGAACTGATTAAAAATTGATATATGAAACATAAACCCTATAGTAATTTACTAGTGGTTGAAGAGAAGGAGAAGAAGAAAAAGGATTTCAAGAAAAAGGATGCGGAAATATCCATCCATCCTCTCGGAGCATAAACATAATTACTTAAATATGAATGTTTTTATAATATAATAAAATTAACCGAACTTTACTTAAAAGTTGAAAATGCTGGCGGCTTCGAGGAAATTCACAAATAATACGATTTTTTTCAACTTTGAATTTTCAGGATGTTCTCTTCAGAAAAGCAATAAGATATTACCCCTAAATATTATATGTAAATGTCTTTTTAAAATGTTTATAGAAATATGTACTTTAGTCAGGACAAACTTTATTACATTTTAACAAAAGAAAAACCTTTACTTGATGACGGCATCAATCAACAACAATCAACTGATTGATAATAAGGTTGCTGATGCAGACTGAGCACGAAAGTCGGTTCGATTCAGTCAGTTGCCAGTCGTCAACTTCATTCTGATTTTTTAGTTGCTCACTGACGTAACATAGAGCAGTTTGTGGTACCGAATGTTGTTGCGTGTAACGAGCAAAGTCAACTAACTTTTTAGTCACCGACTACAGTCGGTGATTGTGCAGTGTGCGGCGTGCCTAACTCAATATTACATAATGACTCTATTTTTTAGGAAACGATAAATGTCGCCGTCAAAGGGAGGGTAGATATACATTAAGAATTTTGAAAAGAAAATATTAAGAAAACGTTGCATCGAATCTAGGTCTAAGAAAAGAAAAGGAATGCGTTAAGAATAACTTTCAGAAAGGGCAAAAGGCCACAATAGACGTAAAAAATTGTACGAATTTGAACAAGACGGAGATTTACTTACGGATTATTTACATTTTTGCCCTAAATAGACGTCACATTCCGTATGGATTATTATCTTGACATTCAAACGTTTTCAGATTTAAAAATTGCTAAAAGCAAAAAAATTAAGAAATTTAAGTTTGTGAACTGAAAATTTCTGCCTTTTATGGAGCAATATCTCGCATTCTTAGCTCCTTGCTAAACTTTTCTCAGAGACGGGACCACCTCTTTTTACATTATTCTTCTAAAATAATAAGAGTGTTACCAATTTCATTTATATCATTGGATAAACAGGTGTCCTTGCGGAATGAGCGACTCTTTCTGCACTTTACTTACGGCAATTTAAAATTTAAACTTAGCGAAAGCTCCTTACCGATGCCTTAAAGTTATTTTGGGTACGTCTGTTTAATTTAAAGGCCGGCTCGTCTTACTTAAGTAACTTTAATTACGAATACGTCTATTGTGGTTCAACCTAAAGATTTCCACCATAAAACTATAACAAATTGTGAACTCATGTCGATAAGAAAATATTAAGAAAACGTTACATAGAGTAGACAATTATAAAAGAGGGAAAACTATAAGAATCTTGATTACTATTATGAACCACAGATGCAGCATTGCGACAAGAAAAAGTTAACGCTTTCTGAAAAGTTCAACTAGTTTTTAACATCTCGTTTTCTTTACGTTTTCGGCAAGTTGTGTTCAGTGAGAAAAATTAGTGTGCGAAAAACTATTTTATCAATCAAACTTGCACAGAGGGGTGACTATACGAAATTACATACAGTTACTCATCTAGGGTATCTTAAGAATTGGTCTTATACCAATTCTAACTTTTTTCCTTATTTCTCTTATTTTGTTTTTTTATTGACTCGTTTAAAGGTAAGTGCACGGTACACTTTCATTTATTAAATCACTGTCCGATATTACAATAATTAAACAAAATTGATATTGGTAATCTCTCAACGAAAACGGTCGTATACACTGATTTGTTTGCTTACTGAATAACATGTGCACGCATTAGCTTCGCGTATACACAAATTTTTAAAGAAATTTGCTTTCTACGCATTTTGTCCGTTCTTGCTTGCAAATCTGTATACACTTGTCACATTTGTTTGCAACGGAACGAACGAATTTGTTGTGAATGTAGATTGTATGGCATAAACATGAGCGCAGAATAACACATTCATTTGTATTTGAACAATTACACGCATTTACACATTTAATCAAAATCAAAGAATTCAAATACATATGTGTTTAAGTTTGTTTTCTCAATGTGTATCCCCCTTTAGCAGTAACTGGATTAAGGATTAATTAAGTCTTGACGAAACATTAGTAATGTTGTCCTGAACGTTCTTAGCTTTCGCCATCTGAGGCTTATTCTAGCCACACAAAAATGGTATGGTAGCCGGTGTGAAGCTCTGCTCCTCTGAAGGTTCTGAAGGCGGAAGACATTGATTGATATATTCTCTAAGAATAGATTACCCGGGAGGGTTAAGTGTGAACATTCAAGCCAGGGTGCCAGATCTTGTCTAATTATTATTATTATGCACACTCAAAACACAAAGGTAAATGTGTATTTCCTTTATTTTATTTATTTTCTTTAACTACTGTTTGTGAGAGCAGCACGATATTAAAGAGATATGATGAAAGACGGGGTATTACCTATCAATGTTTTCAAATTAAGTAGCTGTAATAATAAATAGAAAGCAAAGATTTCCGTTTTAAAATTCACAATCCAATGCATTTTATTTTTAATTGTTATTGTACAGTACTTCAAAATTAGGTCTACATCAGAGTTGAAAAAAGTTCATAAAAATATCGTCAGTACCTACGTAATTAGAATTATACTCAACTACGAGAGTTATTTCCCTGGCAAATTAATGTCTTTGTACTAACAAATTTTTAAGCATAATGTACAACTCTATATTTATTAAAATGTAATAAAAAGCATTATTTAGTGAGGCGCTCAAGTCAAGAGTCAAGAAAGTCATATTCATATACTTACATTATACTGCAAAAGCAAAAGAATACATGGCACGGGAATGGTGTGGAAACATTTGTAGACTCGGTGAGGTAAGAATTCCTCGATCATTGTGTTTACACTTTTTTTCAGTGCGCTCGCACATTGGCCTTGCTGATCAATGATCAGAAACTATACAAACTAGAGAATGTCAGAAAAGGCCGCGACTACGGAGTGGTGCCCTGGCGCAAGGCATATTAGCCAACTGTGCTGTGGTTATTTCATAGTTCGTACATGTGTTTCTCTCGATATATTCGCGTGCGTCCACACGGACACACCGTACATCGTCGGTCGTCCAAATCATTCATGAGCTTGTTCATTTCAGATAAAGCAGGAGTTGGGGTTTTCGGATTGGATCAGAGAATCGAGCAGAGACTGTCTTGTCTACATCTCCTCCCGTGCTGTAACCAGTTTATCCGCAGTGAGCGCACAGAGATCGTCGTCGGGGCAGGAATACTAAACTTGTGCCGAATTTGTAAATGTGTCAATTTTGTTTTAACTCGATTGTATAGTGTATAAAATGCATAATAATTCGACCGAGGAAAAAAAGTGTTGAAAAAACTGTAAAAAACTTTTTATTTCCGGTGCGCGTTGACCTTATTCTTTAAGTGTTTGATAGGTGTGTTGCCCTGGTCAGTCTCTGTTTATTAAACTCTGATTACAACGTTAAGTGGCATATTTTCAGTAATATAAAGCTTGACATGAGTGAATAAGAAAAGAGGTTTTAATTTTAAAGAGATTGTCATTGTAGAAAAAATGTTGTAAAAGTTTGAACTGGTATTGTGCTGTTGGTAGACATAGGCGACAATTATATTGCAAAAAAAAATCATTTAAGGTTTTCAGTCAGTAGAAAAGAGGAGTACATTTTTCCGTGTTTTTGTAATAAAATAAAAATTTTTAGTAAGGAGCAAAGCCTCCACTGAAATGATTATATCCAAGGATTTGTTTCTTCTTGGTGAACAAGATTATCTTCGCCTACCGACGGAAAACAAGAAGCACCCGAAAGGAACTATTCACCTGACCACTGGCATGGAAAACAGCAAAGCCATCAATGATAGGTAAGAAATATTAACTATACCTATATTGGCAACATAAGGACGTGAAAATATCTTTGATTTTATTATATCCGGGTAGAAAACACGAAATTGTTTTTATCATTAATGGTGACCTACTTTTTAGAGTTTATTAACCGGTTTTGACCGAATGGATACGAGACTTGAACTCCAAGGAAAAGAATCACTTCGAGTGGGTCATTAAACTTCTCCAGGCCTTATCACTCTCAATATAAACAATGTGAACAAACTTTGACCCAATAATTTGTCTGAAAATAACTTTAATACATATTAGCTTTCGCTGTCTCGAAAGTACGTCCGCAAACACACCACTATACCTAAAATTTCAAATTTATCCCAATTTATCTACCGAACTGATAGAAAATTTAATTAAAAACTGCTGCAAACAGCACGAAGCGAATAGCAAACATTCATGGAGCTATACATATAGCAGCTGTAGTAGCTCGCGTACATATCTTATATAGTCATATCTATACATTTCAGTTCAGCGCCATCACTTTCCCCAGAAGTTCAATGCCCTGAGAGCTGGCAGTCGTATCGTGAAAACAAATCAAAACAAAAGCGCTCAGCGGCACACATTTTTCTATTAATGCACCATCGGGCAGTGTTAAGTATTTCGCATTCGGAATCGGCCTGACTGCCTTTATCTACTCCACAGTTCCACACGGTTTACATATTATCATCACACACTGCGGCACCGAAGTCGGACACATCTAAGCATTTACACCCAGTAAACAAAGTTGGAACTGTTGTGAGCTCGCTGTACTAAGTGTTGTATGATTGATTTACGGACTGTTTCGCTTCTTTTTGTACTTTCTTGACTTGGTTGATACTTAGGCTTCTTGTGCATAAGGCATAAGCCATAAGCTTAGAGGTTGTGACTATCTGTGCAGAGTGAATAACGACCGGCTAATTGCCAGCATCAAGAATCACGGTTCGTTGTTTATTTTCCAACATTGCCCAATCAGGCTCTGAAAGATAAACATATCGGAAATAGCAGATTGGCTAATTCACTTAGTGTTGTCACGTACTCTCCGAAAAAAGCAGTCACTAATCAATTTTGATCGATAACGCAACAATTGCTTAATTGATTGCCAAAAGAAATACTTTTCATGGCCAAAATAATCATTTTTGGGCAACGGTCGCAAATCTTACAAATTCATCATAATTTTCATGGTCATTTTTCCATTTATATTGTACGAAACCTAGATTAATTTAGACCTCTATTTTCAGTCTTGAAACCTACACTACTGACTTTTGAATATTTGGTGGGTCTCTCACTGACTTATAACAATGGACTAACCGATTTGCTATTTCATGTGGCACACATTTTGTGTTTCTGTATATCAAGGTTTGAGCACCCTTTAAAACATTTACTACATAAAAAAAAAACATGTAAAACTCACTTAATCAGATGAATGACACACCCGAAAATCGAATTAAATTACAAAAAAATATATTTTCCTGTGTCCAGGTGATATTTTAATCGCTTATCATTCCGATTTATCAAACGCTTCCGAAAAATGTGCTCCAGAATCTCCTTCTAATGTCTGTCCAATTAGTTTCTTGCTTTCTTTCCAAAGATTTGGAAAAAATTATGTACAAGCAAATTCTGTCCTATGTGAATAGCTGCCAGCTGCTAGCCTTCTGGCAGTCCGGTTTTCGCAGCTGTCATACTTTGGAAACAGCTATTTTGAAAATATTCACAGGCATAAGAAAGGCTATTGCCACAGTATATTTATACAGTAGCCCAGCTTAGAACAAACTACTGAAAAGTGAATTTTAGAATTTTAATTACAAAAATAAAACCTCAAAATTTTTCCAATAAGAGGGAACTATTAAATATGATACGGATGTAAATGAACGAACAATAGCTAGTTGCACAATGGTTGGGGGAAGAAGTATTAGTTTTATGTAAGTACACATCTCATCAAACAGGTTGCAAATGTATTGTTCCATTATCAAACAGCTGTTTGATTGCAAAGTGGTGTTCGTTCCATGGACAGTGTAACAGGCAAAATGGCTGTAATAATGTTTGTGACAGTTTGATAGTTCTACCAAGCCGAATGGCATGGGAAGTGGAACAAATTGTTTTTAGCTTTTTTTTTTCTTGCAGAAATAGTTTTGATTGTCATTTTGTCCCTCTTCCTCTGGCACAAGTTTGTGCATGCTGTAAGTTCTGTTTCTTCTACTTTAGATTTACATAGGAGCCTTTGTATTAGAAATTCACTAGTGTGTTAGTTAAAACTGTTGAAAGATAAAGTATAGTCTCTTTATAGAAGCATACTACTCGCTTGACAGTTTTGACAGAGCTGGGCTACTGATGAATATACTATGCTATTGAAATGGATAAATCACGACCATGGTGCTACTGAATTTCTCCAAGGCTTTTGATAGTGTTGGCCATTATATTCTCACACAAAAACTATCTATGTCCTTTAACTTTGAAATTACTTCCGCTCAGATGATTAAAATGGAATCGGCTTCCATCAAATATTCAGGCGGCAGTCACTGTCGGTGCATTCAGAACACTTGTTCAAAATCATCTTTCAGAATAATATCTTTACTGTGTTTTCGGTTGTTTTTATCTTACATCTTTCTCCGTAGGTCGAATTTGTTTTTTTACTGTACTGTACTGTACTGTACTGTACTGTATTCGCATATTCGCATATTTCGCATATTATGATTTAGAGCATATAATATATGTAGTTTACCACCTTTTTTATTTAGTACATAAAAAAGATTATAAATCTTGTGTACTTTGGCCAGGAAATATATTATTATTATTACCATTTCAATATTTTCATAAAGTAGGTATATATGTAGATTACAGAATGGCAGGTAAATATCGTAAGCTGGCACGAAATTTGCAAAATTACTAAACCATTAACGGAGACTGCAGTCAACCATAAACAGTAAGTTCAAGCTGTACATAGCCGAATGCTACTGATTCAAGTCACAGATAAATTTACTTTTCTCCATATAGCTTCAACTGAAAATAGTGACAGCGAAAATGCTTCCTTGTTATAATATCATTTTGAACAGTTTTGCTCATGCTTTGCTAAAAGCAAAGCTGTGCAACGGAAGTATTAACAAGGGGTTCAAGAGATAAGCCGTAGCCGCATAGCCAAACTAAAAACCACAGACTTCAATTATAGACTGATGACAGGTCGCAAAAGGTCACGGTATACAGACTAACAAGTATGACTATCCGGCACCATAGAATCGCAATTTTCTGTGTTGGTCGATTCGTATGACGCGTTTCTTAAAAAGTGAAAAATATCAAGTTTAATATTTATGTAAATTTATTCTACTGGAACCATTTAAAATCTTAAAATAAGTACCATTTTACTTTCTAAACATAAACATAAATTGAAGGAAGATTATTAGAATAATATTCCATATTTTAATTTGCCACTAAACCCACTTTTTACACTTCGTTATGATGCATTGTAAATTTGCCTTCTATTTGAGAAAATTACCATTACCACTAACTAATTTCACTGTAGAAATAATAAAAATCTTAAATAAACAATTAAGAGTGCAGATTATAGGTATTTCAGTCTTATTTTGCATTATTTTATCAATAAAACTTTCGTGGCACTTTGTTTTGATCCTAACTGATTTCCCTGAAATGAGCTTTAAACTGCCAAAGTCAATGTATATTTATGGTAAGAAACTCATATTATATTTATTGCAACATTTTCAATGGATCCAGTGGAATAAATTTACATAAATTTTAGCACTTTATTTTTCCCGTTTTAAGAATCGATTCATGTGACGTCACACGCACTTGACATCCCGGACGATCATACCTTGTTACTCTGTATATCGTAGCAAAAAGTGAAGCCAGCATAAAATATGCTTTTTTGTTGAGAGCTATTTGTGCTGCCACAAAGCAAGAAAAATATTTCCAGAAGAGAAATTGTTATATACATAAAAGGAAATTCTTCATTTCAATAATATGTTATTGGTTTGATAATTCATAGTAATACTTCAAGCTAATAACAAAAAATGGATGCTTTAACAGTTATTTTTAACACGAAAATGGTTTTTATTAATAAGAAAATCATATAGAAGATTAAATGCATTACACCCATAAAAAAATAAATAAAACAATGAATATTAAAGATATATACGAGTTTCCACACGACCTTGAAGGTAGCGCAATTGGCGCGTTAATATTTATTTAATGTTATTTTTTCATTTTAAAATCATTGTATGCACAAATTTGAAAAAAAAATTAAGCGTATATATTTCAAAAATATACAATGTTATAATAATCACTCTCTTTGCTAATTTCTTTATACTTTGCCCTTCGAAAAATAACATTGATACCGCAAACTAAAGTCACAAATTTTAGGAATATCTACATCGTATTTATATAAAAGAGGAGAACATGTACCTACCTATATAATAACAGCAATAAGCGCACTGAAAAATACAGAATTTTTCCATAAAATACAAATATTCGTTATTAACTACCAGAAAACCTCTACGCAAACAGTTTTAATTTGAACGTATTGAAACAAATTTCCATTGAAATATGTTCTAATAAGGTACCTATGTAAAAATGATTCATATTAGACCAAGCATTATTCAGGTATTTGGATTAGTACTTACATAAATACCTGACGGATTTTTCGGTCGAAAAATTCGGCGGATAAAAGATAAAAGATGTGTTTTTCTTAAAAATCCGAGATAAATATACTATTTTATTAGTAAAATTATTAGTTTATCCCATTTCCCATGATTTTATTAAACTTGTTATATGGTGGAGTAAATTCAGTTTTTCGGTTCTTGTTTGTGATGTGAAAGTGCCTTAAGAGGCTGGATCTAGAATTAAATGATTTCTATTGTAGCTGTAAAGCTACTGAGGAAGTCGGATCAGTTCGATGTGTGTCTTGTTTAGCCATCAAAAAGGGGGGATACTTTGTATCTACTTCTTCTCGGAGTTCGGGGGCTGCATGGTACAGAGCTTAGATGCATCCTAAGATTCTTTAGAGAATTAGGATGTATCTAGGGTTATTCCGAGAATAGATAGATTGCCGTGAATCTATGCGGTACAATGAACCCGTCAGTGGTGTAGATGAAGAGGGTTAAGCCTTTCTTAATGGCTCCCTCTAACCAAACCTAACCTGTATGGAACTTGTATTTATTGCATTCACAATATGTAAACCCGATTTTTGGTATTCATGTCTTCGGTTTCAAAAATGTACATTTAAAGATTCTGCGTAAATTTGCTCCCGGTATACTACAAAACATTGGGCGCTATTCATATACAAACACTAAAATCGACTTTAGTAAAAGTAAACTTTATATTTAAAGTCGGCTTTAAGATAATGCTTATTCAAAGACGAATTTGAAGTATGTATGTTTTAACTAAAGTATGTATTATTTAAAACACACATATGGTATAATAAGAATTTCCCAAGTAAAGGACCAATGTTTCTTTTTTCCAATTTTGTTTTTAATGTCCAAGAACAGAAAAACAAAAATTATTTTTGGTTCATGCTATTTACTCAACGCTTTCACAAAATTTTATGAATTGTGGTAAAAGTAGTGCCATCTATATTCTAATTTCCTACCTGAGTCCTCTTCATGAGTCTTTCTTCCAAAAAAAATGTAAGGTAACAATCACCATCAAAGAATCATCAACATGTAATCCTCTGTTATTCCTTTTGGTAGATTGTTTTTTACCAAGGGTCTGTTCTCGTCGGCGACTGCAGTCGACTTTACTCAAAATGACTTCAGTCAAATTAACTCGGCCTGGAGAATGTGTGAGTAAACGTCAAAAGGGTAAATTAGGAAATGGATGCCAGACGGGAAACTTGTGCTACGATTATTAATTATTCGTTTAAGCTTCCTCGTAATCTACAAATAAAAAAACGCCACAATTAAAATCTTTCATGACATTTGTTACATTTTTAGTTCTTATCTGATTCGACAATCACCATAAAATTTTTGTTACCCATTTCCATTTTTAAAAACTTTCCTCTTTCCCGCGCGAGTTAACTTACTTCCACCTCAGGAGCACGAAGTTAAATGACTCAAGTCGACTGCAGTCAAAATGACTTGACGACGTGAGCGCAATTTGGTGTATATGAACACTCCCTAAAAGTCCCATCGGCCTACGCACATAATTAAAAAAGCCGTGTTCACGTACGCTCTGAGTACGACAAGAACGACATTTTCTGAGTCAAATTGACTAAAGTCGACTGCAGTCGCCGACGAGAACATACCCCAAGTATATATATATATAAGCTGTTTGCCATATCAACCATTTCGGAGTTATAGGATGATTAAAAAAAAGTTGCTTTTTCACAAAATACCCTGTATTTGTAAAAATATGGCCTCATGATCATGGCCTTTCCAACAACTGCTCAACCAGCCCGGTGCTCCTCTCATCTCAGGAGTTATTGTGGTCCAAACAAAAAATTTCGGAATTTCAAATAGGTCATTAACATAACTTTTTTTTATAAAAACTGTAAACTGTGACTATTCTCTTTAATTTGACCTATTATATTCTAATGGCCGGTTTCACAGTTCAGGCTTAAGCCAAAGCTTAGCTAAGCCACGGGTGTGGCTTAATCCCAGAACTTAAGCCTACTCAGTTTCACAGTACTCAGTAAGCTGAGGCTTAGTTAAGCCGCAGATGAAAATTTTTAAGTTGTCAGCACTGCTGTAATTGTGAATTTTTTTATGGAAAATTGCCATTGAGGATTAAAAACCAAGCGAAAAGAAGATCTTTTATTTACCAATTAGTTATGGCTTTTATCTGGAAGGATATCAAATCCAAAATCATTGTTTCAGAATGTTTCGACAACGTAAACCATAATAGCCGAATGTTTCTACAGTCGGAACCGAAAATAAAAATCAACGTCATCCCATTTCTCGAAATGTTACGGGTGCCTTCTTATAATTTTTTCACAGGTCACACCTTGCGATATACATTTCTTCGTTGCTTATATCCTCTTCATCAGATATATAACTCAATTTTGTCTTAAACTGTTTGGTTTCTTCCTAAAACGTCAAATGGAATGCTGACACTAGCTGCCAGACAGTAGCTATTTTTGGCTTGGAAAATTTAAATTTAGCTTTAAAGTATAACTTTTGAAATATCTACGTTCGTTTTATAACAAAAATTATAATATTTAGACAAAATATATATTTAGCAATAATTTTCTATGTGTTTCACAGCAAAATCTGAGGCTTAAGCCTTCGAGATGACGGGCTTAAGTTTAGCTTGCATTAAGCCAGTGATATCACTTAAGCCTTGACTGCGAAACCGAAATATTTAATAAGCCTTGGCTTAAGTCTTCGCTGTTGCTTAAGCCTTAACTGTGTAACCGGCCATAAGTGGTATCTGTAGCCGTTAAAGAGTTTTTAGCTTTTATCTTATTCTCAAACCTATTCTCAAGGATAATTTATTCCCTTATGGCCGGTTTCACAGTCCAGGTTTAAGCCAGAGCTTACCTAAGCCATTGGTGTGCCTTAAGCCTAGAACTTAAGCCTACTCGGTTTCGCTATACTCGGTAGGCTGAGGCTTAGTTAAGCCGCAGATGAAATTTTTTAAGTTGTCAGCACTGCTGTAATTGTAAATTTTTGTAAAAGAAAATTGCCATTGTGGATTAAAAACCAAGCGAAAAAAGAACTTTTTATTTACCAGTTTGTTGTGGTTTATATCTGGAAGGATATCAAACCCAAAAACCATTGTTGCAGAATGTTTCGACAACGTAAACCATCATAGCCGAATGTGTCTACAGTCTGAACCGAGAATAAAAATCAACATCATCCCATTTCTCGAGATGTTGCGGGTGCTTTGTTATAACTTTTTCACGGATCACACTGCGATATTATTTTATACATTTCCTCGTAGCTTATGTATATTCTCTGAATCAAATAAATAACTCATTTTTGTCTTAAACTGTTTGGTTTCTTCCTAAAACTGCTGACACTAGCTGCCACACCGTACTCATATCTGCTAACTAGATAACTATTTTTCGCTTGGAAAATTTCAATTTAGTTTTAAAGTATAACATTTGAAATATGCACGTTCGTTTAATAATAGACATTCTAATATTTAGGCAATATGTATATTTAGTAATAATTTCCTATGTGTTTCACAGCAACATCTGAGGCTTAAGTCTTCGAGATGACGGGCTTAAGGTGAAAACCCAACGAAAGCGGCAGGCGTCGCGTCGCTTTAACAGTTCTCCGCGGCAGACGCGTGTAGGATATGAGCAAGGCAGTTCTTGAATTTGCAGCTTACTAAGCATATAAACAGTTTAAAATCAATCAAAAGAACTGTCAAAGCGTCTGCGGCGCGTTCAAAGTAGAACATTGCTCTACTTTCGCGTCGAATCCGGCAAGCGCGGCAACCATTTGACCAGCACGAACTTAAATACGTATATTCTATTGAACTGTCAAGGCGACGTGACGCCTGCCGCGTTCATTCGGTTTTCGCCTTTAAGATAAGCTTGCCTTAAGCCAGTGATATCACTTAAGCCTTGACTGTGAAACCGAAATATTTATTAAGCCTTGGCTTAAGCCATTACTGTGGCTTAAGCCGTGATTGTGAAACCGGCCATTAGTGACTGCAAACACGTAATTTAAAAAAATATATCAGCTAGTTTCAGTATAACCTGAATTGGTTTTGAGCTAATAACTCCTTAACGGCTGCAGATAGAACAGGGTGTAATATTCAAATTAAGATACAGGGTATTTTGTGAAAAAAAAACTTTTTCTTAATCACCTTCCCTTGCTATACAATTTTTTGTTTGCCTAGGTGAGTACTATCACCTCCTGCTCTACTGCCCACCATGGAGGAAACACCCTGTAACAGGGTCCCTTATGTATAATGAACAGATTCCTTATTAAATCTGTACCGTGAATAAATTTTTCAAAAGGGTGTTGTGGAGAATTATATTTTTTTGGACGTCGGAAATTGTTTATTTACATCATTAATAAAATAATAAATAATAAAAAAAAATAAAAATAATAAATATTCTTTGATTCTTTCATCAATATCGATATCCATCTTTCTTTCATTTAATAACAATCCGGTGGCTATTCTTTCATTCCGGACTGTACGTTCGGCAGAGCACAGAAACCGCTGTAATCGCTGTATTGAAATCCCAATGAAATCTTCCCATTAATTTCAATGGAATTTAGGTCGTTTTACTTGTCATTTTTGACGAGTTTACCTGGAAATCCGTACTATTTGCGCACGAATTTCCACTTCTTTAGCCATAGGGAACTGCGTCGAGATTCCGAGTCTTTGATTGCATTGGTAGTGGGAACTGCACGAAATTTAACAGATTTCCATGTTGTTTCACATGAAAGTTATAGAGAATTCTAGGACTTTTCCATTGCATTTCTATATGGAATGCCTAGGGATTTTGTAGCGGAAGCTACATTTTACTTTAGTTTCGTTCATATTTAAATTAATTTTTTTTTTTTTTTTTAATAAAAATAATTTAACACATATCTATCTTGTCAGCTTAATATTAGTGCTGACTGTTTATAAGAAAAATCAATTTGTTCTAAAATTCTTTGAAAAACTTTTATAAAGCTTTAATCGCAGACAAATGACACTGTACACTTTCAGAAAAATGCAAAGTAAGACTTGTTTAGAATGTAAATAAAAAATTAAAATGATGGTTGTGTCAGGAGATAGATTCAGTTCTAATTTAGACGCGCTGGAAAGAAAACAGCTTTATAAATAATAATAAGCTTTCTTCTATATATATGTATACAGGGTGTTCCGTAAATGTCTTTAATCCTTTAAGGGGATGAAAGTTGAGGTCATTTGGGTCAAAAAAGTTTAGATACTTTTATATCGAACTCCGCTTGGTTTTCGAGTAAATCGATAAGATCGATTTTCGAGATTTTGCATACCTTTTCAGAGTAATTTCGTTATAATTTCTATTGTAATTAATGGATTGTGACGTTCAAACCTTTATTTAAAAGAACACATATTGGCCTTTCTAAGAATGCATAATTAGTTATAATTGTGCCTTCAATTATTTAAAAAAAACAACAGTTTTCTCTAGAATTTTTTATTTCACCAAAATTTTTGTCGCGCTTCAGTGTATATTTATTCGAAATATCACCATTGCACGAAGTTGGCAAAACTATGAAAAAATTTGCGCATTATGTCCCCTTTCCAAAATGACCTCCCTTAGTGCTATCAACAATAACAATCAAAAGTTATAAGCAAACATTTGGAAGATGTGCCCATCGAGGTAATCTTCAGTTTTTTCGTAGGATTATATCTCCTCCTACAGTTTTTAACCTACGACAACCATTTATATGTCATTGTACGGGAATCTGAACTGGCTATTAGATAGGGTACTTTTCGATTTTGAATTTCGAAAATGGAGGGGGTAATTTCGAAAAAACAGTTTTTTACCAAACTTGATATTTACGTAGATTTCGTTATTCCGCATCTTCATTTTTGCAGGAGGGGCAAGCACTGGGAAAGGCGGGAGTTCAAAGTTTCAACTTTAAGCGGCTATATTTTCTCAACCAAGTATTGTTCTAGCAAGTAAGTCCTAAATTCATAAATGGAAAAGACATTTTTTGTGGTTTTTATTCAAATATAGCCGCCTAAAGTTGAAACTTTGAACTTCCACCCCTCCCAGAGCTTGCCCCTCCCGCAAAAATGAAGATGCGGCATAACGAAATCTACGTAAATATCAAGTTTGGTAAAAAAGTGTTTTGTCGAAATTACCCCCTCCATTTTCGAAATTCAAAATCGAAAAGTACCCTATCTAATAGCCAGTTCAGATTCCCGTACAATGACATATAAATGGTTGTCGTAGGTTAAAAACTGTAGGAGGAGATATAATCCTACGAAAAAACTGAAGATTACCTCGATGGGCACATCTTCAAAATGTTTGCTTATAACTTTCGATTGTTATTGTTGATAGCACTTAGGGAGGTCATTTTGGAAAGGGGACATAATGCGCAAATTTTTTCATAGTTTTCCATGTTCGTGCAATGGTGATATTTCGAATAAATGTACACTGAAGCGCGACAAAAATGCTGGTGAAATAAAAAATTCTAGAGAAAATTGTTTTTGTTTAAAATAATTGAAGGCACAATTATAACTAATTATGCATTCTTAGAAAGGCCAATATGTGTTCTTTTAAATAAAAGTTTGAACGTCACAATCCATTAATTACAATAGAAATTATAACGAAATTACTCTGAAAAGGTATGCAAAATCTCGAAAATCGATCTTATCGATTTACTCGAAAACCAAGCGGAGTTCGATATAAAAGTATCTAAACTTTTTTGACCCAACTGACCTTTACTTTCATCCCCTTAAAGGATTAAAGACATTTACGGAACACCCTGAATATAAAAATATTTATTGCTTGTCTTAAATATAAATTTGTTATTGACATTAAAATAAAATAGAAAATAATAATTAAAAAATATACAAGCATGAAAGAATACAATAAATTTTTTATTCATAACATAAATAGAATTTATTAACTTTTAAAATTTTACTTATTTTCAAGGACCAAATAAAAATAATAGAAAAATAAATGTACGAAGAGATTGTTGTGAATCGAAGAAAGATTCTTAGCGACACAAACAATCTCTTTAAAAGTACAGATTTCAATGCTTTTCCGTATTTTTTAATTAGGGATATCTAATAGAAATCCATATATTTGCCGTTCCATTTACCTGGGGGTTACACCTGCAAGTACAGCTTGCATGCAACTTGCACTGCCATACTTCTTTCAAAATGGCGGAATAGAAATGCCTGAGTGAAATATATAAATTTATACCGGGAAAATTAAATTTTCTGGGATCATTTGCATTACATCATTTACCAACACCTATAAGATATCATCCGAACTACCTTCTGCTGTAAAGTTTAAAATTGCGTTGAAAGGGAGGTTTGCATGCAAGCTGTGCTTGCAGGTGTAACCTCGGGCTTAGATACTGAATTCGTAATTAAGCAAGGGAACATAAATAATTTGTAGGATGCATATAACAGTAAAAAAGTTTTGAAAGTATACATAAAATAATCTAACTGTCATGACTTGAATCCTTGCAAAATGTTAAGAGCTGGAGCTTGATAAATTCGGAGCAAAGTTTGACAGGCTTAGCGTTTTGTCATGCGTCATGGCACCTTGAGTATTTTCTCCATACTTTCAAAACTTTTTCTACTACTATGCATCCTACAAATCAATTCAATTCACAACCACCTATATTTTGCAGAACACTGCACGAAACCAAAAGAATACAGCTAATTAAAGTCATTAACAATTTTTCGTATACCTCAATCTGTAGAGTTGAAAATGGCGTTCTCTAAGCGTGTGAAAACAGCTGTGTGTGTGAGAATGCCGTTACTTTTTCCACTGAAATTCTGAAAGAAAATTCCACATCTGAAATTTTTACTTATTGGGTTGCTGAAAAAACCAAAAGGGGTTAGTTAAGTAGCCGCTGAAACTAGAAAAAAAAATACGTATCAATTTTTTTATTAGTACTGTCAATTGGTTTGAAGAAAGTAAACTTGTACAATCCAATAATCCAATATGTTGATTATTTTTGTGAGAAAATTATAAAGAAAAAAAATACAAAAAACAAATATAAATCGAACGCTCTTAGGCACTCTCATCTGATGAAGTTTATACGTTTCTTTTATTGGCGTTACGAAGAATGAACCTTTATGCTCTTGAATATACCTACAATTTTCCTTTTCAGAGCTAGGAAAGATTTGTTAGCGGACTAATTGACAACCAGCTGTAGGTGCTGTAATGCACCATAAATTGTCCTGAATTCGGTGTCGTTAACACAACAAGCAGTTAACATATCATTGCAGGCTTCTTACTGGATTTGTATTGCACTGCAAACATTGCGGGCCATTGGCTCGTTTGATCAACAGAAAGTTTACATCTATTCCTGTTCAACATCAAATAGAATCATTGTAGATATGCAAGCTTATCTCCAACGTTGTTCGAATTCACGTATTGGTGCAAAACGAGATAATCTACTCAATTTATTACATTGGTGGCATACCATTACTCATCATAGGTATCGTTCATCAAACTCCTATTATTTTGTTAATTAAAACTTTTTACAAATGGAGAAATTTACACAAAAATCTGAAGCTAAAGTATACGTAAAGATGGCAAAAGTCTGCTTTAGAGTAATTTTTTAATTGATTTTAACTTGTCTATGAATAGCATCCATTGTCACATGTAAAATTAAGATGGCGGAAGTTGAAAATAAAAGGTAGATGCTAGTGGAAATTTCTTTTTATATTTCTAATCTTCTCTCTTTTGAGTGGGAAATGACTGAAGATTTTAATATACATTTCAATCTTTATTTTGTTGAGAAAAATTACGGATTAAAGCAGAAATCGTTAGATATGCATACAGAAAGGAATGTCTGCACCGCTGACGACATTTTATTATGTACTAACTAGTCAATTTATCGAACGCAAATCGTTTTTTCTCAGTAAAATTTACAGACAAAATCAGGACTGTCTGTCAGCTCTGTTCACTCGTGTAATCGTCGCGTAATGACTAAATACTAATAAGATCCAAATTGTCCGATACAATGGCAAAGTATAAATAAGGATAAGTAGAGTCAGAGGCGAACAAAATAGGAAATTTTTCCTGTTTTTTAGAATGAAACAAGTAATTTCATATACCTACTTTCGTATTTTGCATGAATGGGGGAAAAGAACTTGTCTATGCACTATTGTAGTGCAACTGAGACAACAAAAATCGAGAGAACGTAGGGTTACCCGAACGACAAAATCTTATTAAATCCCTCAAAATCCTTTCAACCTATTCATAAAGTGGGAAACACAATTGCACCGTTTCGATCCGATACGTACAAATGTCAAATTTGCTTACATGAGACGTACGTGCAATGTACACATACACCGAAATGGATCGAAACGGAGAAGTTAAGCAAATATCAACTGTAACGGATCGAATTGAACCGGAACGGCGGAATTGTGTTTGGCACTTAATAATGTACATCAGGTCACACTACCTCCCAGATAGATTTTGCTTTGGCCAAGATGCTGAAAGGAGATGTACAATTCCTCTCAAATGAAATTCTCATGTTTCCCGCAAATATCAGAGAATCCAGCAAGAATTTCTCCCACTTAAGGCCGTGACACATCAAAAGCAGAAAGCAGCGACAGAAGCAGAGGCAGAAGCAGAAATTTTACATTTCTGCTTTGCCAACCACATTAAAAGCAGAAGCAGAAAACAGATACTTGTCAACTACAAATGTCAGGTGTTATAATTTTCAAGAATTTAATGTTAATTTGTTATATCTAACAAAATTAATTATTTTGTCCTCCATAGAAATTTTGTTTTTCTCGCATCAACCTCTTTGACAATTTTAAAAGAAAGGACGCCAACAATGAAATACAAATTTTAGCTCTCTTTATATTGGCAGTACTGAGCAGAAGCAGAATTTTTTAGATTTGATCAACTTTCAAGTTCTGCTTCTGCTGCTGCCGCTGCCTCTGCTTTCAATTTGTTAGTGTTCGAACAGTTGCATGGTTTCAGAAAAAATTCTGCTTTCTGCTTTTAATGTGTCACGGCCTTCAATCTCTTCACAGCAAAACGAATGTAAACAGAAGCACGTGCTGCTCAAATTGTATAGAAAGTACACTACCAAACATTGGCTATGCTCAAAACCCTCGAGAATACTTCACAAGCCATGAAACAGACTCCCTCCCTTCCTCATGCGAGGTCCAACGTAGTCCTTACAGTCTAAACTATTTGCAGTGTTCTTATGTAAAAGTGACAAAAGTTTGATTTGAATAGCTCCTCCACCCTAAACTACTATTCATACAGAAAAATGGTGTTCTGATAATCTTGAGCTTGCTTTCTTATCTTCCGAACCGTAATAAAATTTTCATACCTTTCCTAACAAAGTTATTTAAAAAAATTTATCGTAACCAAATGACTACGATTCCTCAAACAAAAATTCTCAGCTGAGTAATCATTGTAATGTCGCTGTGCCGTCATGGCATGCCGTGGGCTGATGCGTAACCCCCGCAAGATACAAGCCATGAAGAAAGTCGAAAAAAGAGAGCAACGGGCCGGTCAGCAGGCGACATCCACAGTCTTCTTGCTTTGTCTTACTGAAGGAGTTTTTCATATAAAAGTTGCTTGTATTTTGTTCAAACGTAATAATTTCCATAAATTTGTTCTACATGCTATATTTTTTTTAAAACTATTAGAAAGAAAACATATTTGGCTGCAATTTGTTTTAACAGCATTTTGCTGTGCTAGCGACAGTTTTGGTCTTTAGGACCTGTTTAAGATGAAATTTTAGTTTTTCCTCATGACGACTATACAAAAAGCAGTGAGAGTGAGCTCTTACTGCATGCTGTACCCGGCACGTTAAGGCCTTTTAATGTGTCGGTGCCTTCGGCGACTTCATGGCTTGTATTATTCCGGGGGCTACGGCTGATGATATCGAATGATTCGGACTACGGCTGCACATACACACATGCAATTATCACTCAGCAGAGAGGTGTTGAGCGTAAAATGGTAAGATTACTTTGTAATCAAAACTATTTTAATATTTTGTTAAGTAAGGTATATAGGAAGTGTAGCCTTTGGGAAGGTAAGGAGCCAAGCTTTAAATTAATACAAGACTATTTTCGTTTATGGATAGTAGTTTAGGAGCATATCTAAAGTCAATATTTTGCACTTTCCCGTTTGCCATTCCGTTTCGTTGCATGTAATCTTCACTTTCACATTTTTTGTCTTATTCGTAAAATGTTAAAAGAGGGTTTGATTTTTTTTTTGATTTTTTTATCTTTTTTCCTTCCTTTTCTCGCCGTGTATATTTAAATGGAAAACAATTGGAACGCTCTACTGTGTCCCTTCTTTTAGTTATTTATTCTTTGACAAGGGTATGGGCAAAACCCTCGAGAATACTTCACCAAAGATTAACTAAATAAAAGAAAGGACACAGAAGAATGTTCGTAAATAAGGGAGAATGGGCGGAGTTTTCTGATTTTACGCTCATAAAATGCTCCCGCTCTTTTATGTGTAACAGCACTTTTTCTGTTTACATTTGTTTAGCTCAAGTGGGGGAATCTCTTGCTGGATTCCGGGAATTTTATTTGACAGAAATTTTACATCTCCTTTTAGGGCGTTGTCGTAACCCCCGCAAGATACAAGCCATGAACAAAGTCGAAAAAAGAGAGCAGCGGGCCGGTCAGCAGGCGACATCCACAGTCTTCTTGCCTTGTCTTACTGAAGGAGTTTTTCATATAAAAGTTGCTTGTATTTTGTTTAAACACTATAATTTCCATAAATTTGTTCTAGATGCTATTTTTTTTTAAACTATTAGAAAGAAAACATATTTGGCTGCAATTTGTTTTAACCCTATTTTGCTGTGGTAGCGACAGTTTTGGGCTTTAGGACCTGTTTAAGATGAAATTTTATTTTTTCCTCCATGACGAGTATACAAAACGCCGTGAGAGTGAGCTCTTACTGCATGCTGTACCCGGCACGTTAAGGCCTTTTAATGTGTCGGTGCCTTCGGAGACTTCATGGCTTGTATTATATTCCGGGGGTTACGGCGTTGTTCATTGCGAAATTTATCTTTTTCTTGCCAAATGGAGGTAGGGTTACCCAATGTACATTATTATGAATAGTTTGAAAGGATTTTGAGGGATTTAATAAGATTTTCTCGTTCGGGTAATCCTACGTTCTCTCGATTTTTGTTTTTAACTCGTTGTCTCAGTCGCACTACGATAATGCACAGCCAAGTTCTTTTCCCCCATTCATGCAAAAGACAAAAGTATATGAGATGACCTCTTTCAGTCTAAAAAACACGGAAAATTTCCAATTTTGCTCGCCTCTGTCTCTACTTATATTTATTTATACTTTGTACTTCACAAGTCATGAAACAGACTCCCTCCCTACCCCATGCGAGGCCCAACGTAGTCCTTACATTCTAAAATATTTCATTTGAATAGCTCCTCCGCCCTAATTCATACAGAAAAATGGCGTTCTGTTAATCTTAAGCTTGCTTTCTTATCTTCCGAACCGTAATAAAATTTTCATACCTTTGCTAACAAAATTATATAAAAAAAATTATCTTAACCAAATGACTACGATTCCTCAAACAAAAATTCTCAGCTGAGTAATCATTGTAATGTCGCTGTGCCGTCATGGCATGCCGTGGGCTGATGATATCGAATGTAGCTGCCTACAGATTCGGACTGCGGCTGCACATACACACATGCAATTATCACTCAGCTGAGAGGTATTGAGCGTAAAATGGTAAGGTTACATTGTAATCAAAATTATTTTATTATTTTGTTAAGGAAGGTATATAGGAAATGCATCCTTTGGGAGTTTAAGGAACCAAGCTTTAAATTACTAGAAGACCATTTTCCTGTATGGATAGCAGTTTAGGATCTATAGCACATATAAAATCAATGTTTGGCAATTTTCCATAAGTATCAATATACAACATTTTAGAAAACGAACTAAGCACGCACACATATAGATTTCTGTTTCGGCTTGGGCAAAACCCTCGAGAATACTTCCCAAGCCATGAAACAGAGATCTTGGTTACTTACCTTCCCAAAGGCTACACTTCCTATATACCTTACTTAACAAAATAATAAAATAGTTTTGATTACAAAGTAACCTTACCATTTTACGCTATCAGCTGAGTAATAAATGCATATGGGTGTGTAGCCGTAGTCCGAATCTGTAGGCAGCTACATTCGATATCATCAGCCCACGGCATCCTATGACGGCACAGCGGCATTGCAATGATTACTCAGCTGAGAATTTTTGTTTGAGGAATCGTAGTCATTTGGTTAAGATATTTTTTTTTAAATAATTTTGTTAGGAAAGGTATGAAAATTTTATTACGGTTCAGAAGATAAGAAAGCAAGCCCAAGATTATCAGAACACCATTTTTCTTTATGAATAGCAGTTTAGAGAGGGGGAGCTACTCAAATCAAACTTTTGTCAGTTTTACATAAGAACACGGCAAATATTTTAGAATGTAAGGACTACGTTGGGCCTCGCATGCGGTAGGGAGGGAGTCTGTTTCATGGCTTGTGAAGTATTCTCGAGGGTTTTGGCTTGGGAAGTATTCTCGATGGTTTTGGTATGGGATATAAACTTAATCATTCTTTTTTCATGTAGTAGAATTACATCGATGTGTTTGTTTTGCCATGGAAATCGTAAACTACAACATTTTCTGAGCGGACACATAATTTAGTGGTTGAAACTTTATTAAGTATTGAAGAAGTTTTTGTGATTTTCTATCACAGTGATTCAACTCATTTTTAAATTTATAATTTTATAATGTTTTTATAACTTCTTGCATTTTTGAGAATTTTCCTAGTGCCCCATTTATTTTCCGATAATATTTCTTGGCGTTGCCTTTGTATGGCTGACATCATACGGACACACGATGATAATTCAATTGTTCGATGATAGAGGTAGGCGATCAGAGATAACCACACTGATGAGACCTCTCTGATTGCTTGGTCGTAAAGTTCGATATTTTCTCTGCTTCTCAATGCATTTTGTAAATTCAATGGGGAAAAAACATTTGCTTTTCCAATGAATTTCAGACTAATAAAGACGAACAGCTTCTAGCTTAAATGTAAGGTGACAAACCGGCATTGGAAAATGTTGAGTTTTTTGTCACGGCTGTTTATTTTTATAACTATTTCAGCTATTTTATTTAAAGCACTATAATTTATTACTGAAACAATTAAACTTACCTGAAAAATGACGTCCTACGGCACTAACTCTGGATGTTCCTGCAGCACAGCACAACGCATTTAATCAGCATAATTCAAGACTCATCAATCCTACATTAGTCCTAGAATGGAATATAATTCCCATATATGGGCTGGGGCTGGTCGCGGTGCCTTAGATTCATCAGATATTGTCCAGAAGAGAGCCTTTATCCATTAACTTGTCACATTGACTCGTTCGAGCACTGCCGCAATGTTAGATGCCTTTATCGCTACATGCATGGTCAATGTTCTGATGAAATATCTAGTCGAATCCTTTGTAGAATAATTCTTGCAATACTCGCGCTGCAAAACGAGCACATCCTTTTACCCTTAAAATTACTTTCTGCCGTAAGTAAAATTACGTGATGCTTTTTTATCTCGAACTGTGCGAATGTGGAACAGTCTTCCATCTTCTTTCTTTCCTGCGGCATACAATCTGCATCGGCACCTCCCCACTCTCCTCATATCCCATAATCCTTTCCCTATCTCCTTCCTGCCATGCTGTGCTTTGCATCAAAGGGTATGCCTTGAGCTTGGCTTAATAAATCCAAAAAAAAAAACAAACAAAAAACCAAAAAAAAAAAAAATTAATCACAAAATCACTAAAACAATAACGGATAAATCGATCGTCTAGTTAAATACTGGAAGAAATAAAAATTAACTGTTTCGAGATAATTGACATTTAAGTTGTAATGAAATGTGTTTTTTTTTCAAAACGAAGTTTAAATAGAATTTGTATCCTATTTTCATTAACAAGTCAGCATTTGTCAAATATAGATTCGAATAGTAAATATAATACTCTACATATGGCAATACTTAACGAATTTTTCGAATTGCCCTTTTTGCTATATAATCTAAGTGAGAATCAAAGAAGAGAATTTTTTTTAAAAATTAGTATTTTTGAAATTAAAAAGTTTTTGTATACATTAAGTTGCAAGCAGTGTCATTTAAAATTCAGTTTTTCTCTCCTTTTAACTTATGTTCAAGTGAACGCGCAAATGACATGTTTATGAGCAAATATATACCTACATACATATATTATCTATTAATTGAATATAATAAGTAGTGGGATCATTGGATCCTACAAGGTGCACTCATCCTAGAAGTGAATCGTAGATAAACTACTTTCTCATCTTAAGATTTTTAAATTGTCTGATCACAAGGTCAAGAATACGCTTTGCGCTTCATTCAAGAATTCATTTAAAAAATTACCGTTGGGTACTTTAGCGGTATACTTTGTAATGGTTGTCTTCCTGAAACTTCGCTGTGTAAGATACATGTGGAATTAGTAGGTTATTGATTTCCCTATTTACCTGGTTAGTGCGACTTACAATTTTTTTCTATTATTTTAATTCTTAAGGAATCCTTTTTATTCTTATGTGTATATGTGGCAAAAAAAAAAACCGGGGATCAGTGGCCGGACAATTGACAATTAATAGGTGAAGGCCTTTTGTCTTTTTATACCCTGGATGAAATCTGTAGGGTATACTACTAAGTTTGTCATTCCGTTTGTAACACATAAAAATATTGATGGTGGAACACAATGGATTGGCCAACCACACATTATAATTAAAAGTTATTTTGCATTTCACAAGTTTTTGCTTATTCTAATCAGAGACCGAATACAGTGCGAATTTTCAAGATTATGCGTAAACACCTACATATAAAAACTTTTATTTAGAGTGACTGCAATACTTTTTTGGCATTGAAATAAAAAGGCAGGGAATTGTTGGAAAGATGCACTTCTTGACAGTTTATGCTGATTACGAAACTATGTTATAAGGTAGCATAAAATTTCCTTATACATTTTTGAATATTTATATATAGAGGTTCAGTTAATTCAATTATCTTTATTTTGTTTGTTTGCTTGATTGAATGTTACACCCAATAGGGGTTCTCCTGTTAAGGTTCTAGGATCAGTGGGCTAGCCAGCAAATATAATCAACATAATCTATGTATATCATAAAAACGATCAATT
The DNA here is from genome assembly GCA_963930735.1 of Dioctria linearis. Lineage (NCBI taxonomy): Eukaryota > Metazoa > Arthropoda > Insecta > Diptera > Asilidae > Dioctria > Dioctria linearis. Next base: position 134,215,348 of record OZ005742.1, on the reverse strand, counting down.
AATATATGCCACGTGGGCTTGCTGCTGTTGAATGCATTCGTAAGGACACTGTTGATTCTGTAGGAAAATGGATTGGAAAAAAGAATACATACCTACAAAGGTTATGTTGTACATTAGATGATGTACTAAAGCTAGAAAATAATTATGAGTTAAAAATGGGAGGGGGGGGGGGGGTAACCGAGATATTATGTATAAGTACTATGTACTGGTAAGAAATCGCGCAGTACCAAGAGCTGGGGCGTATTCTAGTGTTGGAGGCTAAGATCCACTTTGGATAACTGCATCAGCGGAATAAGTACCTATGTAATCAATTAAATAAAAGTTTGAGTCACTATTTACAAAGGACGCAATCTCCTAATTCGCCACCTTGAGGTTTTTGCCATTTTGTGTTTAGAATGACGCCACATAGCTTATCGTAATCTATTCGTCAAACTCTAGTTGATACCAATGTCAAGGGAGTTGTGAAGAAAAATGTAATCCGCCATCTTATGGCGTCCGCGATTTTGGGTTTAGAAAAACGTACATGACATACGGTTGTGGAAATTTACATAAAAACAGTGTTAAACGTTTTCTTGGTTTTTAGTAGCGAAAAAGATCCTGGAATTACCTGCTTTTAATATGTAGTAATATTATCTCTGATTATATTTAATTATTTAATTTTTTAATCTTGCGAAAAACACAAACATGCCGCGTGATAAAGTTTTAAGCAATGAAGAACAAGCCGCAATTCTCGCTTATAAGGATTGTGGACTTTCAGATCGGGAAATTGCATGAAAGATCAGAAGATCCACCAATGCAATACACAAATTTCTGATATTGGGCAATAATTATGGCGCCTTCGAAATACGAACGGAACAAAAAATTGTCAGCGCGACAAGATCGATTTATCGTCCGTGAAGCAGCAGCAAATGAATTTTTTTCATCACAAATAGTGAATAAATTAAACTTACCAGTAAGAGGGGATGAGTGTGGCAAATTTTTAAATGAAAATGCTAATATGGATTTTAAGGAAAGGGTCAGAAAGTCCCCTCTAGCTACAGAACACAAAGAAGTTACATTGAAATTTGCTTAAAGCAATATTAGCTGGACAACAGAATGACGAAAATTTCTTTTATCTGACAAAAAGAAGTTCAACTTGGACTTAACTTGGCTTTAAGTATTTTTGGCATGATAAGAGGGTTCAGGAGGAGCTGAGCATGAGTCGCTAGATTTTCGGCAAATTCAAAAACCGAAATTGTTTATGTTCCCCGAAAAATGAACGCAAAACGTACATCGAGATGTTATAGGAAGTGATGGTTGAGCGCGCTGAGGAAATTTGCGGCTCGGACCTCATTTTCCAGCAAAACGATGCCTCTATTCACACTACAAACAAAGTTAGCCTGTGGCTCGCGAAACTCAATTGGCCTTCAAGGAGTCCAGATCTTAATTCAATTGAAAATCTGTGGGGGATTGTTGCAAGGCGTGTTTATGTCAATAGACGTCAATTTCACAACATTAATGAATTGAAAATTGCAATAAAAGAAACAAGAACGTCGATTCAACAAAGTTAGTTAGAGAATCTGATAAAGTAATGTAGCGACACATGTTCCAGTTAATCAAAGATATCAAAGAGAAAGGAGCTTGTACTGGTTACCAAAAAGTAAAAATTATTTTTATGGTATCAATTCTATTTTTAAGAAGATTTTTATGTTTTCTTATGTAAATTTCTACCTTATTTTAACCTTTTTTCAATTTACATATTTGCAATTTTTAATTTATGTATTTATTCAACAGAAGGGAAAATTTATTCTCTATTATTTATTTCTTAAGAAATATAGATATAAATATAAAAAAGATCTATGTTTAATGAAGGTTCAATTGAAAAAATCAAAAACTATTAATGTTTTTATGTACCACTGTAGTTTATCGTATTCTACTCGTCCATCCGTTTCATTTCATACCCATGTAAAGGGGCTAAAACCATAAATGACAAATTATGTCCGTCATCTTGACGTGTCCATTTTGCATTTTTAGTTGGTTTACGTGTGTACACAATTTCAGCCCAATCAATTAAGTCCAAGTACCTATTTGAAAAATTCGTCTCAAGATTTGAAACATACGAGTGAAACTAAATAAATACAACCTATTAAAAACTCTAGGCTTCAGAGTTGGTATTCAGAAGTTTTATAAACTCTACCATTTTCTGTTATTTTCTGGGCTAAAACCATTCAGTCAACCAATCAAGGAAAACTATATATAGGGGAAACATATGCCCTGTTTTCTCCACTAGGATCCGAAAGCTTTTCATATGACCTAGTCAAATTTTGCTACAAGGTCAGAAGATAGTTTTCCTCTTCACTGTGAATACTAAGCAGATTTCGGTATTGATTCTCCTACCTTTGAATTTTTGGGAAAAGACGTTCACAAAAAAGGAGCATTAGGAAGTATTAAACATATGCTGTTTATGTAAGTTCAAATCAGAGTATAAAAAGCTCGTACGCAGGTTGTGATCTCCTAAATCGTGTTCTTTGCCTTGAATACTTTATTTGATTGCTTAAGCTCAACATATCTAGGTGAGCTAGAGTTTTCATCATTTAGGCAACTACAAAATTTTTCCTACCCCGAATGACTCTCATCGACGAAAAGTGAAGCACGATGCACCTCTGTGTATGCATATACCACGAATTTAGGAAAAGTTAGGAGGAGGAGCATCAAGGAAACTCTCTCTTAATCTTCCTAAATTATGATATTGGTATTGTACTTATAGCTATATATCCTCACATGTACCGTACCCCACGGAATCCTGCAAAAGCAATAGTATAGTCGACCGGTTAGCAATCCGAAATTACATTGATGCTCTTTAAAATGAACTAAAATTTTATTTTAATCAAGTCACGGAGACTAAATTATAGCTTCAACAGAAAAATTTAGTTCTAACGAATAGAAGGTTATGTTTCCTTCTAATGGTGTTAAAAATAGCAAGTAAGACAAATTTTTATTGAGCTTTCAGGAAAACTTACCCCACAAACTGCACTATTTGTCCTGATTCAATGTTGATGTGTTGATATAATTTTGTACATTTCTAAGTCTATCGGAAATAACCTGAATGCTCTACAGCCTTCCAACACAGAGTTAGGCGCCCGTCAATATTACGACAATAAAATTTACTGACGAGGCCCCAAAAATCTCCAAATTACCATTAATCGAAATAAAATATAGCATATTAAACTGAATTTTATTAGTCTTACAGATTCTGATCTTACTCTTGTAACTTATTGCAACGCATGAAACTTTTGATTTTTAAATTTCCATTAATCCGCTCCCATATTTATACCCGGACCCTCCCCGCCACATAATTGCGTCATTTTTCTATCTATTTTAACCAGGTTTCAAACTCCATGCTTGCTAAAACAATCCCTAATTATTACATTCTCTCTACCTTATTTAAACTCTGCCTCTTCTTTTTTTGCCAAACAACTCAATAAACTAAATTTAAAGCGTCTTTTGTTGTTCCTCGCGCTAATTAACTGTTTGTGCCCTCCGCGTGGTCCGCGATTTTGGATTAAAGGTAAAAAAACTTGGTTTTTTCAAAATAATTCCTCAACGGTTGGTCCTACGACAAAAATTTAAAAATATAAATTTGAAGAAAACTAAATTCCCTAAACTCTTTGTACAAACACTTTTTTGCAAGTCTGATGTGTAACGAGCTACAGCGGCGGAAACGTGAACATTCTTCCAAAAAAATTTTTACATATAGTACCATTTATACATAGGACAGGAGGTGATACTAGTCACCTAGTCAAACAAAAAATGTTATGGTAAGGGGGGCATCTCAACCGTTTCGGAGTTACAGGCTGATTAAGAAAATTTGCTAGTCTTTCAAAAACTACTCCGTATCTTAAAAAGTTCACGGAGTGCGGTCACTTACAGAGCTCATTGTATGCAGAACTTCATGGCCTTTCTAGCGACTGCTCGACCAGACCCATAATCCTCTCCTCTGAAGAGTGATGGTCGTCTAAACTAAAGATAATTTGTTCCCTTAGTGACTGAAAACACGTCATTTAAAAAAATTATCGTCTAATTTCGGTATGACCTGAAAAGGTTATGAGCTAATAACTGTTTAATGGCTAAAGTGAACACATAGGTATGACTGGTCAAATTAAAGAGGAGAATTTACAGCTTAAAGTATTTATAAAAAAAATATTGTAACCACCTCTTTGTAAACAAAAAAAATTTCAAAGTAAAAAAATGTAAGAAAGTCCGAAATTCTTAGTTTAGACGTCCATAACTCCTGTGGGCAGAGGAGTACGGGGCTGGTCGAGCATTTGTTGGGAAGGCCATGAAGTTCTGCATACAATGAGCTCTATGAAGACCGTATACTCTGTACATTTTGAAATACAGGGTTACCAAATTTTCTTAACCACCCTGTAACTTCGAAACGGTTGAGATGCTCCCCCCCCCCACCCCCTTGCTGTACAATTTTTTGTTTGACTAGATGAATATCCTGTCCTGTAGGATGTTAAGGTTTCTCTTTAAAAACTAAGAAACTGGTGAGTTTAAAATAAAGAAAATTTACATTGGCTCGATAATAAAGCAATTTTTTTTTAATTCTAATGTAATTTTACTTCGGTTTAAAAAGTTTTTTTTTTCTGAGTGTATGTACGAAACACCCTGTATAAATGGTAGTATATGTATAAATTTTTTTGGAAGAATGTCCACGTTTCAGCTACTGCAATTCGTTACCCATCAGACTTACAAAAAAAAAGTGTTTATACAAAAAATTTAGGGAGTTTAGTCTTCTTCAAATTTATATTCTTACATTCCTGTCGATAGGATCAACCGTTGAAAAATTATTTTAAAAAACCAATTTTTGGTACCTTTAATCCAAGATGGCGGACCGAGAGGAAAAAATTGCATTAGATTTGAAACGGTTAAAACCGGTATAAATCAGTGTTCAGATACACCACTCATGTATTCAATTAAGGCAACTGGTCTTGATATGTAAATTTATAAGTCATAAGCAAATAGATGATATTGAGCATTGATAATAACATTCGGCGAGTCATTTATAAATAGGGAAAATAGTTGTGGACCCAGTATCGAATCTTGAGTGACCTTACTAGTGTTTGGGAAAAAAGTAGAGGAATTTTCATGACATGTGACTTGCTGTTACTGTTACCTCTGCGGCTCCCTGCTTTCCCGCTTGCCGAGAGAAGAGAGCACAGAATCTTAAGGTTGGTTTGAGGATTTTTAGTAAGTAAAAATTAAATTTTAATTTCACTTTCATTTATTTGTCAAAATCTTGAGACTATTTTCCAATCTTCCTCAAGTTTTAGGACCAGTTTTACTTTTTAGAGAATTTAAACTAGTATTTCAACTATTTTCAAATTTTTACTCAGAACCAACTTCGATGTTTTGTGCTCGCGACTTTTTCCAAGACTGTCCATTTCTTTCTTCTGCAATTATTTTAATATAAAATCATATAACACTCGCACCATCATCAAAACTTCCCACGATCGCTTCGTCACGTGGTATGTTTTGATGATAAGCGAGCGTGTTTTCTGATACGCCACTTATGGCGTATGTTTGCATAAGAGGGTCAAAAGGAAATGCTTGCAATAAAGTCCACAATTTATGTGACTTTATGTTTAGGAAGAGTAAAATTTTATGCTGACAAATCCAAGTGGATGTCAGGGATTTCATTTCAAGCGATATGAAATGAAATCGAAGAGAAATTGTATGCACTTGAAATGGAGCAAATGATATGTGAATATCATAACACCATCCCCCTATGAAAGAGAAAATTCATATCCTTGAAGAGGTGATGAATTTTCGGCTAAAATGCGTCTCCGTTGGTTATTAAGTGGTATTGGTTTTTTTTATGGTTTTCCTTTTTTTATATTAAAGTGAAAGAAACATTAAAATTCTTAGTTTATGCACCTACAAATTGAAAAATATTATGTATTTTTTTCAATAGCTATTTTCATTTCCTTATTTAAATTAATCTCAAAACTATTAAACTTGGCGCAAGAAGCATTGAAATTATTAATTTATTTGTCTAAAAGAAATCTAAAAGTATATTTTTTTTTCTTTTATATTTTTTTTTTGTTTGTTTTTTTTTCTTTTCGTTATTATATATAATTATAGCCAACTGTTCGTTATGTTCCCTAAAATAATATGAAAAAAAACAATAGCGTACAAAAGCGTAATTTTGTGTTGTACTTTAAAGTTTTGTTATGCTACTTCATTGTGCCTCAGTGATAGCGATAGCCTGGTCCCCTTTTTGTCTGGGTTTCCTCTGGTTGGGGTTCAGGTGAGTTGGATATTTCTTGCCGTGTCTCATGAAAGTAATGTTTACACAGTTTAAATGTTTTATATATATCCAGGGGAGGAAAACCTTCGCCTCTATTTTTAAGATACTGATTTGATGAGATACCATTGCTAGTTCGTTGTTTGGTACAAATTTTTTCATAGCAACTTTGTTGGTGTAATTGTATGAATGCGTAATAAAATTTAACAAAATCTCCCATATGTTAGTAGGGGGTATATAGAAGTTTTTCAGTTCAGCGGCTTTTGTATTTCATCCTGTAATGGTTAGATCGTGAGTGCGTAAGTGGCAGTTGCCGTCTACACCTTCAGACACCGTAAATTGTATAAGGTATGATTTCATCTTTGCATATGAGATCCATAGTAAGATTTTCAGTAGTAGAGAAAAGCCACTTATTAGCCTGAGATAGTTGAGTCCATATGGTGGAATGGGTAGATAGCTTAATTTTACAAGTATTAGGTATAAAATGTTTACTTCTTATCAACTGTAGTTCAGTTCGCAAAGGTTGTTGTCGGAGTTTATGTTAAACAATAGAAGGATCACGCTACGCAGGTACTGGAATGGTCTTTTGTAATGCAATTAGCCAATTCAACTGTCGTTAGATCATAGTAGTGTTCTTTACTGTAATCGATGACCAGATAGTCGATTGACGATTATATGGAAGTTAATACCTTTTGAAATACCGTAGGTAAGGGTATAATTGTGTACAGTTGATAATTTTCCTGATACGGTATAGGAATCCTAAATTCATATATAATTCTATCGTTAAGCCCTAGATACAATGAGCGCCGCGCGTTTTTTACGCGCCGCAAAATGAGTTTGAATGGTTTTCATATATAGCTAGAGCCAATGTAACCCGCGCCACTTGGAGGCTCTGCAAAGTTTGATCAAACTTTAAACTTTGCGGCGCGTTGTTTTTATCTAATTTTGTTCCTTGTTTCATTTTAATTGAACAAATGAAATTACTGACAAGTTTGAAATAAAAAATTTCATTTTTTTGGTAATAGTATTTTAATAAATTTTTAGGGCAAGAATACTTACTTTAATTATCATACTTAATTTTTTTATTCATTTTTAAATACTTTTCACAATTTTACAGAAGTAATCAACACACTTCAACTGTCAAGTGTAAAAAAACGCGCGGCTCTCATTGTATCATAAACGCCCCAAAGCGGCGCCGCAAAATAAACGCGCGGCGCCCATTGTATCTAGGGCTTTAGAGATAGAAGCACTCGCATGACTGATATGGTATAGGGACAGGGGCGAATCCAGGATTCTTATGAGAGGAGGGGGCGCAACTTTGGTTTAAAAACAGTATAAATTGGAAGCAGATCAAACGTTCGAAGACACTCGCTACCACCCGTAAATGTCAAATACACAAAATATATTATTTAAAAGATACCTGTCGAACAGATAAGTGAGTGGCTACCACTCGGAACGAAGAAAGTTGCTCAACGTTCAACTTTTGCCACTCGCGAAAATCAAATGAGGCGTTAAATTATTTATTATGGAAGTGTAAAACTTCCAAATCATCCATTTTAGTTAGTAAAAATAAGGAAACACATTTTGATCAAATTGACCAATTCATCATAAATTGTAACTTTTCAAAATACAGGAATTAAAGCGCTACGTACTTTACCTCTACTAAAGTCAAGAAAGTTTGATTTTTGTTTTTATATTATTAAGGAAAGTTCACGGGATACCTTATGATGCAAAGCACAGCATCACAGGAAGGTGATAGGGAAAGGAATTAGAAAATGTGTGGAGAGTGGTGGAGGTGCTGATGTATGTCACCGTTAATCTTTCGTAAATTGTATGCCGGAGGAAAGAAAGAAGCTGGTATAGTGTTCAATATTTGCACAGTTCGGGATAAAAAAGCATCCCGGAATTTTACTGTACGGTCGGTGATTTGAAGGGTAAAATGATGTGCGCGATTTGCAACGCGACTAGGTACTGCGTGTAAGAATCATTCTACAAGGGATCAGAGTAGATATTTCATCGGAGCGTTGATGCATGTAGCGGTGAAAGGCATTCATTATTGCGGCGGTGTTCGAGTGAGTCCATGTTACCAGTCATTGCCACATCGCCAGTGACCTTGAAGGCTCTTTTTGGACAATATCCAATGAAGGTAAGACTGTGCGACTAGCCCCGGCCCAGATATGGAAATTGTATTAAATTATAGGTCTGGTGTAGGACTTATAGAGGAACGCTAAATTCGGTAGGCTGAAATATTTCTTACACCTCTTCAGAAATCTAGCACATTTCGATGCTTCTTAGGCAATAGAGAAGATGTGATCTGTTCAGCTTAACTTACTGGAAATACTTATGTCAAGCATGCATAATGATGGTGTATCATAAATCAGTGATCTATCAAAAGAAATGGGAGTGAAAAGTTATGATCTGGCTTCAAAGAGATGCGACAGCTTTGGGACTTCGATGGCTTGAACTCGATGCGAATCGCGTTATTCCAAGCGAGGATATGATAAAGGTCGTTATTAATTGATCTAATCATGCAATCTCGCAGATGTGGGACTCACTCTGGTCTCCCTAAGTGTGTCAAAAGAGTAAGCGAAATCAAGACGAAACTATCGATGGGAAGTAGATTTTTAATGACAATTAAGAAGATATATGGAAAGATAACAGACCCCTGGGGCATATCGGGATTTATAGGGTGAGGTTCTGATGAAGTCGCATCTAGTACAACCGTTGTTATGCGATCAGGTAAAAAACTTTCAATCTAGAATAGAAGAGAGACCAATTGCTTTAAGTTTAACTAAAATGGCTAGAAGCCAGACTCTATTAAAGACCTTTTAAAATCTAGAGCAACGATTTTGTATTCACCAAAATTGTGAAGACTATGGTTCGAATGTTCTGTAAGAAAAGTCAGCAAGTCTCCAGATGAGCATCCAGTCCGGGAGCCTCCGGGAGCTATAATGACGATCATTGATCAACGATGAGGCAGAGCTTTTAATTAACAGGGACGAGAAACCATCAGGACTACCTACGGCTTTACGGATGTCTATTGGCTCTTATATAGAGAATTTGAAGCGAATCTAACAACCAAAATATTAGCTTCATCCAGGGAGTCAACAACCACTTCACCATTAATAAGTACTGAAGGTATAGAGGAACATGCTGAAGTTGTTCCTGATGGTTTTGACCACAGACCAGCCTTTGCGGCTTGCCAAGATTCTTTGTCTCACACTCTGATCAAAAAGAAATTTTTCTCTCTTGATAATGGACTTACAGGTGCTCCGTGCGGTCTTGTAGACATGTTTCAGTTCTCGATATGGATGCAGTTGGTAGGCGCGAAAAGCAGACTTTTTCGCTTTTATTACTTTGTTGAACTTATCGTTAAACCAAGAGCGATTTCATGTTTTTGAGACCTGCTGTAAGTATTCATGCAAGCCAAGACTAAGTATGTCACTAAGTTGTAATGTGCATTCATCAACATCCCTCGAAGAAAAACAGGCCGACCAATCTATTTCTCTAAGATACTGATTGAGAATTTCCCAATCAGCATTTAGATTTTTATTTATAGTTTTAGCTAAATATTCTACTATTGAATGTTACGAAATAATAAAACTTTTTTTTTCCAAAATAAATGTCTTGCTTGAAATGTAATAACTCAATACAACAATATACAATGATTCGTTTGCCGTTGTGTAGTTTCGTTGAATTTCTCCAATTACGAGTTGTAATTGTTTCTTTACATATTGAACCGCCGATAATATTCTAACGACCCGTCTTTTCATCGAAGACTCATCAACGAAATTTTGGCAGCTGTTTTCCATTAAAACGAATCTCCCATCACTTTTACTCGAATAAGTTCTACTTCAAATTGAACGTTTCCAGAAATTTTGATGTTTTTTACAAAAAGTGTAGTAGAAATATTCAACAATCTACTGAAATTTTTTTTGGTCTTCAGTTGGGGGACGGGGGTCGCCTACCGCGCCCGCAAAGCTGAATCCGCCACTGTTAGGGATAGGAGGTTATAATCATTTAAGGAGGTAGATAATCGAATAACATTTGAAATTTCTTTGCTGATGATAGTGAGGACCTCTTCTAATTGGACAAGGATTACAACTGTTCGATGTGGTTTACCATGACCAGGTCGACCACTGCACGGTCTGGAGCCTTATTAGTGTGGTTAAGGACGTAATAGATTCAAACTCTCCGAATATCCGATTGTTTTGATTTGCATTAATTAGTTCACTGAACATAGTTGTGACCTTCGTGAATCTAGCATTTAATGCCGACATCTGTCTGTTAATAACAGTTTCTGTTTTGTTAAGCACGTTAACAGTGTCCAATATGAACGTTTGGTTTCTTATTAAATTTAATAAATGTTTTACATTAGTTTGCAACTTATCGATCTGTTGGTCGTACAATTTGGCATCCTCTTCATTGATGGTTCCAACAAATTTTTTACTTACTATTCCGATAGCATCGAATAATCCTCGCTTGGTTCTACTTTCTCCCCGTAACAATCTAAATTTTTGTTCAATATCCGTCATTAAGTGGTTCATTTCAGCCACTGTGCCATTACAAATTACAGCAAAGCTTTGTTCGTCGAGAAGTTTACAGAGGTTATTTATTGGATCTACGTACTTATTTATACGACGTAGTGCCTGCGCCAGGCCCTTAAGATCATAGTACCTAAATCACCAGTTCTTCGAAGTGTATGCCAGGACTTTTCTGGATAGGAGTGATGAGGAGTTGTTTTCCGTACGCAGAGGCGACATGTAACAACATTATTCCCAGGTTCATGATGTTGAGTAAGGTCTTGACCGTATAAATGAATATGTATGGGTGAATGCTCGGGCTATCGGTCTCTGTTGTAGACAAAAAACCAAACGATTAGTGTCTAAATTTTTTATTTAAAGTCTGCCACAACGTTTCACGGGTGAACACTCCGCATCTTCAGGTGGTCTTATCTATAAGGTAACTATCATGAGCCTTTGCCAAAATTTACAATATTTAAATTACTTACGAAAAAACATTTATGAACATTAATTAACTCACTCCAATAAAATATACAAGCACTGGGCGAAACAATAATAAATTAACATTTAAATGAAAAAACACTGCAATAAAAACTTATGAATTATTAACAAATACAAGAAAAAGAACGAAAAAGAAACTACTTTTGAGAAACACACATTTGAGACCACAATATTTAAATCTCACGTCTAAGAAATAAAATAGCATCCACAATGCGCGATTTGTCGTTACTTTATGATCAGGTGAGAGAATGTTTTCTGGATTGTATATCTGTATACACAATGTAAGTGTATATGTGGTGGGAGAGAGCCCTCATTATGGGTTCATTCTTGATCTGAAAGGGACACATATTAGTTTTGAGTGTTCCCTCTATAAGAATCTGCAGAGTGTCGATGATGAACGTGAATCAGAATTTATATGAAAATTACAAAAGATTAGTAAATAATTAGTTCCTATCCCTATCTTTGTTTGTTTTTAATACATGATATACCTACTATTGAAAGCTCTAAATGGCTTGTTTATTGCTTCGTCAACGAAAGTTTTCAAATCGTTGTTATGTACGAATTTTGATTTGTTACCTATTTTTGTACCCTAGATGAAATCTATAGGGGTATACTAAGTTTGTCATTCCGTTTGTAACACCTCGAAATAATGATGGTAGAGCAATATGGATTGGACACCCACGCATAATATTAAAAGTTATTTTGATTTTTGCATGTCCGTCCGTCTGTGCGCACGATAACTCGAGAACGCGTATACTTAGAGAACTGAAATTTTGTACACGGACTTTAAACAAAAAAAGTAAAATTAAGTTCGAAAATGAGACAAATCGAGCAACTCCTTCGTGGGGTTGCCATACAAAACTTTCGTTTTCCACTATATATTTGGACACTACCTGAGAACGCATCCATAAAGAGAGGTGAAATTTGGTACATGGTGTTTTCTTTGTACTAGAAAAGAATATTTCAAAAATGGACTAAATCGGGCAACTCCTTCTTGGTGTTGCCATATAAAAATTTAAGATTTTAACGTATACTATGAAAACGATCAGTCCAAGACATTTTTATTGTACTAAAAACTTTTTCAGAATACGAAATCCTATAATATTGGTTATAATCATTTTTTCTGTCCGACAAACCGTTCTAGAAATATATGCGAAAAACCTCTTCAAAAATCAAATTTGCATAGATCGGTGATCATACGAAATTTTATACGGGCATTCATCTAGGGTATCATAAGAATTGGTCTTAGACCAATTCTAGCTTTTTTACTTGTTATGACAGAGTTTTCCAAAGAGAGGAAAACTTGTTTTGTCTGACATGGTTTTTGAGAAATAGGTAGGTTCTTTCTCTCCCACGTTAAATTGCTTTAATTGAGCGTTTTTGTCATAGTACGCTTTTCAGTTTTCCTTTTTCCTTTGCTAATTGATAGCCGTGCTGTAGGTGAGCCTTCAGCTCGTTCACATAGTTGTCATAATTGTAAGAAATTTAAGGCTTCTGCTCCAAGGCGCTAGGAATGTTAGCTGGAAAGCCATACAGTAGCTCATATGGGCTGTAACCAGTACTGCTATGTGGGATTGTGTTGTTTACAAACATAGAGTATGGGATCCAAGTATCCCATATTAGCGAGTCATGACTCACATAGTGTCGGACGTACTCCGCGAGAGTTCGATGACTACTTTCGAGTGCTCCGTTTGTTTGCGGATGAGATGGTGCAGTATTGATCTTTTTCATTCGTAAGAGTTTGCAAATTTCTTTAAATAGAGTGTCTAAAAAATTAGCCCCCTGTTCGGTAAGGATGGAATCTGGGGTCCCATGACGGCAAATTATATTTTCGACAAATGATAGATTGAGATAGGTGTTGCTTCGGCGTTTGGTATATGAAGTTCTTCAGAGAACTTCGGTAAATCATACTGAAAGGTTAGTAAATACTAGTTCCCTTCGTAGCTAGTTGGCAATGGACCTACTATATCCACTGCTATTCTCTCAAATGGTTTCGAGCTAGTCGATGTAATTTTCATAGGTATGGGCGGATTTCTCAGCAACTTGTTTCTTTGGCAGGAGTTGATAAAATTCTTTATATCTTGTATCATTGTAGGCCAAAAATATTTAGTTTTAAGCCGTTTCATTGTGCGTGATATTCCCTGGTGTCCGCCAAGAGATGACACATGATACTCTGTTAAAATTTTACTAACTTCAATATAGGTAAATTTTTGAGTCTGTATAAATGCATAATCGCATATTAGAATCTTTAAAGGTTTCCATTAGTATGGACTTAATTATTTGTAATGAATTGGGATCAAACATTGAAAATAATGATAATCCATAGCATTTGTTGTACCTTCCTCTAAACATATACATTGCAGTTTTCTTATAACCGTTTAAGTGCTTTTAAATCTTGGTCGGTTCTCACAGCAATATTAGTTCTAGTTACCGGACATTTGTCAGAGTGCTCATTAAAAACTTTAACTTCACCGATTTTCAGTTTATTATAGCCTTTAATGTATAAGACTACCTTCCACGCCAGTTTCATCAAGAGGTAACATAATAATTTTATTCCGGATAGATTTATTCCTGAATATAGAGTTAGGGATTTCAATTGGAGTTGGTTTGTTGTTCCCGTTAAGCTTGGATTCCATTTTGTTTTCACTTTTAAATGGGATTTCCCCTTTCGTGGTTTTAGTTTCTTGATCAATTTCTTATTTTGCCTTACTTCTTGTCGTTACTCCCACATTATTCGTATCTTTTTTCTCAGTTCCCTTGCTGTCACCCTTTTTAATACGACCTAACGCATCAGCATTTGCGTTACATTTTCCAGGTTTATAAATAATTTGATATTCATACTATTCGAGAAGGATTCTCCATCTGGCCAATGGCGGGGTAGGTTCCTTTAAATTCATAAGCCATTGTAGTGGCCTATGGTCTGTGATTATAGTAAACTTCTTGCCAAAAATATATGGTCGAAACTGCTTTATTGCGAAAACTATAGCAAGGAACTCTTTTTCAGTGGTTGTGTACTTTGTATCCGCTGCTTCGATGTGCGACTTCCGAAGCAGCCTATCTTTCCCTATCTCTCCTTGAGACAAAACAACTCCAATAGCCAAATCGCTAGCATCGGATGTAACCAGAAATTCCTAAATTTGGATATACGAGTACTGGTGAGGTTATAAGCTTTTCTTTGAGGATTTTAAAAGATTCATCAGAAAAGGCGTCCCACTGAAATTCTACAATATTTTTAGAAGTTTCGTTAAAGGTTTTGTTATTTTGATAAAGTCAGGTATAAAGCGCCGGTAATATCCTGCGAAGCCTAGAAAGGATTTCACGTCCCTTGTGTTTTTAGATCTGGGGTAAGTTTTGACCACTTCAATTTTACTGGGGCTGGTTTAATACCTTCTTCTGAGATCGCGTGTCCCAAGTAAATGCGAGCTCTCTTTTAATGAAGCTACATTTTTCCGGCTGGAGCTTTAAATTGTATTTTCGTACTCTATTGAAAACATTTACTAGCTTTGCGTTGTGATCGCGTAGATCATATATGTAGATAACAATATCGTCAACATACACGAAACATTGAATGCCCTGCAAGCCCGTCAGGACGTTATTCATTAAACGCTTGAAGGTTGCAGGTGCATTGTTTAACCCAAACGGCATCCTTTGTATTCATAGTGCCCGAATGGTGTACTAAAAGCTGTCTTTTCTCTGTCCTTCTCATAGACCAACATTTGGTGAAAACCACTAGCTAGGTCTAGTGTACTAAAGTATCTAGATTTGCCCAGCTGGTCCAATATGTCCGTTATATTATCCACGATTACTCGCCATCACGAGGATGAGGGGCGAGTTCCTAAGTCTGAAACTTGTTCTAACGACATTATTACGCAACTCTGGAAGTCTGTAGGGCCATTTATACAGGGGCGGCTTTCCCGGTTAAGTTATTATTTTATGAGTTATCGCGTTTATTAGGACAGACGATCTCCTTCCAAGTGAAACAAATCATTATAACTTCTGCAGATATTTAATATAGAGTACTTCTCGTCCGGGTTACAATGCCCCAGCTCTAGTGAAATTTTAAGTTTGCTCAGACGATTTTCAACAGAATCTGCTTTATGTTCATGTTT
This sequence comes from Dioctria linearis, assembly GCA_963930735.1. Lineage (NCBI taxonomy): Eukaryota > Metazoa > Arthropoda > Insecta > Diptera > Asilidae > Dioctria > Dioctria linearis. The sequence goes on along the minus strand of OZ005742.1, from coordinate 134,199,926 downwards.
CATGACGTTAAAATGGTCCCATTTGAATTCCAATTCGTTAGGTCACAGCTTCACCTCACCTTAATACTTAGTTTTATCGGTCTAAACATTGTTGTCCCGAGATATACACCTGATCTAATTCATTTGTTGCGCTGAACGACATCATTAGGATAACTGAAAGGAATTTCCATAATTTGATCGCTTCTAGGAAGCAGTACTATATGTCCATTTTCTGGACTTGTTAGACTGGGATTTCATTTCCACCACTAACTGTGTTGCTTGCTTTAAGCTTTATCTTTTCTTCCGATGGTCTGTTACATTCACGAATTTTACCACATGGCTCCTTGTTACAGCTAAGTTTCTTAGTTTGATCCCGGGCTTTGAAATCTCCATTCTAGGTGTTTACCCGAGGTTGCCTAAATTATAACCGCTCCACTGAGAGCATTGTTTTTCCATGGATTGGATATCAGTATTTGAAAACTGTAGGCTCGAATTTTCCTTCATATTCATTAATTTAATTAATTCATTTTTTGGAATTTTCTCTACAAAGTTAGATGGAATCTCTAGCTCACTATTTCTATATTTAGATACTTTTGAAAAGTCATTAACTATAATCCCATCGTAAGCAAGACTAATATTAGAAGGAAATTAATGAAAAGGGTGCCGTAGTTGTGGTTAAAGTTTTTGCTTGGGAAAGCGAGAGTTCCCATTAGAATACCAAGGGTTGCTACCGATTCTCTTGTTATTGTAGAAATAGTACAATTCTCCGTTATTACGTCGCTACTTTTAGTCTCCGATTGGCATCTTATCAGACTGATATATGTCCCGGTATCTATAAGAAATGTTGAATGAGTATTGATTGAGGGGCTGAAGGGAACAAAAATGATTGTTCCATTCGGATAAGCGGAGAGTGACACTGTTATCTTAAGAGGTTGTCTTGAGTTTATTGTGGGTGGACATCGGCTGAGGGAGTAATTTCGGATGGAGCGCCGATTTTCTCCGTCCGAAGATTTTCGTTTCCCGTTTCTGGGAATCTAGCATTTCGGAAGCACGTATCCTGAGTATGACCTTCGCGATTACATATTTGGCAAATAGGTATTCGCGTGGAGAATTGTTTAGGAGGTTGGTGCGTTTACATTAGCTTTAGACTCAAACCATCTCCAAAAGCTCGTATTGCCAATTTCTGGTTTTTCTTTAACAGGAGGAAAAGAGTTTTCTCCGCGTCGGACTTTGTTGAAGAAAATAGTATATTGCCATAAGCAATAAATTTTTCCAACTTTTTGGGGTTTCCATCAAAGGTTTGGACCATTGCATGGACATCAGACAAATTAAGTTTAATTTCAGTCATCTCGGGAAACTTGTTTTCCTTGGGCTGTGATATCAGTAAGAGAAATGGTAGCACAGCAAACCGGCGTATATTTCCAGCTTGACTTCGAGTTATTACTGTATCTATTGTTAGCAATTACTAGAAATCCAGGTGATTGAAGGTCGTTGTTTAATCACCATAAAAAGAAAGAGTTCAGTAAGATTTATTAAATTTGTATAACCAAGCACCATTACAGTGACTCGAGATGATTTACAGGATTCAAAATCATCAACAAGTTACTCTCGAGATAGAGCAGGAAATTTACATAAAAGTTCGTATATTGTCATACAGCGTTATTAGTTCTACGCGGGCATAAAGGTGTCGTAATTTTTGATTACTGAAAATTCGGTTCACGCCCTTTATACCCAAATTCAAGTCTCTGATTTTCTCATTTAAAGATCAGGAGGTTACGTGTTCTAATGGCTTTCATTAGATTGGTGAGGTTATTAAACCAGGTTTTATTAGGATTGTGCAGCTGTATGGAGCTGTAAAGAAGTTGTGTGTAAGGAGGTCACTGCCCTTAAGAGCGAAAAATAAAATGATTGTAAGTCAGACTTTTTTAACGGTCCTTGTGATGAGTTAGAGATGTGTGTGTTTTTTTTTTATTAATTAATATTTTTTTTAACACATATAACAAGACTATCTTGTACTCAGGGGCGGATTTCCCTATAGGCCGAGTAGGCCCGGGCCTAGGGCGGCAGATTTAGGGGACGGCAAAACTTGCTTATTTTTGTGAAAAAAATGAATAATGATTATATTTATGTAATACATATGTTTGTAAAATCCGAAGAAATGTTGTTCCTATGTTCCCTGAGTTTTATTAACTTATTAATTTGAATGGAATTTTTTGCTGTTTGAATGATTTTTGATTTTTTCTTGTAGTTGTGGGTATTTCATTACATTTTTATACTTTTTCGTTTTTTTAAATAAAATAATTCGTTGGAAAGTGTTATTTTTAATTCTACTCCATTTTTTTCAAATCTACTCCGATTTATGAGGCAGCCTACTCCGCTAATTCTAGCCTGGGGTCCCTTCACTGGATATAGATCATTCAATTTTTCGTGTTTTACAGGGAGTAGGGGGCGGCAATCTTCCATAGGCCTAGGGCGGCCAAGTGATCAAATCCGCCCCTGCTTGTACTCATTTGTACTTCGAATTTCTAAATGAAATTGTGAGCAAAATTTAATTAAGAAAACCAGAGTTCAAACTTGAGCTGGAAAAAAGTTAAACACAAGGCAATTGCCCTAATAAAGGAGATAACTGTTAAAATCCTGACCTTTTCCACAATGCTTGTGATAAGTCAAAGAAAGAAAAGAAAAAAAATCACTTGATGACAAAACTATCTTGCACACTTACACTAATACTTCGCATGTATAAGTAGAATAAAATCGTGATCGAGATTTAATTGAGAGGATCAGGGCTCAAACCTTCACTTTCACTTTTCGCACGCACAATTACAAAAATTATTTTTTTTTCTAACACCGCCTAATTTAATTACTAAAATTTTCAGTTTTATACTACACAGATAATTTGTGTAGTCTAGAAATTCTAAAAGGAAAGAGATATAGTATTTTTGGTTGGGTTTGTGTGTTTGTATGATATTAATTTTTATATTTTTTTCATGTTTGGAATACTATATGTATGATGACACTAGTTAAATGATGAATGCACTTAATAATTAACTATATGTGTGATACTAATTCCAAAATAATTAATTACTAATTTGGAGATACTTAGTTAGATGTATGAGATTTTTGTAGCAGGTATTCGTTGAAATTTGATTGTCACTTACGGGTTATATCTTTCGATATTAAGGGACTAACTGTCCCTTTCAGGATCTCAAGAGTGATGGATCGGGATCTTTAACTTTATTCACTTGTACACTTTATTGAAGTGATTAAATCAATTTGCTTTATTTATGAAGTGCCTATATATACACTTGGGCGTTGCAAGAATAAAGGAATGTCTGTCCTTCTCAGGATCTCACCTCTCACCAAAAAATTCGTTTATTTAAAACTTTTAGAAAACAATTTTATTATTTAAAACTTTTAAAAAGAAATTTTATTATTTGAAACTTTTAGAAAAAATTCGTTTAGTGTAAATTCTCGGAAAAGTGTTACGTCTGCGGCTTCGTGCTTTCCCTCTTGCCGGGAGAAGAGAGCACAGCGGAGTCTTGGGGTTGGTCGGAGGATTTTTACTAAGAAAAAATAAAATTTAATTTCACCAATTCGTTTAGTTTAAATTCTCTGAAAAGTGTTTCGTCTGCGGTTTCGTGCTTTCCCGCTAGCCGGGAGAAGAGAGCACAGCGGAATCTTGGGGTTGGTCGGAGGATTTTTACTAAGAATAAATAAAATTTAATTTCACCACTTTTATTTGTCAAAATTTTAAGACTATTTTCCAATCTTGCTCAGATTTTAAGACCACTTTTACTTTTTAGAGAATTTAAACTAACTATTTGAATTATTTTCTAATTTTTGCTCAGAACCAACTTCGATATTTTGTGCTCGCGACCTTTTTCAAAGCAAATTGCTTGCAATAAAATCCACAATTTATATGACTTTATGTTTAGGAAAAGTAAAATTTTAAGCTGATAAATCCAAGTGGATGTCAGGGATTTTATTTCAAGCGATATGAAATGAAATCGAAGAAAAAGTGTATGCACTTGATATGCACTTGAAATGGAGCAAATGCGAGTTATGATACCTATGTGATAAGTGATATATGAATATCATAACAATACCGACCAAAAGGATAGAATTGAATAAAATTGGATGCCGAACTTGAAAAATTAAAATTAGTTACTAATTTATTGATATGCTGTGAGTGATCTATAGAATCAAATGTTTTTTAAAAGTCCAACACAACGACAACAGTTATCATGTCAATACCTAGTGGCAAACGAAAGTCATCAGTGACTTTCAGTAGAACAGTTGTACAGCTGTGCTTGTACCGGAAAACAGACTGAAACTTATTCAAATAGCCTTGAAGTTCACTATAGACAACAATTTGCAATCGAAGGAGTCTTCAGGTACCTTGAACAAGGTCGGTACAATCGCAATTGGTCGGTATCTGGTGGCGTTTAATTGAAACTTTTGGTATGGGATAGCTTCCTCCCATCACAGACAAAATACAACCAGATAAGAAAATCTCCATATAAACCCGGATCACTTTTTCAAAGCCCTTTAACTTTATATTCAATCAAAGAAAGCTATCAGTAATAAATGTTGCGAAGAATTTTATGTGACATAATACAGCAGAGAGAGACAGATTGTATAGAGCTTTCTATTCGAGGGCCATTAGCTCGTTTTAATTCGTCCGCTTTTGTGTGAGCTTTTGACATCTAGATGTAAGTTGTCTCAGCTCCCCGTAAGTACATGAAATAATTAATCTGTTCATCAACACTTCTCGTGGAATAGATCATTTCCCACTCATCGGCGTAAGTATCAATGTTGATAGCTTTAACATCTCGGAAGCAGATTACAATTATTACACAATAATATAACAAAAGTCTTTACTTCAGTACGTTAACCAAAACAAGCTATAATTCAATAATTAGAGAGGCACTAGAGAGTGCCATAATAAAACATAAAATTACTACAAAAGAAAAATTTAAAAAAAATTAATTCAAAAACAAAAGTTATACAGATTGAAATCAGAAAGCTGTCAAGAACAATAGCAAAAAAAGAAAGTTCGAAGAAAAAAGAGTACGAAGTTATTCAAAAACTAAAGCTAAACAAAACAAGTAAAAAAGCTCGAATTGGTCTAAGACAAATTCTTATGATGAATGCCCGTATGAAATTTCGTATGTTACCCATCTATGTAAGTTTGATTTTTGAAGTGGTTTTTCGTATATATTTCTAGAACGGTTTGTCGGACAGAAAAAATGGTTATAACCAGTTTTATAGGATTTCATGTTTTGAAGAACTATTCAGTACAATAAAATCTGATCGTTTTCACAGTATATATAATAATTCGAAAAATGTATATGCCAACACCAACGATGGGTTGCTCAGTTTAGTCCATTTTGTAGTTATATATACTATTTTTATGAAAACAAAAACACTGTGTACAAAATTTCAGCTCTCTACGTTGACGACGCATTCTCAGGCAGTGTCCCATTTTCGAACTTAAGGTTATTAATTCTCTGAGTCTCTCTCTAAATACAGGCGTTTTCGAGTTATCGTGAGGACGGACATGCAAAAGTTCCTATAAGTTTTATCTGTTACCCTATGATTTCATCTAGGGTATAAAATGTAAATATCCCAGATCCGTGAGTGTGCAGTATCATTAAGTTGGATGAAGATTACCGATCGCGCACGCTGAATCTCAGCTGGAAGTGTATTCCAAACGTGGACAAAGTAAATACCATCAAGTAGTGAGTATTTAAAGCTAGGTAAAACTAGATTTAAGTGTCTTTCACTACGCATAAAGTTAATAAAATCGAACGGGTATGAAGGTACGCCACTATACAGAATTTTATGGAGTGACAGTAATGCTTTGCGCAATATATAAGTTCCCAGAGAGCAATCAATGATTTTATTCCCAAATGGAGTAATGTGGTCAAATCTACGCAAACCAAAAGCAAATCTAGTGCAATCATTGAAAGCTACTTCCAGTTTCCGTTTGCAGGGAATATCAAAGATCCAAATGAAAAATGAAGTAATAATAGCGACTCCACCAGTGTAATAGTCGAAAGAATATTGGCGTACAACTACAGCCGTCTGAGCGCCCCGTATACACTTTACTAGTGATTGCCTTAACATGGTCACAACAAATCATTCTATTAGAATTTAAGAAAAAACTTAAATTTTTAACCCGGAAAAAAAAAGGAAATTGGAGAACCTTTAAGGAGAATAGAGGGTATTTGTGTGGGGTCGAGAATATGTCTGTACAAGGGCAAAGCCACCGATTTGGTGGGGTTCAATGAGAGGCCATTGTCGATAGGCCACTATTAATTCTTTCCAAATCCTCATTCAACCTTCTAATGCAATCTTCAACTAAGTCGATGAGCCGACTAATACCCTAGGCATACGGACAAAATCAATCATCATGCATTCGTAATTAAGTTTTTCAAAAATCTATAGTTATCCTAGATTTTATGAACTAAAATGAAACTGCTGTCAATTTTTATATGTAACTTACAGCACATTTTTAAGAATTGAAATTAGAATTCAAAGGTACAGCTATTTTTAAACTTTAAAGAACCGAAAAATGATCGTTGGTTTTGCCCGTCTGCCTAGGATATAAGATATAATTGGACATCATCAGCATACATATGAACTTTGCAGTGTAAAACAACAGTTAGTAGATCATTGATGAACAAACTAAACATGAAAAGACGCAATATAGATCCCTGAGACATGCCACATGTCACACTAATTATGGAAGGAACAAGATTGCAACCTTAACCCCCTGGAAAATATTTAAAAGGTTTTTAAAAAGTTTGAAAGCACGGGAACTAAAATATAAAAATTCAATAAGTTTAGCAAGGAGCTTGGAATGGTCCACGGAGTCGAAGGCTTTTGTGAAATCTAAAATAACTGCGAACAAAAGATGATCATTGTCAAAAACTATTCTAATGTCAGTCATTATTTTTAACAGCGCTGTCTCACAGCTATGACCAGCGCGAATGTCAGACTGCCATTGACTGAGAAAATTATTTTGGGGTAGATACAGTTGTATTTGTTTGGACATGATTTTTTCCACCACCTTTGCTAGGAGGCACAATATGCTAATTGGTCTGAAGTCACTGGATTTATTAGCAATGGGAGCCACCGCAGCTTCCTTCCAAACTGAGGAAAATTCACTGAAGGTTAAACAGGCGTTAAAAATTTGTAGTGTAGGTGTAATTAGAAAGGGTAACAGCACCTTAACAAAGCGGGGTTGTAGATTATCCTGGCCTATTGCCTCTGAGCGAATAGAGCTAATGGCGTCAGATGGTAGATGCTGCAAGAGGATTGCGCGATTGTGCGCGAATATTAGGTCAGGTTTGGAAAATGCCGGAAAAGATATTTGATTAATATTAAAAAGAACCATTTCTTTATTTGAAGTCAAAAGTATACATATATAACGGGTGGCACAAAAGTAATGACCTTATTTGGTTCAGCTACAATTTGTTTCTAAATTAGAAAACCAGAATTAGTTTTTTATATATGTATATTTGTGCCATGAAATTTCGTCGCATTAGGATTTGAAGATGATGTCTCTTAAATGGTGACCTCCAGAGTTGATACACATTTCAGCCCTATTTATGACATTTTTCATAACTTGGCGTAACACTTCCTGCGATATGTTCCTTATATCATGATGAATGTTTTCTTTTAGGGCTGCGAGAGTCTGTGGCTTGTTCATATACACCAGTGATTTCAAATAACCCTAAAGAAAGAAGTCTGGACAGGTCAGATCAGATGATCTTGCAAGCAAAGGCAAATCGCCAAAACGAGAGATAACACGGTCTGGAAAAGCATCCCTTACTAAGTCTATAGTGTCGCATACTGTGTGTGCCGTGGCGCCGTCTTGTTGGAACCAGACGTGCTCCAGCCCCAATTCATCCAAACTGGGTATCATGGTTCTGTAGCGCTCGCCAGTGACAATTATCGCATTGCCTGCAGCCTCTTCGAAAAAATAGGGTCCGATCACACAGTACAGACGCCACACCTTAAAGTAACTTTTAGTGGGTGTAAAGGTGTTTCTTGAATAATGCGCGGATTTTCAGTGCCCCAGAAGCGAGTATTCTGCTTGTTGACATGCCCCGAGAGATGGAAATGCGCTTCGTCACTCATAACCAATTTTGACTAAAAAATCATCCTCTTCAAGGTTGAGGTTTATGGCGCGCTGGCTGTACTCTGGACGAGCTCGGTGGTCAGTAGGCAGCACCTGATGAGCCATCTGAGTTTTATACGGAAACATCTTCAAGTCTTTGACCAAAATACGCTGCAGAGTCCGCCTGGAAATGCCTAATTGTGTGCCACGTTGCCTCGTTGATGTTTATGGACACTCTTCCACATCTTTGCGCACATCATCGATATTTTCAGCTGAACGGCCTGTTCTTCGTCTGCCAGACTTAGGTCTATCCAATATTGCACCAGAAGCTTTGAGGGGTGTGGCAAAGCGTCGCATTGTGCGACCAACCGGTGCCGGACGGCGGGGAAACCGTCGACAAACTTCACGTTGTGTTTTTATCACTGATGAATTATTCCGTATAAACATTGACACGATTATTCCACGTTCTTGGAGAGTATAACGGTTCACGTTTATTTTTAGTAATTTTACATTTGTTTACTACACAATTTTCAATATCAGAATGACAGGAGATGTCATATAAAAAAATATAAATAATTTCTATAGTGCCAGCACTTTTGCGCCACCCGTTATTAAGGCCACGGAAGTATCTGTAAAATCAGTGAGTTGAATAAAGCCTATATACCACAAATAAGCCGAACGTTTTAATTAAACTGAGGAATTGGCTAGGTGGGCCATTACACGCAATCAAATTCAGATTGAAGTCTCCTGCAACTGATACGTTTTTCGGTCTCGGTTTTGGGAAAGCTCATGAAGGGGGTAATTACGGAATAATCAATCTGGAATCTTAATCAAATGAGATGAATTTATTTTTTCGGATGCGAGAAGACAATTTAGCTAGGTCTCAATTTTTTGCCACACTCATTTAAGGGGTTAAATATCCAAATTGATTATACATATAATAAGTAATAAATAAAATGAAAAGTAATTTTGATTGCATTTTTATCATTAAAGAGCCAGCGGATGAAAGGAGAAAAGTATAAAATTGGTATTTACTAAATGCTTCTGATATGTATGAATTATGACAAGATATATGTACCTATGTACATCCATGTCATTGGTTTTCTCATTTAAAAACTAAAAATGGAGATTTTGACACCACAACCATTTGTGAATCTCATACTAAACGTTTAGACGAACGAATGACAAACAAAACTTATCATCAGAGTTGAATCCTAAGGTCGTATGTATATAGGTAAAATCAAGGTCTTTTATACGACATCATTCAGGCTTCAGTTAATTGAAATTTATCGTGGTTATCCATAATAAACCCAGAGAAAATCTGTCATTTCCCCTCAATATTACGAATTTGTTAAATGGCACCTGAAAGCTATACTACAATTTAATTTACAATCACTTCACAGATCTTGTAGTGCAAAAGTAGAAAATTAAATTTTTTCATGAAAAATATTAATGTGAATGATAAAAAATAATGGAATGGAGAGAAAGGGAGAAAGAAAGATTCACGCTGCCAGGAATGCCTATTATATTTTTTGGGCAAGCACAACAGTCTTAACTACCTATGTGTTACTCGATACTCGATATTTTGTAATTTTGAAGATCTAATTTCAATAAAGCATGTTTGAATATTACAAGCCTCAAATATTAAGCTACGACCATGATTCAATTTTTGTAAACAATGTAGATGATCTCCTTAAGCGCAATTTACTTCAATTTGCGAAATACTTTTTGTAGTACTTAACAATCACTTGCGTCTACGCTATGCAATTAATTTTTTATAGCTTTTATCACTCTCTTGTACTCATACAACAGAAAAACATATATTTTATTATATGATGAATTTTTCTATATATAATCATATTTCGTGACTGTGATTTCCACCAATTAAATAATATTTTAGACTATTCATTCTAAGCGATATACGAGTACGTAATAGACTTCAGTATTTAAATAATGATAAAGTGATAATTTTCATCAAACAGTTGATACTGAATTAGAGTAGAGTTTGTCACCTGTTTATAGTATACGTTTGTCTGCATTTGAATTCCAAGCACGATAAGTAAATATTTAGCTACTTATTTGGTTGAAAAATCACAAGAAAATTTTAAATTTTAGAAATTGTTGTTTCATACTGAGATATGGAATGGATAAGCGAAGCACACACGTTTACGATGATTTATTTTTGTTTTTTCAAAGAATGAACAGCCAGAGGGACAATCACCTCGAGACATTGCGTTAGTAATAATTTTGATAAGAAAATATTTAAAACGATATGATAACAACATCTTTTGCAATTTGATATTGAATTTTCTTTGTGCAGCACTGAGGAAGTCCAACATTTTTCGAAGATTTTTGTGGAACTTTGTAGACTAGAAACTGCTAGAATGTCTTTACGGAATTTATTCACATTAGAACAATATTGTTTAATCCAGTAGTACGCGATTACATGTGGTTCAATAATTGAATACTTGAAACTATGCGTTATTTTAATCCAATCATTAGAATTTTCAACATTTCATTACAATTCCAATCTAATAATCAAAATCACTAAATATTGTTTAAAACTTTTATTTAGTATTACTTGGAAGAAATTTACATCTGAGCTCACAGTCTTGTAATGAATTCACTAATTGGTCGTGCTGAAACTTCGTTGAAAACTTCACCGGGAAGGCGAAGTGCTTGCTCGTCTACAAGTTCTGCTGGTAATGTGTTGACGTCATCTTTGAATGATGTTCGAAGTCCAAGTAGAACAATTGGTAAAGTGTCGACCGAATCTGGTGATTGATGACACTTGATTTCTGTTTTTAATGTACCGTTCGACTGAGGATGGTAACTTGTCGTTCGCCAATGATGACAACCAAGTACTCGTGACAATTCGTTGAAAAGTGATGATTCGAACTGACGACCTTGATCGCTGGAGATTTTGGATGCTAAACCAAATTTCGCATATCATCCAGAAAATAAAGCACTAGCCACTGTTTCTGTTGTTTGATCAGCGATGGGGATAGCCTCTGGCTATCTTGTGAAACGGTCGATGGTTGTTAAACAATATGAGAATCCCTTTCAATATGGTGGTAGCGGACCAATTAAATCGAATCGTCTAGAAGGCAAAATGTATTTCTGTAATGCTGCCATTCTCCTGCAGTCCTTGTTCATGGACGGCCAGAAAATTCGTTCGGTATAATTCTAACGGTTGGTCGAGCGCCTTGATTAGCCAAGTTATGGCATTTTCTGATCACATTTTCCGAAAAGTTATTAGAATATATGGCCTAACACGATCGGTGGATATTTCGCAGTACATATGTTTTGATGATCCAGGTAATTGCGATTGCTTTATTTGGATTAATTTGTTGAGCTTTAGTTGGCAGAGTTCGTCATTAACTTGTTGATCCACGATGGCGTCATAATTAATGTCGATTATTTCAATTTCGACTATTCCAGTGATCATTGTTCGTGATAACAACTCTGCGATTATATTACCCGTACCTTTGATGTAACGGATATCGGTAGTAAATTGTGATCCGTCAAAATTGTGAATGGTCGCCCGTCGATCATAAGTAGTTAGTTTGCGCTTCCAAGAGACTTTTTGAATAAAAGCCTAGGAATTGTAGTTCATTATCGAACATCTGATGTAATGCGGCTCCGACAGCTCTATCTGAGATGCATCTACTTGTAATACTATAATGGAGCATTTTGATGTGGAGAAACTAAAAGTGTTGCATTAGCGAGATTTTACTTGCATGTTTTAAAAGCAGTAATTGTTTCACTAGTCCATTTCTGCGGCGTCTTGTCGTTCTTTTTGTTACCGTTGATAAGACCATGAAGTTTGGATTGGCTTTCTACAGTATTTGGTACGTAGATCCTTAGCTAAGGTTGGTAGAGGATAAATAGTGATTGACTCGACTTTGTTCTGTAATGGGCGAATGCCCTTAGCACTCACTTCGTTGCCTAAAAATTTTACACTTCGTTTAATGAAATCGTATATCGCATTATTGATGACGAGAACGTACATCTGAAATCTTTGAAACACAGTTCGGAGATGTTTGTGATACTCCTCGATAGATGTAGATGCGATAATTACATCATCGATGGAAGCGCATGCGAAATCTATGTCTCGCATAACTTCGTGCATGAAGCGTTGAAATGTTTGTCCTGCATTGGACAGTCCAAATTATATAAAGCAGAGCTCCAAGAGTCCGAATGGAGTTGTAATGGCGGTTTTTTAATATTGGATGCCTCAAGAGGAATCTGGTGGTATGCACGTTGGAGCTCAATAGTGGAAAATATTGACTTACCTGCAAATGTTGAGAACAATCCTGGATGTGATGTGTGGATGTGGCCATTCCTTCTCGTTCTTTTCACCATATGAAGTGTGTTTGCCCAGTTGCTATCTGAAGGACAACAAATTCCTTGTTGCATCAGATATGCGAATTCCGCTTTTGCTGCTTAACGCTTTTCACCTGTAAGTCGGCGAGGTCGTTCGAACACTGGACGTCCGTTTGTTTGGATGTGGTGAGTGACGTTGACTATTTTTGTTTTCGCATTTGGTGTCCGTCTAGTGATTTCAATATACTCTCTTAGGAGATCAGCACATTTATGGCTGAAATTTTTATTTATGGTGCATTGAGGAGCATTTCTGCCACTCTTATGTTAGTTTTACTGTCAGCAAGCTTTTGCTTATGCAAGTCTACCCGTAAACCGAAATGTATGATGTAGTCAGCTCCGATGATGGGCTCCGTTGAGTCTGCAATAATGAACGGCCAATTAAATTGATGACGTATACCTATGTTTAAAGTCATCACATTGTATCCGTATGTACGGATTGTGGATTCGTTAGCAACGAATAGTAACGAAACGTCAGCGCCTGTGTCGATAAAGAATTGTATCTTTGTAGTCGTGACTGAAAAGACGCGGAGACTTAGTTTGGCCTACTTGGTCTATCTCCTTTGTCAAAGGGCTTATGAGTTTTCCGATTGTTGCGTTGATTGACGTGTGAAACGGCACGGTGGACTACACTTTTGAGCTGCAGTACCATATTTACTATGATACCAACAAATGTCGGCTAACCGGCGACGACGAGACTGTGTTCGTGAACGATTCTGTCTGTTTTGACATTCACTAAAATGATTACAACCAGCTCGTAATTCACTGAATTGTGTTGCTTGCACTGATAACGCGGAAGATGTTTTTGACGAAGCTTATGGCAATGAGTGCATAATTGTTGATGCACGTGTGTGACTTTGGTGTGGCAGTTGATGATAACTGTGTCGACGGCGTTAAAACTTGAGTTGTGCGTGCCACATAATTATTTTCCGGCACTAGATCCCAAATTTTGTCAGCGATAACCGCTAAATCATCGAGTGTGCCTGGAGCAGCGATAACTACTGTTTGAATGTATTCAGGTAATTGGCTTAACCTATTGAACGTAACATTTGTTCATTTGCAATTTGAGTGCATCGTATTAGATAATTTCTAGAGGTGTAGTTATCAACGAATCCAGAGGCTTGAAGAAAGTTTTAATAATTCTGATGATATACAAAAATTATTTGGTACTGATTTCGTAGATTGATGCCGATGTTTTGTTTTGCGATGCACTACGTGGTGAGTCTGCTCAAGAATTAATATCCAATTTTCTTACAAGGAAATAGGTTGATAATGAGATAAAATGTTGCGAAGAATGATAAACGCAATACAAATAATCAGTGTTTGGTCGGATGATGATGAATTTCGTCGATTTAAATGTCAATGATGATTGACTGTATTGCTATTGATTTGTAATCGCTATGAAAACTACGAGTTTTCTAATATTTTTACGAGGATAATAACGCGATCACGTCGGGGTGACCACTTGGGATATACATAGGTCCGTGTTCTAAAGAAATAAAAATCTCAATTAATTCAATTACAAATTATAATTTTATTTTGCAAATGGCTGTTGGCTAGTTGTTCTTGTCTCGTTGGTTACACATTTCTCCTGGCATTGTCAGCTTAAAATTTAACAAGTAATAAGAAGAAAATTTGGCATTGCCAGCTTACATTAAATTTTAGCAAATAAGAAGAAGAATAGTTATGATGTTCCCACAACATTGTACCTATAAAAACATAACTTGATGTGATATGCCTATGCCCTACCTTGAATCAATAAACATATATGTAAGAGAGAACTTTTTATAAATCTATGCTGAAGCCATTTATAGTTTGAATTGAAATTTAATAAAAAGGTATCAACGTTAAAAAAAGCGGCCAAGTGGGACTCGGAATCGCACACGAAGGGCTCTGTATCATTGTACAAAATTTAACACTATGTACTTTTTATAGCTGTCAAATAGATAGAGGTTTCCCGTCTTTTTATTTATTTTATTTTTTTAAATGAGTGTAGGCGTCATTAAAAAATAATGACTACTTATGATAATATAATAAATGAGAAGAAAACGAGCAAATAAGTCGAAAAATCACGTTTTTTGTATGGGGCCCCCCTTTAATTTTTTATTTTATTATCATTATTTTTTTATAGCGGCAATAGAAATACACACTCTGTGAAAATTTCAACTGTCTACCTATTACGGTTCATGAGATACAGCCCGGTGACAGACAAACAGACCGACGGACGGACGGACATCGGAGGCTTAGTAATAGGGTTCCCGTTGTTCCCCTTGGGTACGGAACCCAAAAAATTGTCTGCTTTTATGAATTTATTTTCATATAAAACCTTAACTTAAGCCGCTTGGTGGACAAAGGAGACTAGAATGACGAGAAGAGCACTTGAGGAGAATTTTCCAAGCTTTCAATTGTTATTATAATTTTAATTAATAAATTAAATAAATTAAAGATTACGATTTTTTTTGTACTGTTTATTTAAAATATATATTGAGGTTAGTGCTCCTGCATATACATTACCAAAATTAATTATTTAAGCTTTTTTACATGCTATTTTTTCAAGAAAATTAGATAAGGTGCTGACCACTAGCGACTCTACCCTACACTTATCAAAGATGAGACAAGGAAAAAGATGTAATAAGGAAATTTGGGAGCAAACAATATTAGTTGACTGTAAACAATATTAGTTGACTGTAAACAATATTAGTTGACTGTAAACAATATTAGTTGACTGTATATTTTCCTGGATCTGAACTAGTGTCGACACGTCCTGCTGCTGGTGCTGAGTATTGGCGCCCGGTGCCTTTTCTTTTATTAAGTAGGCCTATATGACTATGCCATACAAAATATAAAAATATAATATATGACGCTTTACAAGAAGAACTCTTACCTACGAAACAAAAATTAAGGAACTTTCACCGCAATTCTTGAAACAAAAATCAGTGAAAAAAGGGAAAAAGTTAGAGTTTGCCTAACACCAATTCTTACGATACATAGATGAATGCATATGTAATTTCGTATGGTCCGCACTCTCTGCAAGTTTGATTGTTTAAGTGGTTTTTTGTACCTATTTCTAGAGCGGGTTCGTCGAACAGTAAAAATGATTATAACAATTTAATAGGATTTTATATTCTGAAGAACTTTTCAATGCAATGACCGTCTATGATTGATCGTTTTTACAGGATAAAGAAAAAACGTCAATTTGTATATTGCAACACCAGGAATGTGTTGCCCGATTTAGTGCATTTTTGAAATTGTATTTACTATTTTTATGAAAACGCCCTGTACGAAACTTCAGCTTTCTATGTACGTCGACGAGTTCTCAGGCAGCGTTCAAATATATAGTAAAAACGAAATTTTTGGATGGCAACCCTACGAAGGAGTTACCTAATTTGCTCAATTTTCGAACTAAAATCTATAATTTTTTTTAAAACCCCTGGTGCAAAATTTCAGCTCTCTATCAGTTATCGTAAGGACAGACGGAGATGTAAAAATCAAAATAACTTTTAATATTTTACTTGGATGCCCAATCCATTTTGCTCTATCAGCATTGTTTTTATGCTTTGCAAACGGAATGACAAACTTAGTATACCTACCCTATGATTTCATCATGAATGCCTAGCGTATAAAAATAAGCAAAGGTGATTTCAGTACTCAATAATTTTCGATACATATTTTTATTCTTACTGATGTCAATGCTCAAGTTAGCTTTGACCTGTTCTTAGTATTTTTTATACTGGAATATACTGCATAGACTGGATGCGTTCCATATTTTTGTAAACTTTTTATTCATCTTACAATTTTTAAATGCATTTACCTTATTTTTTTCTATTAATTACAAATTTTCCTTAAGTTTTAACAAGGTGCCTTTTATATTTTCTAGGCAAGAGCATACAACATTAACATTTCCATATTTACTTGATCCGTCACGACCCTTACAGTTGGTTTTTAAGAATGCTAGCGCTTTAGTGCAAGGGCAAATAATTTTACGAGATGTAAGCGGCTCTGTCAGGTAAATACATTTTTTTATATATCTGTTATTATTACATCTTCTATACATATACAAAAATTTCAGTCCGGGACAACTTTTAGCTATAATGGGACCATCAGGCTGTGGAAAAACAACACTCCTCGATTGTTTGAGTGGACAGAGGCAGCTAACCAGTGGAAATATCTACATTAATCGCGAAATGTTATCAAAAAAGTGGCGAAGAAAGATTTGTTATGTTCTTCAAGAAGAAATTTTCTTTCCCGGTCTAACATTGCGAGAAACACTAGACTATACAGCACTATTACGACTACCAGAAAAAATTCCATATTCGGAAAAAATGCGTATAGTTGACCGTATTCTCGATATTCTCGAACTAACTTCTTGCCAGTGCACACAAATTGGTGATTATCTCAATCGAGGATTATCAGGTGGAGAGAAAAAAAGAGCAAACATAGCTTGCGAATTATTAACAAATCCTTCAATAATGTTGATTGATGTGAGTTTATAATTAGAAATATCAGGTGTTTACAAATCTTACTCACTGATTCTCTCTGCTAACAGGAACCAACATCTGGGCTAGATAGCCATTCAGCTGCTTCCCTAATTAGTACTTTACAAAATTTGGCAACTCAGGAGAATAAAACAATTGTGATCACAGTCCATCAACCATCATCACAAATTTTTTACATGTTTGATAAATTACTGCTACTTTACAATGGCCGCTCGGCATTTTTTGGAGACACAAAAGATATTGTGAACCACTTTCAGGAAGTCGGTGCTATAATAAAACCACAATACAATCCTGCTGACTTTATATGTAATGTTTTTTATTATTATTATTATTTTATTTTACTTGATCTGATCATTGCAGTAGAAGAGTTGAAGTCCTCATCAGAAATTCGAGAGAAATTATTCCTTTTCACGAAGCAGAATTCATTTGAAGGTGGTGATCTGAAGCACAAGAGCAATAGCAAAATTCATGAAGCACTTTCAGAAGATTTTTATAATCATAAAGTGGTAGTGAAGAGTAGTAGCCATACAAATGGAAACTGCAAACAACCCATCGAAGATGTGCAACAACTCTGGCTAGATACACAATCTAATTTTAGTTCAACTTCGAGTGAATTCCATGAAGGTGATTGTGTACTAGGATATCCGACTGGATTTTTGACACAATTTCGAGTTTTGTCTAAGAGAAATTTCAAAGAAGCCCGTCCAAGAATGTTATCTAATTTAAATTGGATACAAACTATTGGTTTAGGCTTAATGGCAGGCGCTATATGGTTTCAACTTCCGCGAACTGAAGAATATCTTCATGATATTCAAGGTTGGATGTTTTTTTCCCAAACCTATTGGATGTTGTTTGCGCTTTTTGGTGCTCTTAGTTCTTGTAAGTGTGTTTATTGTTTGTGTGAGATTGTTTTTATTTGTTCATAATTTTATTTCATAACATTTATGAGCCGTTTATTTTGAAAGTGGCGTAAGTCCATTTGGGTATATTATTTCTATTTTCTTCAGACTTCTTTAATAAATATAATTGGTTAATAAATTTACACTATCTTTAACTTCAAAACACACAAAAGTTCACTGTTAGATCATACAAATATTTTTAAATTATTTAATTTAATTTATTTAAACTAAAATAAAATAAATAAACTAAAAATAGACTTACGCCACTTTCAAAATAAACGGATCATATGTATCATTGAGTTGCGCTCTGAGAGGAACACGATGTGCACGTGTCGGTTGGTTTCGCTCCTGTCATTAGCCTTGTTTTTCTATAAATTTAGTGATTGCGTCATAAAATTTTGCATAAAATTTGCAATTTTCGTTAAGTTTTATCAGATTATGGTGCACTTAGAAATTCTTACATTTTCCCCGCGAAAAATTTACCGAAAATTCATGTGAGGAAATTGTTGTGATCGTGAAATATCGAACATCGAGACTCGAGTTCTGCTATAGTGTGTGTATATATATATTGGTTTAAAAGCGCGAACTACATACATTCTGGCGAAGATAAATTTTATCGTAGAAGATTATCATCTTCCATATTACGGAAGTCAGCTCCTTCGGGAAGCGATGTGTCCGAAATGCAATACTTGATCATCTAGGGAAAACAAAAGCAATACTTCTTGATGAATTTCTTACGTATCATCCCTGCAAACACTTGAGCGAAGAGCTCGCTTTCTTGAAGTAATCTCGAATTTGAGCATAAAATGAAAATTTCGAGTGTCTCCCGAGATTCCTTCGTTTCTCTGATTCTGTTACACGGATGAGAGGAAAATAGATGGCTCAGCCCGACAATTCTGCTGTTTGCCCGAGATTTCTCCATTTCTCTGATTTCAGAAGTACAATGAAATGAGACTACGTGTGTCTATGCTTCGAATTTACTGCGAGAATCCTTCGTTTCTCTGAGTAAGATTCAAATGACTTATCACTTACTGATAATGTTCAAAACAAAAATAATTTATCTGTTTAGTCGAATGCGCTAAATTGGCTAGTGTTTCTCTGATAAGTGATACTAATTAAATTTGCGATGAAGTGACCAAGACAATAATGTTCACGGACCTTATTTTCCACTTAAAATTAATAAATGTCTATTTCCACGGCTCAAATTAAATGTTCATAAAAACCGGCTCAGTGCGATTCTCTTACAACACGAGAATAGCTCGATTCTCTTAATATATAAGAAATAAATCACACCACTAACACAAACTTATTGTGCGCATAACTTTGTTTTAACATCAATTTCGGGTCGTCTTAGGATCTGAAGCAATTCGCTATCGAGAGCGAATCTTGGGTTGATAAATCGAGAATCATGTTCCTTTTACTAGGCCGGTAGCAGAGCTGGGAAAGTACCAAAGAAAAAGTACTTAAATACAAACCGAAGGGCTGAATACTTCAGCGTAAGTACAAGTACCGCATGTATGAAAGGTACTTGTAACTAAGTACTAAGTCTATAAAAAGTACTGTGTACTTTTTGAAGTACTTTTTAAAGTACTTTTTTAGAATCTTTGTACATTGGCAGTAATACAATGAAGTTTATCGAGTTCAGTTAATAGATATTAATAAATAAATACCTTTTGAAACTATGATATGTATAGTAACCAGTGGCTACTATTTATAGTTTTTTTTATAGTTTTCGGTGCTTCAGGTGGAGTAAAACTTAAACCTCTTATTACTACACTAATAAAAACTATTAGAGGTCCGCCCGAGCACCCATTTCGCCTCCAATAATGCATAACAATTCTCTGGAAAAAATTTCCAGTAAATTTATAAGAAAATATTGAGGCCTTCCCTACATCAGGTCGAGGCATCGTTAATTTTATATTGGAGAGAGGCATTGCTTGCTTACAATTGGTTATGTCCACTGACGTATATAATATGGACTGCTTACTTTTCAATTTCACGTGAGCACAATTGCTTGTGTCAAAAAGAGTTCTTACGTCGGTGCCAACATTGAAAAAATTATTGGCGGGAAGTTGAAAACGTGAGCACACAGCTCGGAAAGTGATTTCAATAAAACATTTAGATTTTCTTCTGCATATCTAATGAGTATATTGTCTTTGGTAAAACAGTTTTTATCAGTTATAACCCTAAAAGATTAATTTAAAATGATGAATTTCGACGAATCCACTAATTTATTTGTTGTTTTCAGTTCTCTTTCAGTTGGTACTTGGTGCGTAGACCAAAAGAGTCAGCAATATAGAAATGAGCCTACTTTCTGCAGTGTATTTCTATGAGCGTAGTCAGTCCATATTATAATGTCAGTGGTTATGTTATCAAGCCAATGCATCGTCGATTTTATATTCGAGCGAGACGTTACTGGTTTTTTTCTACTTGCCCAGTCTTGTTTGTATGTTATTAGTTTGTCTAAGATTCTGCCTTGACGCGTGAGTGCGGCACATGCTTCGACAGTTCTTTGCGTCCTTTAAAACTCAACAAAAAAAGAGTGTTATTTATTTAGAACTCCATCAATGATCTGAGTTTACAAAAGTGAAATATAACAATAAAATAACAAAAGCATATACATAACCATAATAACGATAAAAAGTATACATAACAATAATAATGAAAAATAAGTAACTTTAACTAAGGTGATCTCTTATTTGACTTTTTGAAATGCAATCAAACTGGCGGTTAAAGAGACGAGACATTGATGAAACTGACTCGTGCATGCCATAGTTTGTACTATGCTGAGAAACAACGAAGAAGTCACAGTTCCTCAAGGAGAGCACAGGAACAGATATATTGAAAGTATTTAAGAGCTCAGGGGAGTTTATCACTCCTTGTATACACTGAAATGCAATTACAGCTCTGGAAGTTTTACGTATATTCTCAAGAGAATCTAATGGAAAGAGTTTAAATCTATCAACATATGGAGGCAGAATAATAGGGTTGTCCCAATGAAGTCCTCGCAGGTCAAATCGGATAAATCTCCGCTGCACAGCTTCGATGCGATTTATATATACAGAATAGAAGGGAGAACAGACAGGACTGGCATACTCCAAAATGGGTCTAACGAATGTGCAGTAGAGGATCTTCGTTATGAATGGATCATTAAACTCTTGACCATCTCTTTATAAACCCTAGAGTAGCATTAGCCCTGGCCACGATTGAATTAATAGTTCGAAGGTAAGACGAGTATTAAGGAAGACACCCAAATCTTTGATTTTGTCTAGACTAGTTAATAACCATCCATCTAAAGTATACTTAAACTCCAATGGCCTCCTTTTACGAGAAACGGACATAGTAGTACTGCAAAATGGGTCTAACGAATGTGCAATAAAGGATCTTCGTTACTAATGGATCATTAAACTCTTTTGACCATCTCTTTATAGACCCCAGAGTAGCATTAGCCCTGGCCACGATTGAATTAATATGATGTTCGAAAGAAAGACGAGTATTAAGGAAGACACCCAAATCTTTGGTTTTGTCAAGTCTAGTTAATAACCATCCATCTAAAGTATAATTAAACTCCAATGGCCTCCTTTTACGAGAAACGGACATAGTAGTACATTTGCTAATATTAAGAGGAACACAGTTAATAGCACACCATTTATGAAAGGTGTCTAAGTCTGAGTTTAAAAATCCGCATTCGTTTTTATTAGAAACAATGCGGAAGATTTTGGCATCGTCAGCATAGCAAAGAATTCTTGAATTAGCCAAAATCAGAGATACATCGTTGATGGAAATTATAAAAAGGTGCGGTACAAGATGGCTACCTTGAGGTACGCCGGAAGTATTATCTATTTCGTCAGAAAGGGCTGAGCGGAATATGACTCGCTGCGTACGATCAGATAAATAAGAACGAAGCCAATTAACAAAGACAGTATGAAAACCAAGAACAGTCAAAAGCTTTACTGAAATCCGTGAAAATGCAATACACTTGCTTACCGTTTTCAATAACAGAAATGCAGAAATTAGTAAACTCCAATAAATTAGTCGTAGTAGATTTCCCTTTCATAAAACCATGCTGAAAAGAGCACAGGAAGGGCTTGCAGTGGAAGTACAAAACATCACAAACCAGGGCTTCAAATATCTTACCAATATAACTTAAATTAGCGACAGGTCTGTAGTTAGAAATGTCACTCTTATTGCCCTTCTTGTGCAAAGGAATAATCAAAGAAAGCTTCCACTGTTTCGGAAAAATACCACAAGTTAAAGATAAATTAAATAAATAACACAAAACAGGAACGATGGATGTAGCACAATGTTTTATGAGTGTGGAAGGAACGCCATTTGGACCGCCAGAAAAACTATTAGCTATGCTTGAAATGTACATGGAGACAGACCCTTCATCGAAAAACAGGCCTTTAGGTTGAAGAGAAGTCAGCGGAAGCTTCGTCAAATGGGTAAATTCATTATAACTAATATCACAGTGGTTATCACAGAATGCAATTTTAAAGAAGTCACCAAAAAGATCTAAGTTACCGAGTCGCAACGATGAAGGTTATCCGTCGCAGTTGCGCTTAGAGTTAACAAACCTTCAAAATTTCTTTGGTTCAGCACGCAAAGCCGATCTCATTCAAAATACATAACCGTTGTACGAGTCAGTCAAACACGAAATGTACTGAGCACGCGAATTAGAATAAATAACGTAATCAGCATCACTCCTTGAGGAACAGAACCTCCTCGAAGCTTTATTCTTTACATTTTTAAGATACTTCAAAGAGCCATTGAACCACGGTTGACAATTCGAATCGAGATTCGAACGAACAAGTGGTACACAGTGAGTAAAACAAAGAAATGATGTGTCATACAACGAGTTAACAGCTTAATCAATGTCACGTTCACCCAGCACACTGGTCCAATCACAAGCGGATAACCATTCATTGATTTTATCAAAATCACCTTTTTTAAAGTTATAACAGTAGTTACTAGAAGCACTAAATGATGAAGTTACAGGATCAAAAAACAAAACTACATCTAGTGCCGGATGATGACTTGTTTCAGAAAGTTAAGTTTAGTGAGTTAAACAACGCTTAACGAGAGTCCCATTGGGATCGGAGGAAAATACCAGGTCAAGAGATTTTCCAGAGTCATTAATAACGCCGCTAGACTGCATTAGGCCTGAAGAAATAATGGTGTCAATAAAAGATATGGCGTGTTGAGGAGTCGCTGAGAAAGAAGGCAGCAAGCCCTCATCGTCCAGAGAGTGTTCCCAGTTAACACTAGGCAAGTTAAAGTCGCCAAAAAGCAATAATTCATCGGCAGGCAGCAAAACTTCGGTAAGTCTATCAATACATGCAGCCAGCAAGTCAAATATCAGAGCTGATGAGCATGGAGGGAGATGTAAACTGTTGCAATATATACGTTTTTGTGTGAGAGCTTGAGAACTACACATATAAACTCCAGATCGCCGGACTCAACAAAATCGATTAATGTGCATGGAAGGTTGCGACGAACGGCACAAAGCACTCCACTTCCAACAGGAGCATCCAAAGACCAACGATGGCGATCACGGCGAAATACCAGGAGCTCGGGACCAAAAAGCTCTGCATCTGCAATCTTTCCACATAGCCATGTCTCGGTCAAACAGACCAGGTCAAAACATGAGTTCATCGGGCTTGTAAAAAGGCGAGTCGTTTTGGAGCGAAGACCAGTTACATTGACATAGTGGACGGAGATTTCTCCAACAAGTTTTTTTCCTGAGCAGAAGATCCAGAGCGCCCCCTTGGAATAAAATCACGCACAATAGAATTGTGGGGCCAAATCTCAAGAGAGTGGACCGCCTGAAACAGATTTTCCGGAACCACAACTCTGAAGGGCGCAGAAAATGAGCGTTTCTCACGATCATGTCGAGTAGTTAATTTTCTGCAGGTAATCGAAGAGGTCGAAGTTCCAACACGCGGTTATCTCATGCTCGGTAGTGTCAGGATGTACTCTAGATACGAAGACACACTTTGGAAACCTGGCTGACCGCAGTGAAACAGCGTGTACAATTACAGTCGGAGTATCATTGGTGAAGGCAATATCGCAACCGAAGCAGACCGCAATATACCGGCATCCGAAGCTGAAGCTTTCGTCCCACAATCAAACACCTCGTCCGCAATCGGAGATACCACGGTATCGGCAACCGAAGACGAAGTCCCGCAAATGGAGGCGACATTGGTATCCAGAGAAACCTCATGTCGAACTGAAGAAATACTTGAGGCAGTGGTAATATGATTTGGCTGATGTGATGATTCCTTTGTCTCTGACGACGACCCACCTTCGCTGAGGAAATATTCTCAGAGGAGGCAGAAGTTAAGACATGCGAATCTTGCTGAACTGACTGTTGGGGCTCAGGCTGTAGAGTTTCAGAGCTGCGAGACTCTCTTATAGACAATAGAGTTGCGGTAGATACTGTGTTTGCTTTCTTACGAAGAGTTAGATGTTTGGAGGTACTTAATAGCTTCAAAAATACTTAAGTGAAACTCTAGGTACTTAAATATAAAACTAAGTCTTAAGTACAAGTAAATAGAAACAAGTACTTATGTTCAAGTACTAAGTAGGGGCATTTCGAAAGTATTGACTAATAAGTCTGAAGTAACGAAAATGTACTTTAAGTAGTACTTAAGTCTTTTTATACCCTAGATGAAATTTATAGGATATACTAAGTTTGTCATTCCGTTTGTAACACCTCGAAAGAATGATCGTAGAGCAAAATGAATTGAACACCCACGCATAATATTAAAAGTTATTTTGATTTTTGCATGTCCATCCGTCTGTGCGCACGATAACTCGAGAACGCGTATACTTAGAGAGCTGAAATTTTGTACACAGACTTTGAAAAAAAAGGTAAAATTACGTTCGAAAATGAGACAAATCGGGCAACTCCTTCGTGGGGTTGCCATACAAAAATGTCATTTTCCACTATATATTTGGACACAATTTGGTGCACGGTATTTTTATAGTAATAAAAATAAAATTTCAAAAATGGCATAAATCGGGCAACCCCTTCTTGGTGTTGCCGTATAAAAATTAAGGTCTTTTACATATACTGTGAAAACGATCAGTCCTAGACATTTTTATTGTACTAAAAACTTCTTCAGAATACAAAATCCTATAAAATTGCCTATAATCATTTTTTCTATCCGACGAACCGTTCTAGAAATATATGTAAAAAACCACTTCATAAATTAAACTTGCATAGATCTGTGACCATACGAAATTTTATACGGGCATTCATCTAAGGTATCATAAGAATTGGTCTTAGACCAAGCTCTGCCTGGTAGCTTGTTTTCCATTCGATATCGAGTTCGATCTCGAAGTTTAAGCCAGAGATTACGATTTTCTAGCAAATCGTTTTGACTCATGATGTTTGCAGGGATCTAGGGAACAAGAAAGCCATACCTGCAGAAGATAAGAGGAAGATATCGTTGTGGAATGATGTTGAAGTATAAATAAGCATTGTCTCGTTAATATCGCCATGGTAATAGAAGGAATTAAATTTTTTTAAATACGACTTTATAAATGACAGAAGTAGAATAGAATAGTAGAAAACGTTACTATAATTTACTCCGAATGCTTATTAAACCAGAATGAATAGTCCTAAATTTTCAGGAAACGCATCTTCTTCATTAAAAATAAGCATAAACCGGTTTTCACCCTTGGTTATAGTTCCTTTTTTCGTCTGAAGGAAAAACATATCATTCCTTTGTCGTCCACATAAAACTCAAATTACAAGCAATATTGTCCTCTTTTCGTCTGGAGGAAAAAAGGGTAAAACTGAATTGGAAGCAAATGAACTCATCTAATCTAATAATTACCTAATCAACTTAAAAGCAATTTTCTTACATTGTATTGCTCAAATATTCCGAAGATGATAACTGGACGATATCCTTCAATTATCGCGCTGATGATTTTTCATCTCAACGTTTGCTGGGGTCATATAAATATAGCTAATTATTCTCTTCGCGGGATTATTAAATAAAAAATATGGAATAATCTATTGTGATTAGGGTGTTTCCAATGAAAGGGAGCGAAAAATTAATTAAATTTTAATCGATTGTATTGCATTTATGTTAGGAAATGTAATCATTGCATGGAATTGATTGTGTAATTAATTTTCGTAATAATCTACAAAATAGATTAATGATATATTCAGGTGTCATACAACTCCCACCGTTAGATAGATCATGACCAACTGAAGTTTTACAGAGATTTGAGTATTCGTTTACATGTGTATTGCCAAACTAGCGATACTTGAACAAAGTATTTTTCACATTTATGATAATTTTCTGTAACACAATAAATAGAAAGCTTCCTACCTACAAATCTCACTTAGAAGTTAGATGTGAAAAATTTAAGAATTGAAAAGTCAATGTCGCTATCAATCGTCTGGTGTTGTAACTTCTCCTAAATAAATCTGCAGGCTCAGGTATGTAGCGGCTGTCGATGGGGACATTCACGCGAAAATCGTTACAATAGATTTGCTGTTATCTTATATGAAGTATAGTAATTACTCACGTCTTTGTAAGTTTCCGTCCCGTCCTTCCTGTGTGACTTTGAACCTTGAACACACGCCAACGTAGAAGCTGAAATTTTGTACGCGGCGTTTTCATAGAATCATAGAAATAAAATTTCATAAATGAACTAAATTGGGCAAAAATTGAAGTTTTTTAAATATGATGTGTCCTTCAGTTCTTCAGTCCTATGAAATTGGTTATAATCATTTTTCCTGTCCGAAAAGCACTTTAACTGAAGTTTTCCAGCTCCATTTGCTGCAATCGACTGAACTTTCACTTGAGTTTGTATTTGCATCTCACAGTAAGCGGAACTACAGAGACCTAAAATTCTGCATGTCGTCCAGAGGGGTGATTCTGTTCTCTTTGTCGTAGTTCAGGTATATTTTAGTCACATATTTTGATATTTCACCTCAATACTTTTATGTTCACCATATTCATTTTGATTTATGCTTTTCGTCAACCACGAAATAAACTAAAGTGAATTTGCAATGCACGCCTAAAAGTACGACAAATTAGTCAACTGCTTTCGAGGTTGTGACAAAAATTGTATACTGTGATAAATTTATATTCTACACCTAATTAGAGTAACACAAGTACTTAAATTCGAAATACTATTTTGAATTTGTCAAGTGAAGTGTCATTTTAAGTTCATTTTACGTAATGCAAGGCTTGTTGAGTTGAATAAAAACAGGAAAAAAATCAGTAGAAAAGTTCATTTCATTTAGCCATATATTTTGACATTAAAGTACGACAAAAGATCAGAATCACCCCCCTGAACCGGTTTACGTCTTGTCTGATGCAAAGTTAACTTAATAATATTAATAATAATAAGTTAAGAAGCAGGCGAGATTTCCGAATAATTTACATTTAAAATGTACACGGCAAGAAAAGGAAGACAAAAAATCAAAAAACCAAAAAGCTAATATTGGTCTAAGACCAGTACTTTTGATACCCTAGACTAGATGAATGTCCGTATGAAATTTCGTATGGGCACCCATTTGAGCAATTTTGATTTTTGCAGTGGTTTTTCGCATATATTTCTAGAACGGTTCGTCGGACAGAAAAAATGATTATAGGCAATTTTATAGGATTTCGTATTCTGAAGAAGTTTTTGGTAAAATAAAAATGTCTTGGACGGGTCGTTTTCACAGTATACGTAAAAAACCTAAATTTTTATATGGCAACACGAAAAATGGGTTGCCCGATTTAGTCCATTTTTGAAATTTTATTTGCTAGTACAATGAAAACACCATGTACCAAATTTCAGCTCTCTACATCGACGCGTTTTCAGCCAGTGTTCAAATATATAGCGGAAAACGAGGCAACCCCACGAAGGAGTTGCCCGATTTGTCTCATTTTCGAACTTAATTTTACTTTTTTTTTTTAAAGTCTGTGTACAAAATTTCAGATGGAATTTTGTTGCTGTAATGGACACATGATGTTGCTGTAATCCTATTATAATTGAACAGCACATGCTTCTGTTTATATTCGTTTTTCTATGAAGAGAAGAGATTAAGTGGGCGAACGCATGCTGGGTTCTCTGATATTTTCGGGAAAAATTAGATTTTTTTTTGACCGGAACTCTACAACTCCTTTCAGCCGAAGCGAAATTTATCTTTTTCTTAAAAATGGGAGGTAGAGTGACCCGAAGTACATTATTATGAATAATTAGATAGGATTTGGGTAATTCAATAAGATTTTTGTTTTTAACTCGTTGTCTCAGTTGCACTACAATAGTGCGTAACCAAGTTCTTTTCCCCCATTCATGCAAAAGATGAAAATATATGAAATTACTTGTTTCATTCTAAAAAAAACACCAAAAATTTCCAATTTTGCTCTACTGCTTCCTATCTTCTTATTAGGTAATCTTTGGTCTGAAGTCATTGCTTATTCTCAATTTAAACTTATTATGACATTTTGGTTTACCGCAGTAAGTGCAGATTCCAGTATCGCTCGTTAAAATAGGGCATTTTCTGTAACACGTAGAAATTAGTTTTGAGTAACTATAATATTGAGTAGATTTTTTTGGCGGAATGTCGGAATAGTAATTAATTTTTAAATTTAATACTAATTGTTAAAAGATCCGGAGCACTAAAGAAAACTGAAATTTAAATAAATATGTTCTTTCAAAGCTTTGTGTTAAATCACCCGAAAGGGGTTTCACCCCATTATAATAGTCATTTTCTTGGTTCGTCGAAGTTAGAACAATCCATTATATGGTTTACGATAATCAACCCGAAACCTATCAAACAATAGGTCTGTATGTTTACTATTGTGTAAAAATGCCTGAGTAAAATTTAAGTAAAAACTTTCTTTCGGTAGAAGGGATAATACCAGATGATAATGAAAAAAGTTAACAGACAACTTATGAATAACACCTGGGTAAATTGACGTAAATTTTTATTTTATTTTATTAATTTAAAATTTGTTTAATACAATCGGACTTATTTTATTATATTTATTTATTATTTTTTAAAAAATCAGACTGACAACTGAAAGAATTATTTCAAATGACAAATGAAGAAAAGAATGAACTTACGCATCCATTTTACGTCCGTGCGTTCAGCCGCACGCAGAATGTCAGGAATGTCAGGCGACCGAAGAGTTTTCATTTCAGCACATCGGTGTGCACATTTTTACGCTACAGTCTGTTAGCGTAGTGTCTCGGTGCGTTTAGTAGTTTTGACGTTTAGCGTAGTCTTATTCTTAAAGAACTTTCAAAAGTGACATTTCGAATCGAAGTGCACACCAACCGTTCAGCTGCTATCCCTACTTTTTCAATCATGTGGACCTGAATCATGTACACCTGAACGCACGGCGTGTGTAAAAATGTTAACTTTTGTTCAGGAGTTGACATACAATTATGGGTTAAAAATTTCCGAGTCTATATGAATCTTGGGTAAAAACTTTCAAGTAAACATACAGACCAAATTTTTCAGAAAAAAACGCGAACGAAACAGTAAAAATCTTAGTTGTTCTGATTCCCTCTTGTGGATGGTCCATCACTATTATAATATTAATCATTTCCTTATAGCAAAGATTACATAAATTTTTCGACGATCTTCTCCATCTCTCACAAGAAATGAGGACATAGAGATGTTCAATGTGCGTTATTTTAATTTTATCCTTCGGCAGCATATTATTGGATTTGAATAGCAAATATTGTACTGATGGTCACATAAAGTAAAATGGCAGTCCATGTTATAAAGAGTATTTCATTTTTTATGTCACTCTTTAAAAATCCAACACTAGAAGTATAAGAAATACACGATCTTGATGGACAATTGACGTCACCATTTTGTGAAATAACGAAACCAACATTTTGCACACAGTAATTATATGAAAAAAGTAAGGTCAAATTTATAGATGGGTAAAATCGGGCAATCGGTCACTTTTCTATAATTTTCTATTTTTGACTTCTATACGAAGTCTACAATAGTCCGGTGAATTTTTCGAATGAATATAGAATAGAAATTGATGGCAGTACAATAGCTGCGGTTTTATCTCTGTTCTCATACCTACTTTTAGGGTTGTCCAACCAAAAATCGCTTAATTTTATTTCCTTAAAAAACGCGTTTACAGAATATTTGATTTTAAAGAAGATAAGATTCCAGTAAAAGTAATAATCTCGAATTTATTTGGAATTTGTTGAACTTGTAATATGAATATTTAAACGAAAATGAAACATGAAATTAAATTATTTGTCCCAATCCTACCAACAAAATTGATCCCACATGGAATAGAAAATGAAGCAGTCCATGTTGTACATGTCAGTGCCCTTAATACAATTATTTTTATACAAAGTGATGTGTCGGTCCATATTGTACGAAATTTAGAGTTCTACAGCTGACATTTATTCAAGCTTACAACATGTGGTGCAAAAATATTTGTAACAATGGCTTTGGACTTGGCTCGGCCACATGTAAACTTCGGGATAGAAAAACAGGTTTGAATACTTTTCGATGCGCATTTCACTTGTAGAAATGTCTAAATGCAAACCACTAAACAGTCGAAGAATTGACTTTTTCAGAGTTTATCAGGATTTTAATGTTAGTCTATATGACACTCTTTTCTCAGGGATCACCTACACAGGATGGCACTTGTTGATGATCCAACATGTAGGAAATACGGATAGGATCCGAAACGGAGACTCACTTTCTTTATCACTATGCAGCCCTCTTAGGAGATTCATTGGCTCACACCTCCTGGACGGGTTGCATGAAGCCGGCAAAGAGAGTTGGGGGCCAATATCGAACTTGGTTAATTTTGTCCGGTTGGGATCTATGAGCAATTGCTTATATATCTGGAGAGTGAAGAATGGGCCTTGTTATGGCCAACGTTCCAAAGACCCAATCGGGGCCCCAACCTCTCTTCAATCCATCCATCTATATCACTACTACTGGTTATGAGCAACCGTAATTTAGAATTACATTTTGAGTAGCGATCTTCAAGTTATGTTATTTTTAATAAAACCATTTTTCTCCTGCAATTTTTATATAACAGTAGGGGAGACCGGGGCAAAAGTAACAATTTACCTTTAAACATTTTTTGTTGGTAAATTATAAAACATATGAAAAATTTAATAATACCATAGTTTTTGGAAAGCAATAAGCGACCTTCGTGGCTATTTACAATTAAAAGAAATTTAAAAGAAAAATGTATATGTCTGAAAGTTCCAGAAAGGAAAATGTTAGTTATCTCGGTTAAAGGGATAGATTGAGATGCAGAATTAACTGCCTTTTTCAGTGGGCCATAAACTGAATGATCTGGCAGCTGTAGTTTGTACGAACAGGGAGGTGGAATGATAGTGTAGTGATTCCATTATCAGTGCAGAAATCCAAAGCTTGTATGATTATATTTGAATGGTGGTTTTCTAATAGTTTTTAGAAGATTTGGAAGATTTGATTGACATGTCTTTTGGTTCAAATTTAAATCTGTCCATAACTTTTGCTAGGTTGTTAAAAAATAATTTAGTATTAACCTTATTGATGCTCGTTGCCCGTGATAAGCTAGTTGCATGTGCTGATCTTATTGAAAGTTGAGGATGTCTCTTTGAAAAACCCGGGAACCATTCTTCACCTGCCAGTTAGTTTTCATCCCATGTAGGCAATCTAGCCAAGCCGTACTTTTCTGTAAGCTCACATGCTATTTATGTACTTCTTTTGGAGAGGGAGATTTTGATGACATATTCCACCATGTAATTTTCTTGATAGTCATCAAAAACACATTTGTGACTATTATAGTCCACCGTTACTTCCTAGGCTTCTATCCCAGCCTCTCTTTTTTTTATACTTGGTCAAAGTCACATGAAACACACCGTAATTATGTGCTGCTTCGCTTACAGATGGTTGGGTTGTCTCTATCTTTATTTGCTTGATATGCCTGCTTATATTAGACTAGACTGAACTTGGTGGAAAATATAAAAAACACGTCAAACTTTGACAATTACTTTATTAACAAGAAAGAGCAGACAAGACCAGTAAAATTATGTCGGCGGATGAATATCATTGAATGACCTCCGGCTCGTCCCTGCACACCATCGCGATCTGTAATTAAAATATAAAAAGCTACAAGTGAGAACAGGTCTCAGTGAGTAAAACCTAAATCCCAATCGTAAAATTCACTCTTACTCTAAAAACCCCTCCTAGACCATAATGTAATTCATGGTCACCCGGAGGAAACGCACTCACTCATACTAGGCCTAATTTACCTTACTTCGGTCACCAGGTAATGCAATTATGCTACCGTGTAGTCCGTTTAGGATTTACCTAGACCTTTCTCAAACTAATTCAAACTTTACTCACCCATTCACTCTTTCACTAATCACTTAGAATACTGAGGAGGCTACAACCTACCTCTGGCATGCACAATTTTTAAAGTACCTACGCCATGCAAATTCCATGCAGCAAAACTTAAAACTCATCGGCACTACATAATGTGTCCTTGGGCATTCTCATGCTACTTTCTCGCCTCAGTGAAGGAATTTAAGGAGATTCTTTTATTTCAGAGATCCCTTTTTCCAAGAACGACGCCGTAGTTATTTATTTAATTTATTGCTGCATCAGCTTACCTCTGGATTCTGCTGACAGCTCGGCCAGCCTGACCCTTGGACGTCCTCGTCCAGTGTTACTCGTCTCAATATTCTCGTCATACTCGTCCTCCTCTTCATCGGTTTCCAGTGGTCCTGATGTCCATCTCTTCAGCCGGTCAGCGGCTTCCACATTCTCAAATTTTGCTCGCTTAGAACGGTGTGAGCCAGTGAGATCGCAGATAATGTACCGATCGTTTCCTAATACTCGCTTTACTTGGAAGGCCCTTTGTAAGAAGGTAGCAACTTTTGACTTTGTCCGTCGTTGCTTCTGAATTTACGAGCCAATACTAAGTCTCCAACGTGGTATTGTACAGCTGGTTTTCTCTTGCTGTCGTATCTAGTCTTCTGTTGCTCTTGATTTTTGCGTACTTTGGTTATCGCTTGTTCTCTTTGTTCTTCCATGTCGACTTTAGATGTTTGCACTTGCCCTACTTCGGCTGTTATGATTGCGTCAGCAGGTGCTCTTGGCTTAAAACCAAAGAGCAGTTCACTCGGTGTTTTCTTAGTAACACTATGAACCGTATTATTAATAGGAAACTGAACTTTGCTGACTTCTTTATCCCAATGGGTATCCTGCGTCGCAGTTGAAGACAATGATGAGAGTATAGTAGAATTAACTCGGTCGATTTGAGCATTTGCGCGCGGTGTTGCTACGGCAGTTTGTATATGATTAATTCCTTTCTGTGCGCAGAATCTGTTGAAAGCATGAGATGTATAGGAAGTGCCTTTATCTGTTGTCAGTCTGGCTGGAACTCCGAAGCTCTCTATAATCGTTTCTAAAAATCTAATTACGGGTAGGGTTTTCGTATCATTTACGGCTTTTAAAAGAGTATATTTGGTGAATCCGTCCACCGTTACATTAATGTAATTCTTACCAGTTGTGCTATTGATGAAAGGTCCCAAATGATCCATATGTAGAGTCTGAAACGAAATTGTCCCTTTTTCAACAGGGTGAAGAAACCCTGGCTGCTTACCCTGTGGTTTCTTATGATACAGGCACGGTATACAAATATTAATATATCGTGTTACGTACTTTCGCATTTTAGGGAGCCAATAATTTTTGCAGATTTTCAATAATGTTTTCTCCACTTCGAAATGGCCCAAGTCATCATGAGATGCTCTTAAAATTTGAGATCTCATGTCTTTTGGTATAACCCATTTTCTCGTCATTCTTGGTTTTTCTGTACACTCTTCCTTCATGTAAACAGTATTCTGTATGGACACCTTTTTCATAATCCGTTTCGGGTTTGTTTTGTAAAATCTCGTATATCAATTTAACTTTTTCGTCATTGAGTTGACCTGCCAAAACCCAGTCTGCTACTTCTATCCTTAATATCTCGTGCTCTTTTATCGATGTATCTGTCTGTGTCATATTGCGGCTTAAAGCATTAACGTCAGTCATTTTACTTCCGGGACGATATTCTACTGTGAAAGAAAATTCCTGAAGCTGAAGCCACCATCTAGTGATTCGTGGGATAAGATCCCTCTTACTTGCAGCTGATTTAATCGCATTGCAATCTGTGACTACCTTGAATTGTAAATCTATCAGGTAAGTCCGAAATTTCTTTAATGTTTCCACTACAGCTAAAGTCTCTAATTCATATGAATGATATTTTTCTTCCGCTGAAGTGGTTTGTCGACTATAATATGCCACTGGTTGTAATTTAGAATTCTTTTGACTTTGGAGCAGTATTCCTGCTAATCCTTTTTGGCTGGCATCTGTGTGTATCTCTGTCTCTGCTGCTGGATCGTAAATTGCTAAAAGTGGTCGATTTGTGAGTTTTTGTTTTAACAGCTCAAATGATTCTTCTTGTTGACTTTCCCATTTCCAGTTACTATCTTTCTTGGTTAGTTGTGTAAGTGGTAAGAGTCGCATAGCCTTCTATGAATTGTCGAAAGAATCCCGTTAGTCCCACAAACTGTCGTATATTTTGAACGTATGGGCGATACTTGATGGGTATTTCGTCTGTTAATTCCAGTTTAAGCTCCCCAGCTGTCGTACATCCTAGTTCATTAATGTTAGAAGAGAAACAGCGCTATACTTACTCAACATTTCAACTAGTTGCTGCCGTTCGATGTCGGACATATTTCCATCAAACTTAAAGGTACTTAAATCCAACTTTCTTAAATCACGGTTCGACGTAATTTCCGCGTCTTGTTTTAGATCTATTTCGCATTTACTACCACGAGCCAAAATACTTTTGGATTTTATATGTAAATCCTTACTTGATGTATTAATAATTGGTAAAATACACTCACCATCATTATCGCACCTAACAACACATCTTAACACACAATGTTCATTACACTCTTTCATTCTTAAGCTCGTTTCAATGAAGAGATCCCCTTCGTGGTCACCCTTGCACAAAATATTTTGGGTATGATACGGTGGACCCCAAATTGCACCCTAAATTGGTATTTTTTAAAGTAACAATATCAACATCATTTGGAAGATTATTCCAATTATTCTGAAAAATCTTTAAATGCTTGTTGTCCTTTTGAATTACGATGTGATCTTGTTCCGTAAATGGTTGTCCAATTATTCCCGGTATATTCTGTACTGCATTTGGGACAATTTTAAATGTTGTTTCCGCTTTAGCTTCATCAACTTTCACTAATAACTTTTCACTCTCCCCTAACGCTCTAACAATACCACCACCATAACCTTTAACAATTTTAGGTGTAAAGTTAAAAGATATGCCTAATTCATTTGCAACCTCTTCTTTTAATGTGTTACAACTATCACCTAAATCAATAAACACCCTAATGTTTCTATATCTAATACATGCATCCTTAAAGTCTTTATTACCTGTGTTTTGAGACTCACCGATAGTAAGCACTTGTTTTGTATTGTTATTTTTTATTTCTCCGCTATATAACCTTTTATAATTGTCCCCTCTCTTGTAATTAAGTCTTCCCGGACAAGTGGGAAAAAGATGTTCTCAGCTGCCACATCCGTAACACTTGCGTTTGTCTTGACTATACAGGAACACTTTTTTATTACCAGAGTTGGGGCCTCTATTATTGTTATAGATCACTCTGTTCCGTTGTTGCTTTACCTGATGATTGCCAATATTATTACCATTGATGCTTTTGAGGTAATTTAAAAGGTCTTCCGGCTCAGTACTACTTTCGCGGATGTTTGGATATTCGGGTCTGGAATTCCACCAATTATGCACGATACCGCATCTTCTCCAGTTATTTTACAGATGTTCAATAGTGCTAACTTTTCGTAATAGAACTCCAACATGGTTTCATTGTGTTCCTTCTTTCGTCGAAGCATCTCTTCCAATTGTACGCAATAGTCTAATTTTTCGGGAAAAGCTTTTTTCAATTTACTCTTCCCAAGAAAAGTTGATTGTCGTTAGACTTTTGTACCACGTTTCCTCTAATCTACGCAGTTTCGTAGTCGCATTATAAATAGTTGTATTTTCGTCCCATTGATACATATTTCTAATTTCTTCTATTTTACGCAGCCAATGCCCAATGTTGTTTGTCTTGTCAGCAGGGTTGTATTCCGGAATCATATTATTCCCCCATTCTCATGCTACTTTCTCGCCTCAGTGAAGGAATTTAAGGAGATTCTTTTATTTCAGAGATCCCTTTTTCCAAGAACGACGCCGTAGTTATTTATTTAATTTATTGCTGCATCAGCTTACCTCTGGGTTCTGCTGACACTTATATACAAAACTTCCTTTCGTTCCTCGTTCAGTCGTTGTCTTTCTTGTCCGTCCCATATTAAAAAACATAGCAAATATTATGCAAATAAACAGGAAACTCATATGACGGGGACATTTGTAAAGTTACGTTATTGGTACCTTTTTTGTCCTCAACGTATATTTTTACAATGTGAAGATATTTTTCCCATGAATTCTCAAATAAAGCCGTGTAAATTCCATTAGAATATGTACTTGAAAATCCAATG
Source organism: Dioctria linearis (assembly GCA_963930735.1). Taxonomy (NCBI): domain Eukaryota; kingdom Metazoa; phylum Arthropoda; class Insecta; order Diptera; family Asilidae; genus Dioctria; species Dioctria linearis. Next base: position 134,163,482 of record OZ005742.1, on the reverse strand, counting down.
CACAAAAGAGAGATAAATAATTACAGTTGCATACCTTAATATATAAAATATAGCAAGCTGCTTAAAAAACTTACTTTTTCTATTAAAAACGGACACACACTACATACTTCAGTTGCTCCTCACTCTTACGCAGTCAAAAGAAAACTGAGAAGCAGGTACCAATTTTTCCGGATGGTGATTCGACATACACTTTTTTACTTTTGCCTCCTGTTACTTTTATCCCCAGCCTTTTTAGAAGAGCATTACTCCGCGGTGACTTATTCAAAATCTACTTTTCCCTGAAATTAGATCGCCATTTGCGTTAGAGAATTTGTTGAAATAAAAGAATAAGCCCTTCAAAATAAGCCCTTTCCAAAGTTTATACATTTTTATTTCAGTTAACATGGTGATATTTTATAATCGACGTCATTTCTATATAAAAAGATAATATTATTAGTAAGAAAAAAATGTAGTATTATTAAAAATAGAATTATGATAAATTTGTATAAATAATTGGTTGATTGGTTTCTGATTTTATTTTTAGTTCCACCCGAGCGAGAAGTAATAATAAAAGAGAGACGTGCAGGTGCATATAGACTCTCGGCTTATTATCTTGCTAAAATGATCGGAGAATTACCTCTTGTCATAACTCTACCAACATTCTATCATATAATAAGTTATCCAATGATGGGTTTTAGTAGGTAAGTTAATTGAAAATCAGCAATCAAAATATATATGTAATAAAATAGTTTGGCTTACTTCTGTGCTCAGTGTCAAACTCTTCCTTTTGATGCTAATTTTTCTTCTCCTGAATACAATAGTGGCACAAAGCGTTGGTTTTTTTATAGGAGCATGTTGTCTTGATATGAATGTAAGCATCACGTTAAGCGCTTTATATACTTTGGCTACTCAACTTTTTGGTGGTTATCTATCTTCGCGAATACCCGCTGGCTTAAGTTGGATACGTTATACATCGATGATCCACTATGCCTATCACAATATGCAGATTCTGGAATTCAGTGAAGGAGAACCAATTAGGTAATACGCAATATTATTATTTTTTTTATAAAAAAATAGAAGATAATTGAATTTATATTTAAGATGTGCACAACGTAGCAGTTATACAATATGTAAAGAGAAAGATGTCGAATTCATACCATACGAGGATATTTTAAACGAACAAGAGAGTAATTCTCCACTATGGCTTAACACGATTGTTCTGCTTGGTTTTTTTGTGATCTTTCGCCTTCTCGGATATACTATTCTGCGATATATTAGGCGTCCTTAACTCTTAAGTTATTTTATTGTATTAAAAATATTTGTTATTTCCGAGAACTATTACCTGCGGATTAGCCATAGCCAAGTGATTATTTTGTTTTAGTTATTAAAAGATAACTATTTAGACTGTCGATTTCTGTGATTTAGTTGTCTAATTAACAACATTGGTTTTATACAATAAATTGTAAAAATAATATAACAAATTGTTTTTTATATTAAAAAAAAAACAAATCGAATGCCATTGTAAACGTGATGATTTAATATTTGTGCTCGCATTTGTGAAGTACAAAAAGTATGATTAGTGAATTTTCCAGCAATTCTCTACATAGTGTTATGTAACTATACTGAGTGATTTCCTGCGGACGTGAAGTCCATTCTGTCAGCTCACTGTCGTGACCAACGATAGCACAGGGCGGCACGCCAGCACCTCGACTAGTGCGGAAGAGTTATAGGAGGGTTTACCCAATAACTGCCGCTGTCATGACCCATAATCAAAGACAATCTTCGTACCTATTCAAAAAAAAAACGAGCACCACATCCGGTCCAGAAGGGACCTTTACACCACTTACCTTTACCTATGTAAAGGCGCAGATGGCATGCCTTCAGCTGCTTTGCCCCTTCCACCCAATGGCACTGAGGGCAGCAAGTATCGTATTCAGTGTCCCTATTGATGATGATCTGAAAGAGAAGGAGTAGCGAAGCTAGTCGACCCGCATGCTAAGGAAAGCGCCCGGGAGAGAGATGGGGAGCAATGATATCGGAGGCTACCGAGGCATTGCTTCCCTTTTCGGAGCAGAAATAAATGACATCCTCGATACCTAATCGATAAGAGTGGAAGTCATGTAACCTTTCGATCAAAAGAAAATTATGTAAAAGCGTAGGATACTATGGTAGAGCTTTCTATTTACATGTTGTTTAAAAATTAAGTGAAAATATTTATCGTTTATAAAATTGCAATTAAATTAATTTAGATTCTTTAATATATATTATATAAATCGAATGAGGTGTTCTGAAGCACATCAGAAAGATTTTTTTTAAATAAAAAGTAGCAATATAGCATATTCAAAGAAATGTTTACCAATTATTTATTCATAACACTAATAATGCGCTTAATATTACAACATCTCAATATTTATAATGCCTTATTTAATTTCGTCTACTATTTTTCTGCATATAAATTATTGTGGCACCTTATCGTTTAATATTAAATACGAAAGCTAATAAAAGTCAGATTAAATATTTTCTCTTAATTACGTCTTCTGCACGACTTTCTCTGCTTAAAGTTCATATAAATGTTGAAGCATTCTCTTCTATTTATGTATATAAATTACACAATCTGCTGGAATAGATAACACTGTGTTTTCCTTTTTTTCTATCGGAAGTAAATATTACACCGTAGTTACTATGAATTAAGTATGCAAAGAAAATTATTTGTGAAGCGGCACACACAAATTATGAGCGCTTTGAAAATTGCCTTTTCTACTGCTTTTTCTGATAACTATTAATAGTAATTTCTATAAATATACCAAACAAGTATTTGTATTTAAATCATTTTTTCCTCCTAATTAAGCTAATAGCTATCACAAGTAATGTAGATACATAATAAATTCGATGAGGATATCTTTACCCCTTTTTCTTTTCAAAAACTTCTACAAATCCTACAAAAATTCTTGGCCGTAGCCATCAGAACGAATAACTCTTGTGGACGGAATAGGAAATTTAAATTAAGTTGTACTCACCGGTATGATATTGGTTCTCTTTTTCTTAAATTTTTCTCTGCTTATCTTGCTATCCCGAGGAGGCCTCTGAGAGCTGCTGCTGTGTGATCTGAAACAGTTGTCTGATAATGTTATAGAGCTTAATCAACTTCCTACTACGTCCATAGCCCTATTTAACTGTAGCGCTACTAGATCCTTATCCTATGTTAACTGTTTTCATTGTTGCCTTGTCTGCTTATTCCGCTTTGAAAAAAAGGGTGCCCGCCTTTTTTTTTGTGGGCATCTGGGCCTATTATAGTTGGAAATCGTGCTATGATCCAACTTTGCTTTAAATCATCCTCACTCACAAGTATGTGCAGTGTAGCATACTACTACTAGCTTCGGTGTAGCATACTGCTGCATGCAGCAGGCAGGGTTGTCTAGTCCACCTGTGGTCGACTGAGCTAGCCGTTCTTAAAACATAGGCCCCATCGCTGCGGGTGCCCAATGTGTGACTCGACCCACGAATGCATTTTCCCAGCAGTAAGGACATGCTGATGAGGAGGATAGTCCAAGGCTTGGCCAAATCTGCTCTAGGCACATCCCGGAAGGTACGTCAGTTCTTGACCAGAGTTCAACATCCGACTCCGCACTGTAAGTCAGAGGTGCACCAACAAGCTAGCAACCCAAAAAATCCAGTCGGCCAGCACCACTCTGCCTTCCTTCACCGAGATGAGCTCAGGAAGCCCCGCGGTCAGTAACCTAACCAAGTGAACGCCAAGCCTCCTCCGCTCCTAACATCTCCCTCTGATCCCAGCCCAATACCCGTTCAAGGGTGTGTTTCCCAGGCATCGTAAAGGTATGGACTAACGGATATTAAAATTTTCGAAGACGTTGTGCAAGTGGGATTCCTACTGCGACCTAGCCTCCGTAGGATATCATGTAGTAGGGGTACCTGCACATTGTCAGGCGAGGACGTGCGGAAAAGGGAATCTATTAACAAGAGTAGTAGTAGTCTTGCTGTTGCGGTGAGCAGACGTGTTTTTGATTGTGTAAATAAGTTGTGTTCTTGGTATAACTTTGCTTGCCTTCTTCAATTGTTCGATCTATTAAGGATGAATGAAACGACTTTTAGTATTAGAGCGAAGAAAGCTCAATCTCTAAAAAATCCACCAAGTTAAAGCTTAAGAGCTCAATATCTGTTGTAAGAAAAAAGGAGAGATATTATTAGTGAGAGCTATACAGCTCAATACCTTTAATATCGGCCATGTTGGAGCCAAGGGGCTCAATATCTGGCAGTTAAATGATACGCTTGGAGTTGTAGGTAAAACTCTGAATTTTTATTTTCAATCGCACTTAATTTATACTTTTAAAAATTGCTTACATGGTAAAAACCTTAATACAAAAAATATTATTTCTCATGAGAACTAAAGACTATTACAAAATTGCTTACATTGCTCATATCAGCAATATCGATCAAGAATATATTTAATCGATAAAAAATACATATACATTGACCCCTACATGAACAAGCATAGCACTGCTTCGATGCTTACTTTGCAATCATTTTCTTATTGAACAAATGCTAAGTAGATATGACACAGTTATCGATTGCGTCATTGAGCAATTACTTTTTTTTTAAGCTCGATGAGTAATGTATTGTATGTATCATCACGGTGCAATGGTGACCAGTGGTGATCATATTACATTTTACAACTTTCTTTCACTTAGCGTAAATTCATTAAATGATCGTAGAATGGCGCATGGCTATTCCGATCATATTTCTTTTTTTTGTTGCTATTTACTTTTGCTTGTCATGTTTGTTCGTTTATTTTTATTTCTTTATTATTATAAGTCTATAATTTTTAATATATACAGGATTCTTGTCTGTAGTGGAGATTTTTTGACTGTAGAAATTATTTGTAGTTAATTTGTCATCCGGAAAATGGAAAATATCTGAGAAATTTTTGCATATTTCTAAAACAGAATTTTTTGCATATTCATCTAGATTTTCTGATTTGAGTTCTTTCAGAAGTTTAGTGAATCTGTTGTTGTTTTTATGCTTGGTACTAGTATTTATTATGTGATAGTTATCAAGAGGTTCTATTTTGGGTTTGAAATTTTTGAGGATAATTTCTCTATCTAGCGTATTTAAAATTTTGATGTGTGCAACGCCTTTTGCAGGAATTATAGAATTAGCTATGAAAACTCCTTTTTGTATTTCTTCGCTTAGAACTATGTTATCTTGTTTTATATTAACATTGATTGCTTGTAAAATCTCTGTTCTTGGTGGGATCTTTATCAAATTTAGATTTGGTAGTTTAGTATTCATTGGCAATATAGATTCTATCTCATTATGGAAGATAGAGATTGTAAAATTTTCATAATCAATTTTACATGAGTTTTGAATTAAAAAATCTCTTCCTAGAATTCCACTTGTCAAGATTGGAAAATCATCATCTACTATATGAAATTCTTGTGGAATATCTTGACCTTCTATTTTTAGATCTGCCTCTAAGGTTCCTAAAGAGAATGATTCTGACTTAGTGATGCCCGTTATTTTGCATTTTTTGTGTTCTTGAATTCCTTCACCAGATTTCAATTCATTGCGTTTCATAATTGATATGTCAGCTCCAGTGTCTATAAGAAATGACTTCTGGCCCGGTGATACATTTATGGATGTTGTTATGTAGTTGGTTAGGTGTTTAGTAAGACTATATATTCTTATTGGATTTATTAGTCTATTTCCCCCGAATCGGTTACTTGGGGGATTTCCCCGTTTCCCGATTGCGTTAGGTTGACTCTTCTATTGGGAAGATTTCGAGATTGGTTGCCATGTCTATACTGAATATTTGATTGGTTGTAGTTTTGGTGTTGATTATGAACTCTATTATTTCTTGAATATGAATTTGAGTTCATATTAGGACGATTTATAGCATCATTTTGCGAAAATCTACGGTTATTATGATTGTTATTTCGTCCGATGTTGTTAAATTGTTGACCTCTTGGATTGAATGAATTCTGTGCATGTCGGTTTTTTCTATAATGATGGACATATGTTTGCGGTCTTGGTACTTCAACTTCAGCCGCAATTTGTATTGCTTCTTGCAATGTTTTAGGCCTTGCGGCGAAAATTGTCGCCTTTATCTGTTCATTAAGTCCATTCTTAAATGCATTCAATGCTATTTGGTCATTGAGTTTCGCAATTATTGTTCTATTTTCTTCACCTTGCTCTGTTATCTGTATAGAGTTTAATTGAGCAACCAAATTTTCTATTTTTGTGGCGTAGTCTGTAATTGTTTTACCAGACTGAGTTATTTTTGTTAACTCTGTTTGTATGCTGAGTGGTGTTTTCGTGCTTTTAAAGATGTCACGCAACGTTTTCTGTAGCGAGTCATAGTTTTTTTCAATTGTGATATAGCTTATCTTGTTTTTGACTGCTGCTGAGAGTCTTGTCTTTAAAACAAAATCTATTAATCTGCTTTTCTGCTCATTATTTGCTAGATCACTATGCATAAAATGCACTAAATTTAGAAAGTTGTCCAGATTTTTTATTTCTCCATTAAATTCTGGAATAATTTTTATGGCTGTAGCTATATCAAATGTTGCCATTTTTGGTTCTGAGTCCTTATCTTTTAATAATTCATTTGATTCTGAGTCCGTATTTTCTAGTAATTCATTAGTTTTTTGTATCAGTATTAAATCTAGTTCTGTGTATTTTGCCTCAAATTTTTCTTTTTGTTTGAGTGCGACAATCTCATCTTGCTTGTATGCAGTTTTATATATGTTATTAAAGTTATCTTTTATCTCTCTGGCTTGTTTAGTTTTGCCTAGTATATGCGCGGAAGTATATGTTCTATTTGGAGTCTTTTTAAAATTTTCCAATATTTTATCTAATTGTGAGATTAATTCCTGTAAACTCATTATTCTATATATCTGTTTAGTTATACTCTAGCTATGGCTATCTGTCTATCTACCTTTTTAATGAAATATTTTTTTATTTTTATTGCTATTAAATATAAAATAACTAGAATTCCTAAAATGAGTAATATTAGCTCTAAATCTGAAAGTATTCTATTCCCTTGTTCTGTATTATTTGTTGCTGAACCTGCATTATTGTTTATTATAACCTCTTCTTTGGATTCTTTCGACTGTTTTTTACCCATTTTGAGTGACAAGAAAAGAATGGTAAGCAAAAAAAAATGAAGGATTTGTTGTGAGCTGATATTGAAGGTAAAAGAAAGAGAATAATATGTAAATGTAAATAATAATATGCCATGTAAATAATGTAAATAGCATGTAAATAGTTGATATTTTATTTTTTGTATATATATATATAATGTAATAGTTTATGACTAATTAAAGGTTTATTTATAACATTTTTTATTTTATATATATATATATATATATTTTTTTTTTATTTATTTATTCCTTCTCTTTTTTTGTTTTTCTTTTCTTTTCTCCTTTCTTTCCTTTTTTAGCTCTGCTATTTTCATCAGGAACTTCTTTCTCTGCTCCCCTTGTGATATCACAGCCAGACGGTGATATTCGCCGATTTCTCTTCTAAATTTTGCTTCGAAGCCAGCTCTTCTTTTTGTATAATTTTCCTTTGGTGGTTGTACTTGAGGTTGTTGGTTCTTGTTTCTGCTTCGGTACTCCTCTATTGTGATGGGCCTCGGTCCTTTGGTGGGGTCCCGTAAAGCGTCTATCAGGGATTCCTTTAACTCTTTCCAGGGTTGTAGAGTCTCTTCAAAGATTCGGTCCGCAGGGTCGCCATGTAAATAAGTTGTGTTCTTGGTATAACTTTGCTTGCCTTCTTCAATTGTTCGATCTATTAAGGATGAATGAAACGACTTTTAGTATTAGAGCGAAGAAAGCTCAATCTCCAACACTGCTTCGATGCTTACTTTGCAATCATTTTCTTATTGAACAAATGCTAAGTAGATATGACACAGTCATCGATTGCGTCATTGAGCAATTACTTTTTTTTTAAGCTCGATGAGTAATGTATTGTATGTATCATCACGGTGCAATGGTGACCAGTGGTGATCATATTACATTTTACAACTTTCTTTCACTTAGCGTAAATTCATTAAATGATCGCAGAATGGCGCATGGCTATTCCGATCATATTTCTTTTTTTTGTTGCTATTTACTTTTGCTTGTCATGTTTGTTCGTTTATTTTTATTTCTTTATTATTATTCGTTGTTGAGGTAGGTGCATGTGCATTTATTATTGTGGTATGTAGGTATGCTCTACAATTGCTTTTAGTCGTATAAATTTTTAACATTCTTTTATTGTTCATTTTTTGCTTTTAAGTTTTTTTTTTTTTGTGTCCACGATGACTAGTTCACCTATTTGTAATAGCTGTAGGAATGCTCTGCATGCTATATCTAAAGCATTAGTTTGCGGTGGAATTTGCGGTCATAAATATCACTTGGAATGTACTGGCGTTTCATCTGACCATTTTTTCCGTGCTCGCTACTACTGACGGCCTTATTTGGGTTTGTTCGGCTTGCTCATCTCATTCAATTTGCCACTTGGAAAAGAGGTTGGCTGAACTTACGGATACTATTGATAGGTTTGTAGTGGCATTCTCAGCTCCTGGGATCGTTGCGGGTAAACGTCGTACATTGTCGTATTTTGTGGCAACTTCTCTTAGTCAGTCCTCTGCAGTTGTACAATCACCAGTGGTGCGCATTACACGTAACTCTTCGAAGTTGTCATCTGTTAAAACATTAGTAAATGGCAGACCTGCAGTGATATTAATAAAAATGTAAAAGTCTCCAAACCACTTGTTACAGGCAGTAGTGCAACTGCACTCGCAAAGAATTCATTGCATAACATTGCTCACACTGACGTCATTCAACCTATTGCTTGTGTGTTTTGTGATAATAACAATGATAATGCCCAATCTACAATGCATGGTAAAACCACGTCGTCAAAGCGATATCGTTTGCTGAAGAATGCATATAAATACACGAAATATGTAAGTAGTGGTAAGCTGTCAAATTAAACAGCTGTTGACCTGTCAATTATCATAAATGTAATGCTTCCTCGATTTCATTGCAGAATTACATCAAAGGAAGTATTTGGTCTCAATAATTTATACTATGATATAGTAAACTTAGTAAACTAAGAAATTGCTTGGGACAAGTCGAATAATATAAAATATTGCTTTCAGCACTGAAAGTACAAGTTCCAGTTTACAGCTGTTTTGTTCTAAATTCCCCTACATGGTTCTAAATTATGCTGAATACACCTGAGGTATTACTATATCGTTTTTGCTGATTAACTACTACACATAAGCTCGTGCTCATGTCATCAAATGAATGAGAGAGAACGGAAATTTTTTGCAAGCATAAATTTTCAAATGCAAGAGTGGGAAGCAAACACAAAAATCCATATCGTTTTGATGACGTGGTTTAACCATGTAGATTGGGCATAATTCTTCATCTTCTGCACCGAAATTATCAGCAGTACCTAAACCAGTTTGCACTTTCGTCTCGCGTTTGGCACCTCATACAAAAGCTGACGACGTATAAGTATATTGTAAGTACTTTGCCTGTAAGTTGAATGCTCCAGTTAATAATGGTTACAATTGCCTTCATATCAACTCGTCTATTGATAAGAGATTTGTGTCGTCATTTAAAATTTTTTCTGACAAGACTCTGGCACAGTCATTAATTTCACCAGACTTCTGGCCAAGCGGAACTGTGGCTCATGAATTTGTAGCAAGAAAAAAATTTTTAGGAGGGAAATCCCATCACAGGAGACCAACAAGGCATTGAAAATCTATCATCAGAATGTAAACGGACTTAGAACCAAAACCTCTACTGTCTATTTAAACTCTTTTTTATCGGACTGTGACATTGTGACTTTCACTGAAACTTGGCTTTGTGCATCAATTTTTGACACGGAACTTTTTTCTGATGAGTTTAGTGTTTTTCGTCGCGATAGACATCAGGACCAGCTACAGTGCCCGGTTGGGGGGTGGTGTTTTGATTGCAACCAAGAAAGATTTGCTGGTTGAACTATTGATGTGGTTCTAGCTCTATAATTATTCTGTATATACCTCCGGGATCTAATTCTTCTGTTTACAAGGACTATATTAGCTGCATCAATTCGGTTTTTGACATTTCGAGTTCAGATGATGGTATGATCACAGTATATTCATACAGTAGCCCAGCTCTGTCAAAACTGTCAAGCGAGTAGGATGCTTCTATAAAGAGACGATACTTTCTCTTTCAACAGTTTTAACTAACACACTAGTCAATTTCTGATACAAAGGTTCCTATGTAAATCTAAAGTGGAAGAAACAGAACTTACAGCATGTGTCGTGTCCCAAAGCAATCGAATCAATAGAACAATTAAATACCAATAAATTTTATAAAAACACTCGAATTTCTAACATATGTATACATCTTTATTTCACGCAAAAGCATGAGCTATCTTAACAATACGGCAACTACTCCGAACCGAAACTTGATACTACGATGACTGAATACTTAACGGCACTCGCCAGACCAGTCATTGGTCTTTTATGCCCCGATATTCGGAAGTACTTTCTTTGCTCACAACGCGGATGTAAACAAACGACAACAACCTTGTCGTTTGTTCTACCGGTTGCAGCACCTGAGTCGCTTAGTAGTAAACAATCGCTTTACATAACAATTACCATGCTAGGTTAATTGTTATCGTAATCGTCGATTGCTCCACCAAGCGCTCATCGCAGCCAGCTGTTGGGCTAATCAGCAAAACAACCGACAGCTGCAGAACAATACCATGCGAGGTATTGTTTAGCAACTGCTGATTATTTCGCTAGAATGCGCCCTTGGCTGCTGGAAGAATCCATAGCATCCATAACATCCCTCCCCCCTTGGAAAAACTAGTTTCCGCAGGGAACTAGATCTGGAGAAGAAATCAATTAAATAAACTGAAAATTTCTTAATCCTCGTTCGGTTCAGATTCTTTACATTAAATCATTACATATTTACTATCTAAATTTTCTTATTCCTTTCATTTTATATCTTTTCTTTCACATTTTGTTTTAACATTATTATTTTTTTATTTCATTGCCATTTTTTGATTTTACATCATTTCACATTTAATTTTTCTATTTATTTCACAATTAATTTATCTAATAATTTTTTAGTTTATCTATTTTTCTTCTTAACATATTTTTCCTTATATATGTATATTTTTTCTTTGCCTTCATGCGTGTTTTTACTCAATGACATTTTTCTTTAATGACTAAAATTTTTTTTTTTACTTCATGCATATCTTTTCTTTTGAAATTTCCTTCACTTATCGTAATAAGCTATTTATTTTTATTACATTAAAATTTTATGTACCTATTGGTCAAGAATTCATTAATTCATTTACACGTATTATCCCGTTAGAAAACATTACTTACTACCTATATAATAACAAAATAACTCTCATAACTATCTTTTTACAATTATTTATAATAGCCCGACTACTTACAAAAATAATATCCAAAGTATAACAAAAAATTTTTTCTCTCCACTAATTACAATTTTTACAATTCTAGCCTTAAAGTTATTCTTCCTATGGGTTCTCAAAACAATTACATTATTACAATAAAACTACTTTACTATTCTAATTGCACCAGCTGCTTCTCGAAGGCGGTTGGTAAATTTTTGGTTTGTATGTTTGCTGTTGTTGGGATGACTGGATTCCACTTGTTTGGATAGCCTCGCTTGGGTTTGGCCCGACAATGGTTTGCTGATAATGGTTCGAGTTTGTTCACTTTTCTGATGCTTGAAGTGGTACACTAATCCTGCATTTGATCACAATTGATCCCATTAATTATATGGATAGATAGATAGAATGTTTTTATCTACACTGTATTGCTGGACAATTTCTTGTTATAAGCCCTTCTTTAATTTTACTACGATTATTTGTAAAAAAAAACTTTCTTTTGGTCTCGATGGAGTTCTCTCAATTATATTGAGAGTCCACGTGTACTTAAAGATTTTTTTTTGTAATATCATATAGTACTGTATATATGTATTGTTACGAGCGTGGCCTTAGTTCGTTATTTAAAACACAATATTTCAGATATAATTCAAAAGTTCTTTCTTTATTTAACTTTACTGTTTACTCTCACAAATTCACAAATAATTATCAAATCAACTCTTTATTTAGTACTGTACTTCTAATTATCGCAATCCAAATTGTTTACTTCGTTCACTTTTCACTTCGCTGTCTGAAATAATACTCCGCCTCCTAGCTGTCAGAGCGCCGTATTTATACTCTACGAATTATCCTAGAACCTTCCTGAATATTCCGTTCTCCGAACCCAAAGTTTACTAAGATGACACTAACCTAAAGTTGCTTCCATTCCTAACAGATGTCGCTTGATTCACTTTGTGGCACGTAACACTGCCCCCTTCTTAAAATTTGTTCGTCCCGAACAACAGATGGTCCACGGTCTTGGTGCTCTCCGTATTGACCCAAGCGATCTAGATGAACGATTTTTCTTTTGCATCTTGTACCGCGCTGATTCTTGTATGGCATGTTATTAATTTTAGTTTTAACTGCATACGGTCTCTCCCAGTGTTGTGGTAACTTTGGAGAACGTCTCGTGGCCTCGTGCACATCAGCTAATCGTTGTCTGAGCTTTGTTACGTAGTCTTCTGGTAACTTTTGTTCGCCTTTGGGTATACCAAACTTGAGGTCGCTAGGTAAGCGCATTTGCTTTCCGAAAATGACCTTAAATGGGCTTTGTCTGGTCATATTGTAAACAGCTGATATATAAGCCATTAGAAATATAGGAATATGTCGAAACCAATCGTGTTGATTATAGTTGAAGACCTTCCTGAGATGTTTGATTAATGTTCTGTTGAAACACTCTTCCATGCTTTGATTTTTCTTTCGTCTTTTATCTTTCATTCCTTTCTCCTCAAATTTCTTCCCCTTTCGATTGCCGTTGTAATACTTTTCACTGCCGCCTTTGCGCTTCTTATTATCATCATCGTCAGAAACTTTATCTTTACTTTTTCCGACCTTCATTATACCCTTATCATCGTCATTATCAGCATCTTTAGACCCTTTACTTTTCGTCTTTTTCTTTCTTTCATTGTCCTCGCTCTTGGATTTCTTTCCTTTCTTCTTTTTACTTTTATCACCGTAATCATCATCATCTTCTGATTTCTTTCCTTTCTTCTTTCGACTTTCGTTATCATCATTGTAGTCATCGTCATCTTTTTCTTCCATCCGTCCGCAATGATTCCATTCAGGATTGCATGGACGTTGTGAAAAAGCTTCTGCATATCCGTGGATACGTCCTTTGCGGTATGGGATTTCAAAGTCATGAGGTTGCAGTCTAGTCTCTCCACGGAAAGCTTGCTCTCTAGCTCGCCATCTTCTCCCTTCTTCTTCTGTTGTTTGCATTCGTCCTCGTTTCCTACAGTCGTTTTGCAGGTGTCCCAGTCTACTACATTTCCAGCATCGAATAACACCACGCGAAGGAGTGGTCTCTGATGACGGTATTCTGCTGTGAGTCTGCTGCCCAGCTCGATATCTTTGCCCAGCTCGATATTTCTGCCCTTCTTCTAGCGCTTTCATTCGTCGGCGTTTTCTGCAGTCCCTTTGGAGGTGTCCTGGTCTATTACAATTCCAGCATCGCAGAATACCACGTGAAGAATTGCTCTGTGATGGCTGCATTCTATTACAAGTACATTCCTCCACCGAAATTTCTCTCACTCGTACTGCACTTCGAGAAGCTTGCCTGGCAGATTCATACGCTAATGCATACGCTAGTGCTTCTGCTGTTGATTTCTTTCCTGCTAGCCTTAACGCTTGTTGTAAATTTTGATCTGTAATGGCGTTCACAAATGCTTCTGTTGCCACTTCATTAAGGAAATCCGCATTTACGCTAGAGTACGAAAGATAAGCTAATCTTTCCACATCAGCCTGCAGTTGTTGTAGTGACTCGCCATGCTTTTGAGTCCTGCTGCGTAACTGCAGGCGATATACTTGCTGCATGTGTTCATCTCCATAACGTAATTCTATCGCCTGTACTAGTGAAATGTAATCACGTTGCTTTTCAATCTGAATAGTTTGTAATAACTCTGACGCAGGACTTCGAAGGGCTAATACCAGAGCTGTAGCTTTGTCTGCGTCATTCCATCCATTTACTTCGGAAGCTGCCTCAAACTGTCTCTTGAAAATATGCCACGAATTTTGTCCATCAAATATTGGAGGTTTCATTCTGCCTGCACCGGATATTTCAGTTCCTTCGTGCCGAGATTGTCGGTACTTCATTCTGTCCAAATCTGCTTTAAAGTTGTCAAGCTTCTCCGTAACATTTTGTTGCACTTCCGACACTTGCTGTTGAACTTCCAGCACTTCCTGCTGGATTCCTTCAATTTTTACATTTTGCTCGTCTAATGAATTTTTAAGAAAAGTTTTCTGTTCCTCCAAACAGGTTTCTAGACAATTCTGCAAGGAACACTTTTGTTCATCCCAACGGGCTTCTAGAGAATTCTTTTGTTCCTCAAAAGCATTCTTTTGTTCCTCAAAAGCATTCTTTTGTTCCTCAAGGGCATTCTTTTGATCGTCCAAACGGGCTTCTAGAGAATTCTTTTGTTCATCCAAACGCGCTTCTAGAGAATTCTTTTGTTCCTCAAAAGCATTCTTTTGTTCCTCAAGGGCATTTTTCACTTGCAGGGTTGAAAACTCCATTTTGGTCATTAAAGTACCCAAAAGCTGTTCTATGTTCATCGCAGGCTCTTCTTCAGTTTCTGGTTCTTCCTCGAAAACGTATGTATCAGGATTCTTTTCTTCCTCAATCAACGCTTGTCTAAGTCGCTCGACTAGAACATTCTTTAGACCTGTCGTTTGCAATGACCGCTTCCCCAACTCCACTTTCAATTCCTGTATGCGAAGCTCCTCTAGTTTGCGTCCCATTCTTGCGCGATTTCACAAAATTAATCACTCTTTGAATTTCAAAGTCAAATGCCACCACTTTATTTCGCGATTTTATTTTACTTCTGACACCAGTTGTTACGAGCGTGGCCTTAGTTCGTAATTTAAAACACAATATTTCAGATATAATTCAAAAGTTCTTTCTTTATTTAACTTTACTGTTTACTCTCACAAATTCACAAATAATTACCAAATCAACTCTTTATTTAGTACTGTACTTCTAATTATCGCAATCCAAATAGTTTACTTCGTTCACTTTTCACTTCGCTGTCTGAAATAATACTCCGCCTCCTAGCTGTCAGAGCGCCGTATTTATACTCTACGAATTATCCTAGAACCTTCCTGAATATTCCGTTCTCCGAACCCAAAGTTTACTAAGATGACACTAACCTAAAGTTGCTTCCATTCCTAACAGATGTCGCTTGATTCACTTTGTGGCACGTAACAGTATGTTAGTAGATATACCATATAACAGATCTCTCAACATAAATTTATGCGCAAATAACTCCGCCAGGTTTTCTAATTGTAGCTTTCTAATAAGAGTTCGGCAGAAGCTCCAAATTCGGCATCCAGATCTTCATCTACTTTTACAGGCATAGTGTATACCCTGCGCTTGTCCAACGAATATTTCACTCATCTCCCGAGTGTAAATTATCCGATGCTCAAAGAGGCCAACCTACTTATCCTTATCTCCGGTATCTTATTAATTTCTCCTACTTTGCTCATACTTTGAGCTGCAGCATCGTCGATTCCCTATATTTCCACGTTGAATATTTCCTAGAGTTGATATTTTGTTTCATAGATCCCCTCGTTCTGCTGCCGCCTGTGCTCTGGAAGCATTGAATATGTAAATAGATTTGACGATCTTACCTATATTTATGTAACCTATGGCAACCCGTTTATTTTTCTCTATTTTAAGTGTATTTTTCCATTTAGAAATTCTTATGTTTGTTCTATATACTTGAAAATTTTTCTTTTACAATTTGTTTCTTTAACTCTTATTATTATATATATATATTTTTTTAAATCTCTTTCGCCTTTTAACTTTCCTATCTTTCCTTAACACCTTCTTTAATTTTTTTTTCTCTACAAAACCTCTTTGATTATAAATCTTGTTTCTTAAAATTTTATTTTTCTTTATTTCCATTACTCTTTTGTTTTTTATTCTCTCTTTCCTACGTTAGGTTTGATTTCAATCTTGATACATTTAATATTCTTTTACTTTTTATTTCTGTTGTTTTTTTTCTTCTATTCAATCTGCTCATTTTATTTCCTAAAGACATTTGCTTACCTTTGCATCTCTAAATTTACCTCATATTGGATCCACTGGGTTACGTATATTATTCCTTTCATATCTTCCTGTCCATATCAAGCTCCGCTCATCGAATTTCTCCTGAAATTAGAGGGAATTCGTTGGACATATATTTGGTTAAACCCCCCGATTTCTGGGTCATAACCATTACTTACCTTGTAAAGGGGTTATTGAACTTGCAGTAGAAGTCGCATGGGCAACTTGAATGAAGTTCCGTTCCCCTACTTTCCTTCTGCCTTGACGAACTTCCGTCCTATCCGGCTTATTATTATATCCCTGAAATTTAAACTTACCTTTTTGCAGAATCCCCTGGGCTTTTCGTATTTGCCAATAGAAATTGTTCCTACCCTTGTAGCGCCATGCAATTCGTTCAGGATACTTACGAGATCCGTGTTGCCCATCCGAGGAGTTCATGCTTTTTTCAGGATAGGCTCTTGCATTAGCAACTCTTACAAATGCACATCCATCCTCCAGACAATTTCCGCTGTGGCCATAATATTGTAACAAATTAACATACCTGCAAGGCATTTGTAAATCCCCCGTTGTTCCATCAACACCAGCACACATTCCCACAGTGCCGGCTTCATGCGTATCCCAGTCCATAAGCCGGAATATCAATAAATGGGAGGCTTTTCCCATTTCCTCCGCTAAAATCGGAAAGAAGCCTTAGAACTTTGAATGAAAACACTCCAAAAAGCATCACAACACACGACATCACTCTACAAACACCCCTTCCACCACCAACCTCGGTCTTACCTGTTCCTGGAGATGAATTCTCAACGCCGGGCCAGTTGATAGGCTAACCATCACTTGAAGAAGCCGACCTACGTACATTAAGAATCCATCCCGTGACGCTGCTGTACCGCAATATCTCCACTGGCTTTCTTGGTCCTGAAAAGAAAGCAATAATTAAGAAAACATGAAATTATAGATAAAAATTGTAAACAATCTATGCACGTAACCTAGAAATATAATTTGTAAGATTTTTAATAGAAAGCAACATCCAGCACTAGTCAGCAAAATTTTTGTAGTTATACTTAAGCATGAACTTCCAAATTTAAAAAGAATTAGCAATTATTATTAAAAAAGATAAATAAATAAATTATTATACTAGATGTCGTTTCGTTAGATTAGGAGGAAGAATCGAAAAGAAAAATGTCAAAAAATTAGAATATTGGAAAGGAATCTACTAGAACTAGTTTTTTTCGGAAAAAAGAAAGACTGTCAGAACTAGGCTCGCGCTGTTAGAAAAAGCACTAAGCATTTGAAGAGTTAGTTACGAATATCAGAAATTTTGTCAAAGATTAAACGCAGATAAAAATCTAAGAAAACACCACAAAGTTAGTGTAATTTTGCTTTAACGTCACCACAATTGCAGATTTGTTGATTTCGGCCCCGCTGAGAAGAAATTCTCCAGATCTTAACATAATTCCAGCCCCCGGAGAAGCCCTGACCAGAGGAGCCACTTCACCGGTTTCAAAGACACATTCCTGGGGAAAGTTTACTACGCCTACAATATTCCCAGTTAAATAGAACCACACAAACTAAGCACATACAATAAGCAGCACAACCTAACCATCCACCACAGGTAACAGTTTTATATTACACTAAGTAAATAATCAACGTTGTCGTCCTTCCGCAACGTTACACTCAACATAAAAACCGCACAAACATAAACAATACCACACAAATTTCTGCCCATAGAGCCGCGGAGGAAAACAGGCACAACAACACAACATAATAACGAAATTGGATACACTGTACCGAGTATATCCAAAGCGCGACAAATTCGCCCATTCTCCACTTTTGCACTAGGTGAATGAAATAATCGAATTTAATACGCGAGCTCGTATTCAATTTACAAAAAGAAATCAATAAGGGCAGTTGTCAAGTAGACATTCGTACTCTACAATTACAGCGGCCGTATTTGCAGCGGCGGCGAACCTTAAGCTGGGTTACCTAACTTGTTTCGCAAATCTGGTACACGCTCGGCCAGTAGTAGCAAAAGGTAGCATTGGTGTCAATTGTGGGGTACTTTAATATATAGACTACATTTAGGCTTCCAGAAATTATTCGCAGGACAATTTTAAATCCGATTACATTGAATGAATAATCCTTTATATTTATTGAACTTGAAATTAAAATTTATTGAACTCTTATTAATAAAAGTGCATTTTCATAGTTTTAAGGAATTTTGTGTGAGTACGAGAATACATTTTCTGAACTAACTCGTATGCCAGCAAATTTTGTGTGGATGAGTGCAAGACTTATTGTGAATTAAAGACACAGTGGGAATGACTTTTTGTTTTGTTTGTTTTTAACTTAGAACTGAATTAAGACTAGAATATACACGCTAAAAATTTCCATTCTTGTACTTGAATTTGTGCAGCGATGCTTATTTCAAAATTCAAAGAATTTCAAAGGTTAACTTGAAACCTAAGCGCATGTACACCGGGTTAGAATGACATTTTGACAATGAAGCCTATTAATTTGATGTTGTGTTACGACCTTTAATTCGCGACGGTTATCTATAGTGAAACAGTCAATAAAACTATCAGTAATAGCAAATTTATTATAAATGACGTAAAGTTAAGCTAATCAGTCATGCAGTTTCGTCTACCACGAATTTGTGCAACAACCTTGGTTACGAACTACTGGCTTTGGGCTATTTGATTTTTTAAAATTAAAAGAATAGGGTTAGTGAAATAAATTGATTGAATTGAACTTTGCATCTATACTAAAAACAAACTGAATACCTTGCTGTTATAATCCAACTTGCGTGCTACCTAGAATTACAATCCTAACATAAACGTAACCATACACTTAAATAACCAAGCAACGAAGTGCTGTAGTAGTTTGTGGTTGTACTAGTGTTCCCATAACTAAAAAGAAATAAAAGTTAGCGATCATTTAAACACAACGCGTGATAAAAAGACTTACGTGCGGAAATTTTGCTGACCAGCACAAAAGATAGCTGCGATTAAAAAGTGTAAAGTCGATTACCTGAAATTGAATAATAAGGCGGTTAAGTATGTCTGAGGAAAAGATCGAAGCCATACTAAGAAATCTGGAAGACTTAACGGTAGCAACTCGAGCACAGGCCCAGGAGGTGACAACATTGAGGGATGAACTAGAAACTGTGCGAGAGCAGAATTCCAGTTTCCGTGAAGAAATAACGTCTCTCCAAAGGAAAATGGACGATCTCTCAGCGATGGGGGCAACAACATTTGCTAATAAAGTCTTCGAAGAGACAGACGTTGACGGCACTAACCAACAAACCCAGAGAACACCAATCTAAGGCAACTTAGCGCATAGTCCACGCCACCTTCTGGCTCGCAACAGCGCGACGCCACAGATGGACGAATTCAAAGTACAAAAGGCTCCAGAAACCTAAAAGCTACTGATTATAAGGACGAAAGACAATGCCAGCAGACAGCTGTTCCGCCGATGCCCTGTGTAATACCACCATACCTCCAGCAAAAACAGATTTTACCACCAACCGAGTATGATGGCAAGGTCCCTTGGGGTCGGTACGAGATACAGTTGGACGCCATTTCGCGGGCGAATGAGTGGAATAATGACTCGAAAACGCTCTATTTAGCAGCATATTTGAGAGGGACTGCCTTAGCATACTACGAGACGTTGTCGCGAACAATAAGAGAAGATTATAGCCGGGCGAGCGAAGCATTTCGTATAAGATTCAGCGCAGATTATCAGCAAACGGTGACTCATATCCAGCTGCGTGCACGAGTGCAAAATAATGGTGAAACCTTCGCCGAATATGCCACTGATCTTCAGCGGCTGACATTTCTGACCTTTTGGGATTGTCCAGAGAGTGCTAGAGATCGTATCGCTCTGGAACAATTTCTCGACGGAATATTGGACTTGGACGTTCTAGAGAGAGTACGAGATTCGGCACCATCTACCCTACAGCAAGCCATGCAGACTGCGATTCAAATTGAGGCAAATCACCGGGCTACCAGGGCAACCAGAAGGAATGTAAGGGTAGCCGTTTTCTCTCACAGCACTACTAGACGTCGAGAGCCGAGAAGGAATAAGCAACCCTCTTCAACTCCAGCAAGTTTACCGTCGGCAAACGCCAACGAGCTAGCGTAGCGGGGTCAGAGCTAGCTCCTATTCCAGGAAGAACCCCACCAAGCCCAATTCAGTTCTCTAACCGACGCTGTATTGCACATAGTGTAAGCGGAATGATAAGATGGTTCGACTCTGAGCGAAACTATGGGTTTATCACTCGAAATGATAATCAGGAGGACGTCTTCTTCTATGGTACGCACGTAAAATCTCGGATGCCAAATATTGAGTCAAGGATAACTCCCGGTACTCAAGTAGATTTTGACCTGTTTGCAGGAAACCCATCGAATAACGCAGTAAATATCCTAATTCTGAACGACGACCAACCGTATGACAACTCAGGCTCGACTGGAGGACCAGATGAGTACAATACACCCCAATCAGAACTGCAGCAACCTACACCGTCAACTTCATTTCAACCATCCATCGGACTTACCACAGAACATTTAAACATCAGTGCGCTGACCTAAGGGAGCAGAGACCAGCGCACCAACTAAACGCTCCAAACACTGCCAACGCCGGATTCTACAACACATATACCACACCAGATATAGACCCTTCACCAAAAATGGAGACAAAATTGAACACACGCACTACATGTAGAACACCCACTGTCAGTAACAACACTAATCCACTAAATACTAATAAAACGCCAAAAAAGAACACACACAGCTGTGAAATCAACAACTCCATTCATTTCGTTGCAGAATGGCCCACACCGCTCTCCACCCCAAACCTACCTGTGCCCCCGCTTATCACAGTGAGCCAAGGCACCATTTGTAACACAATTAAAGTGGCAGGGCAAATAGAGGATATATCCTGCAGCATGATTGTTGATACGGGAACAACTCACTCAATTACACATGGACGCGTCTTGCGACGAATGCAACGTTATCCGCCAATCGGGCCATGTACAACCCACCTCCGAGCCGTTACAGGGGAAACAAGTCAAGTTAAGGGAATGAACACTTAGCAGTCCGAATACAGGATTTTTCCACCACCCACATATTCTACGTGTCCGATATCTTTGACGACTGTATCATAAGCATGGATTTCCTAGCAAGCCATAAATGTTCCATCGATCTAAACCAACATACCTTTCAGATAGGCCGCGAGGTTATTCCAATAGTAGAGGAAGAAGGAGCCATTTGTGCGTTGAGTGACTGCACCATTCCCGTAAGGTCGACATGCTTTGTTCCGTTTTATAACCCCCTATTCGGTGACCAACAGACTGTACTTCTGACTTCAAGGAATATGCCACAGGATCTTTGGACTGTTCCGGCTATTTATACCACACAAAGTGGGGAAGTACTAGCTCGAATAACAAATGGGCGAGCAATGCGTCAAGCTCAAGAAGAACATTATTTTGACTAACGCTATCAAGAATTCGGATGTCGTTGAAATAGGATCTGAACACCAAGATTCACCATCAGAACTACACACGATACTCGCTCAAACAACTCTACATCTTGATAGTCAGCAACGAGACGTTCTGCGAGATTTACTTCACGAACACCATGATGTTTTCGCCCAATCCGATAATGATCGAACGTCTATATTAAGGCATACTATCGATGTAGGTGATACTAGGCCTATTAAACAACCCCCAAGACGTCTACCCCTTGCAAAGCGCGCCGAAGCTGAAGACCTGGTACGAGACATGAAAAACCAAGGCATTATCCACCCTTCAAGCAGTCCTTGGGCATCATCGGTAGTATTGGTGAAAAAGAAAGAGGATCCACATGTTTCTGCGTAGACTACCGGAGGCTAAATGAGGTCACGAAAAGGGATTCCTATCCACTTCCTCGTATCGACCTGACACTTGATGCTCTAGCGGGGTCCAAATGGTTCTCTACACTGGATCTAAAGTCAGGATATTGGCAGGTGGAAGTAGAAAAACATGATCAAGAGAAGACAGCATTTTCTACTGGTAGTGGCTTGTGGGAATTTTCGGTGATGCCGTTCGGACTAACAAACGCTCCGGCTACTTTCCAGCGGCTTATGGAAGTAGTGCTGCAGGGTATACCACCTCAAGCCTGTTTGGTCTATCTGGACGATGTCATAGTTCACGGCGCAATCTTCCAAATTATGATAGCGAACTTACGCGTCGTTTTGACTCGGATAAGGCTCGCTACTTTGAAGATCTCACCAAAGAAATGCCAACTATGTCAGCGAGAGGTCAAATTTCTGGGACATGTCATGAGTGATCAAGGAGTGTCAACAGACCCTGACAAGACAGCTGCAGTGCGAAATTGGCCTATCATCACAAGTAAGAAGGACGTCCAATCATTTCTCGGATTGTGTGCATACTACCGACGTTTCGTGTGTAACTTTTCTGCCATCGCAAAGCCTCTAACGGAGTTAACCGAGAAAGGACGCAAGTTTTACTGGTCAAATTCTTCTGATTAGGCTTTTCTGACCCTAAAAGAGAAGTTATCAACCGCACCTGTATTGGCACAGCCTGACGAGCAACTGCCGTTCCTTCTAGATACCGGTGAGAGCCAACACGCCTGGGGTGATATATTGTCGCGGAGTAAAAGATGGTGTTGAACACGTGGTTGAATATTACAGTAAGACCTTCAGTTGGACAGAGCGAAATTACTGCGTCACTAGAAAAGAATTGGTCGCCATTGTCAAGGCATGCGCATACTTTCAACCATATCTGCTGGGGAACAAATTTACTATCCGTACCGACCATGCTTCCCTAAGGTGATTAATGAATTTTCGCTCCCCGGAAGGCCAAGTGGCGCGCTGGATAGAACGGATGCAGGCCTACGAATTTGAGATTGTTCATCGCTCTGGAAATAGACCCAGCAACGCCGACGCTTTGTCCCGACGGCCGTGCTCCACCTCCAGTTGCACTTACTGTCAACGGCAGGAAGAAAAGGACATCATAACAGCTCGAGTCATTACTGCACAGGAAAACGTTACCGAACACCAACAACGCGACCCTACTCTTCGATGTCTGCGAGAATGGCTTCAGTCAAGCCAGCGACCGGAGAAAGAAACCATTAAGGATTGTGCCCCCGAAATTAAAGCTTATTGGTCCATGTGGTCCCTCTTGCGCCTGGATAATGACGTAATTGTGAAGCTGTTTCAACAAGGGGCTACGGTTTTACAGCAAATTTTGGTACCTCACACCCTGCGGAAGCTTGTGCTTACCCAGGTTCATGATTCCCCATCTGGCGGACATTTCGGGTTTGATAAAACACTTCATAAATTGCGACAGAGGTACTATTGGATTGGTTGCTCCAACGATGTTAGGGACTGGTGTGACGGATACCTGCAATGCCAGTCGCGAAAAGGGCCAACACCAATATCGAAGGCCCCGCTCCAGATTTGTAACGTTGGCGCACCATTTGAGCGCGTAGCAGTAGACATTTTGGGACCGCTTCCACGCACTGAACGGTACAATCGCTATTTACTCATTTGCATGGACTATTTCACCGAGTGGCCCGAAGCTATTGCCATCCCGGATCAGATGGCCGAAACGGTAGCAGATGATTTGATTTCCGCGGTCTTTAGCAGATTTGGGGACCCCTTCAACTTCATTCCGGCCAAGGTCGAAACTTCGAAAGTGCCATCTTCCGAGAAGTACTTAGGCGATTTTGAATCGATAAAACACGCACCACTGCCCTTCATCCATAGTCCGACGGCCTCGTGGAACGCTTTAGTCGGACAATCCTCGACTACCTCGCCAAAGTTATTGGCCTACACCAACGCGACTGGGACCAATTCGTTCCCTTCTTCCATCTGTCGTACAGAGCCAGCGTCCAAGACAGCACCAAACAAACTCCAGCTCGATTGCTTTTTGGGAGAGAGCTACGCTTACCTTTGGAGATGGTCATAGGAACACCAACAGTTGCAGAAACAGCCAGCAGGTACTTGATAACCTCATCGCTACATTGAACGAGGCACATGAGCACAATCGTATAGCTCTCAATATCGCGAGTCGGCGAGTGAAAAACTATTACGATCTACGTTCTCGCGAACGCGTATACGAAACAGACCAACTCGTATGGTTATACTTTCTGAAACGCGTCGTTGGTCGATACCCGAAGCTACAGCGAGATTGGGACGGGCCTTATAAGATCGACGAGCCAATAACCGTGGTCGTATATAAAATCAAGAAGTGTCGCGGAGGAAAGTGTCGGACCGTAAACGTCGACAGACTAGCGCCTTATCGCGAATGAAATGAGCACGGCGTGACTACGACAGATAAATATGAGTGCTCCGCGAACGCACTAGGCCACTCAGAGGGGATACACTACTTATACACGTTTTTTCGCTCTTCATTGCAGGTATAGCTAGCTTGGTCGGAGCTTCAAGCTTCGAAGGAGGGAGTATTGTAACAAATTAGCATACCTGCAAGGCATTTGTAAATCCCCCGTTGTTCCATCAACACCAGCACACATTCCCACGGTGCCGGCTTCATGCGTATCCCAGTCCATAAGCAGGAATATCAATGCATGCGAGCCTTAGAACTTTGAATGAAAACAATCCAAAAAGCATCACAACACACGACATCACTCTACAAACACCCCTTCCACCACCAACCTCGGTCTTACCTGTTCCTGGAGATGAAGCCTCAACGCCGGGCCAGTTGATAGGCTAACCATCACTTGAAGAAGCCGACTTATGTAAACTTAGAACACATCCCGTGACGCTGCTGTACCGCAATATCTCCACTGGCTTTCTTGGTCCTGAAAAGAAAGCAATAATTAAGAAAACATGAAATTATAGATAAAAATTGTAAACAATCTTTGCACGTAACCTAGAAATATAATTTGTAAGATTTTTAATAGAAAACAACATCCAGCACTAGTCAGCAAAATTTTTGTAGTTATACTTAAGCATGAACTTCCAAATTTAAAAAGAATTAGCAATTATTATTAAAAAAGATAAATAAATAAATTATTATACTAGATGTCGTTTCGTTAGATTAGGAGGAAGAATCGAAAAGAAAAATGTCAAAAAATTGGAATATTGGAAAGGAATCTACTAGAACTAGTTTTTTTTCGGAAAAAAGAAAGACTGTCAGAACTAGGCTCGCGCTGTTAGAAAAAGCACTAAGCATTTGAAGAGTTAGTTACGAATATCAGAAATTTTGTCAAAGATTAAACGCAGATAAAAATCTAAGAAAACACCACAAAGTTAGTGTAATTTTGCTTTAACGTCACCACAATTGCAGATTTGTTGATTTCGGCCCGCTGAGAAGAAATTCTGCAGAACTGAACATAATTCCAGCCCACGGAGAAGCCCTGACCAGAGGAGCCACTTCACCTGTTTCAAAGACACATTCCTGGGGAAAGTTTACTACGCCTACAATATTCCCAGTTAAATAGAACCAAACAAACTAAGCACATACAATAAGCAGCACAACCAAGCCATCCACCACAGGTAACAGTTTTATATTACACTAAGTAAATAATCAACGTTGTCGTCCTTCCGCAACGTTACACTCAACATAAAAACCGCACAAACATAAACAATACCACACAAATTTCTGCCCATAGAGCCGCGGAGGAAACAGGCATAACAACACAACATAATAACGAAATTGGATACACTGCACCGAGTATATCCAAAGCGCGACAAATTCGCCCATTCTCCACTTTTGCACTAGGTGAATGAAATAATCGAATTTAATACGCGAGCTCGTATTCAATTTACAAAAAGAAATCAATAAGGGCAGTTGTCAAGTAGACATTCGTACTCTACAATTACAGCGGCTGTATTTGTAGCGGCGGCAGCCAACCTTCCTGCAAACCTTAAGCTGGGTTACCTAACTTGTTTCGCAAATCTGGTACACGCTCGGCCAGTAGTAGAAAAAGGTAACAATATTCATCTCGCCTCCTCCTTTCCTCCCTAAATTCATCGATTCTTACCTCGTGAAGTCTCGCATTGTCGCGATCTGTCTCTACACTGGCGGTCTTAACTTTCCATTCTTTGTCTTTGCTATTAACACCTGTACTGATGATTTCTGCCATGCTCCTTTCAACGTCCTCTATTCCCGCTTGTAAAGGGGTTCTTTGACTGGACAATTGCAGAGTATTTGGTACAACGTGTCCACTGGCTGCGACATTCTCGAAAACGGCACTTTCTTCCTTTGCCTGGCCGACGTTTTGAATCCATAATTTCCTATTTACACAGTCGATGATAGCTCTGTCCCTCAGGAAATCCATTCCAAGTATCTCGTCGGCTGGAATTGAATCAGTATCACCAATGGCATTAAATTGACAAGCCTGCTGATTGTTATCTATATGGAAGTTCGCCTGACAAGTGCCTATGGACCTCCTAGCGAACCCAAAGAGACCTCCAATTGTTATTTTCTGTTGTGTCTGTACGGGCGTATTTCCTTTTATTCTATTGATCTTAATTAAGCTATAGGTGGACCCAGTGTCAATTATAAGTCTAAACTTTCCTTCTAACGCGTCCGATGGCACTGTGATGACAAACTTACTCTTGGAATACACTTCTTCACTCTCCCTCTCGGCTATAGCTTTTTCAGACCGTTTGCCGTGTAGTGACCCTGTGTTCGACAGAATTGGCAATAAAACCTCTTCCGCCCTGAATGGAATTCATCTTGAATGCCAGTTGCATAGTTTGCCACTCTGACGTGATGAATTCGGCAATAGGATTTCTCGTGTCCATATTCCTGACATAGAGTACAGAAGAGTACTTGTTGGCACTCTCTCGCAAAGTGTCCACGCTGTCCGCATTGAAAACACGCAATAGATCTGGGAGGTGTTCTCCTTCTCGAAGATGCTTGGTATCTTCCTGATGACACTGGCCCTGTTCTGTATAAGAATGGTCTCAAATTCTGTCTAGGCCTTTCGCTGCTAAATTTCCCCGTTGCCCATCTGTTTGATGCATTTTCTGTGCTCGGCTTTCGGTCTTCTTGCCATTGTCCTGATTCTCTCAGTTGAAGCCTTTCGGCATCTTTTTCGAAATAGCTGGCTTCCTCTCTCACTTCTTCCAGTGACTCAAACTTTCGCCCTGTAAGGTGCACCTGCGTGGGTCTACTCAACACACCAGCTTTAAAGGTTGTTACAACATCGGCCTCCAACTCGGCTAGTAATCCCTTCTCCCCTCCCGGGTATTTGGCCGAGACAGCCTCTTTTATCTGATCGCGCATTTCTTTCATTTGATCCGCGAACTCCGTGATGTCCTCTCCAGGTCTCTGTTTACATGCCAGCATTTCAGTGCGTAATTCACTGAATGATTTTCGCTGCAAGTATGCGGATTTTATTGCTTGCTGTAAGGTTTCGAAGTCCTTCAGCTCCTAGGAGCTTATCAGGTAATACGCATCATCCGTCAGCCGATATTTTACACACTTCATGAAAATAACTTTTTCTGCGGCTTCCAGTCGATCGTAAAGATCTTTGCAGCAACACAGAAATCGATATACTTCCTTTGCCAACTTCGGTGACCTTTCCCCTCAAAACATCGGCACATATTTAGAAACCAGGTCCATGATCTTCTCGTATCTGCCATCTTGTACACAGTTGTGATTTTCTATTTTGCCTTGTTTTTAACTCGTTCTGGAACTTTCACTTTTTCACTAATACCATTTATACTTCATACGCGAACCGAAAAATTAGTACAACGCGCTCTAGAACAGATCTTTCGCAAAACTCATATCTTTATAATAGGTACTAATCGACTACCAATACTCAATATAACGTAAACATTCAAAGCTATCATACCAGCAACATACTCCATTCAGCTATTATGCGTACATTGGTACAAACAAACTTGCTCAACATTTTTTTTATTTTTTTTATCATTCAGATGCACCCAATGAAAATACAACAACCATATACTTAAAACTTCCTTCCTACTTAATCGCGTAAAACCCGAATACATCCAAATGCGTCTAAACAAAGATCATTTTGTAAATATTATAATACGACATTATTACGACTATCAACAAAAAACCCGACAAATTAAATAAATGCGCGTACGACCAACGCCTAAATCGAAGCGTAACGTTGAAACTGGTGAAATTCATACTACCAACTTTCACTTATCTCAAACACATCTATAAAACTCTTGCACCTTACTTACAATATTGCCTTATAAGTTTATCACATCTTAAAATTAACTCTGTATGTATGTATGTATGCTTGGAGTATAGATAATATAGCTCAACTCCTTGTGTTTGTTGGAGTAGCTAAAATTAGCTTCGCTCCCAGTGTGTGTGTGGAGTAGCTAAATTAGCTTTGCTCCCAGTGTATGTTTGTGGAGTAGCTAAATTAGCTTTGCTCCCAGTGTATGTTTTTGTGTAGTAGCTGGTAAATATCAACTCCTCAAATGTCATAAAATTGCCAATTTAATTTCACAAAAAAGAAAAAAAAATCACAAAACACAAAAATTTAAATCACTTAATCTAAAACTTCTTTAATGCCTGAAACGTAAAAGAATTTAAAAAAATCAATATATATAAATAAACAAATTTCCACCTTCTTACAAAAAATTCTTGAAAAAAAAGTTAGCAATGAAAACAAAAAAAAAAACACACCAGCAAGAAATTTCTCTAATTTCTTACCAAAGTTTCACCGGCTGCGCCAAAATGTCGTGTCCCAAAGCAATCGAATCTGTTATAGATCTAAAACCATACCTGAAAAAGGGTAACAAAAATTTTTAATTAAAAGAATGCATTCATATAAATTTTCGATAAGCTATTCATGCTTAAAAACATGATTAGCTTATCTACTCGATCAGTGAAGAAAATTGCATCAGCAATTTTCTTCACATTCCATAGAGTTGAAACAAAATTATTCCCATGGCAAATTTTGCCTTCAGCAAAATTTGCCAGTAGAAATATTTAATTAAAAAAAAAATAAAGCAAAAGACAAATCGTACCTTCAGTACGATTTGTCGTGAAAATTGCAATATGTATGTACGAACGTACATACATATCACAAAAAAGCTTTCGCGATAAGAAGAGCGCGCCGCGAAAATACATTGTATGTATACGCGCGCGGCAACTCTAATCGTCGTGGCAGTGGCTGATGTTTATCAAAGCATCAAATTTCAAACCTCCGTCCAACGAAAAAAATATTCTGGACTTGTTTAATCAAGTCCAGAATAAATGAAAATTTTCTCAGGGTGAAAATGCAACTATGCATTTTGTACCCTGAACGAAGGCTCTTGATCGCGGCAAAAGTAATCAAGAGCCGAGTTGGTTTTTAAATCTCGTGGAGAACGCGGCAGTAAGATTTTATAAAGACGAAGTCGAATTTGATAACAAGACCGGGTTGTGATCCAAAACTTGAACGACGAGTCGACCTTAAAAAACAAGAGCGGGTGATTTTTTTTAAAGAAAAAAGCAAAAATCGACAACGGTTGGTTCGGCGGGCTAATCGAATAGAAAAAAAGGGGAGTTGTGTAAAAAGAACATGTGTAATAATAATAAGAAGGAAAGGTTAAAACGTTTTTGAGAAAAAATCTTGGTCGCTCGCGGTGAATGTAAGTAGTTAAGAGATGTAAATCGGAAGTGCGCGGAAAGAAAAGCTAATTAAGAGGTGTGTAATTTAAAAATTAGTAGATTAAACAAACAAAGAAAAATTGTAAAATCCAGTGTCCATAAACTGAGGGAAATTTTAATAAGAAATAATAAAAAGATTACAACAGTGAAAACAGAGAAAACAGTGTTTGGATACAAAGTCTGCCAGTCCCAAATAGGTACGTAACAATTGGCGCAGCCGGTAGGATAGAGGAAGCCTACTTTACAAAAAACAAAAGTATAAGTGCTCGAAAACCCTCTATCCTACGAATCAAAAAGGAGTTGAGGACGAAATCGAATACTGGGCAAGACACCCTACCCTTCGCCTAAAGTTGAGTCTGGCTTCAGGAGTATTTCGATGTAGTCGGCTCCCAACGCTCGGGGTCGGACAGCTTTAACTGCCTCTGTTGGAAAAACACGCAGCCACCCCCTCATCAAAGCACAAAGTGCCAACGTGGGACAATAGCGTGCTTCATCCCAGCCCAGGAACATAAGACGTCCATAGCCGAAAATTCCAACGCGAAACTTGAAGGAAGAATCCTCAACCGACAATCTGCGATCCGGAGCGAAAGGGACTTCGAAGTAGGCAACGCGCCCCCCTTTCAGCTTTTATCCAAGGGAATTTAAGAAGGCCACGGGCCCCCCGGCAGCAAAAGAACTTCAGTCACAAAAACCAGCGATCCTGAATTGAGAGGGACCTCGAAGAAGGCAATAAGCCCCCCTCTCAATTTGAACCAAGGGAACTAAGACGGCAGAAGCCCCCTAGCTGCAATTTCTACATACGGTAGTCCATGAGCGAGGAAAGCTCCCACCAGGAGACGCCGCCGGAAATCTCATCAATTCCACCAACTCCACAACAATCTTCCTCACCGGGCGATGCACAGGAAAGTCCGTCCCGGTAGGAAGGAGGCAACGAGGGAGCAACATCTGCAACAGAGGGTGCTAATCAAACACCCCCAACAAATTCAACAGCACCAGGAGTAACATTAAGGAGTGGGACAATCCTTACAGGTCCCCCACAAGTAAGACCTTCTAGTTTAAATTTAGAAAATTATTTAAAATATCTAGAGGGGAAAGTGCGAGACTCCTCCGAACTTTCTGTTATACAGTGCGATTCTATCGATAAACAGCTCAAAAAGACCCGTGAACGGCGTCTTGAGCAAATCGCGCAATTCAAAGAAAGTACGGAAAAATTTAAAGAAAGTTTAAAACAGTTTGGGGAACTCTCGCACTCTCTCGAAACAGAAATTACAAATAATAGTGTAGAATTAAGAGAAGGTGCCATTGAAGACAGTGTCAGTGATTCCACCGTGAGTGAAATCCTATTGAATTGGCTGGGCGACTCCCTTTTGGAAACCAGCATAGAAGAAACTAGCTCCCCAAAAGCGTCAAACTTTAGCTTCAGAATCCCCAATATAAACATGGCAGATTACGCGAAAATCGCC
This sequence comes from Dioctria linearis, assembly GCA_963930735.1. Taxonomy (NCBI): domain Eukaryota; kingdom Metazoa; phylum Arthropoda; class Insecta; order Diptera; family Asilidae; genus Dioctria; species Dioctria linearis. The sequence continues at coordinate 134,132,212 of OZ005742.1, read as the reverse complement.
AAGCTAACTGCCCAGCTCGTTCCCCTATTCTCGGGAGAGCAGCACCCAAAATTGAGCCTTGAGCTCCAAACTTTCCTAGGATGCTGCAGGCAGGTAATCCAGTGCATTTCGGTGGAGGAACTATCAGCATTTTTGCAAATCTTCCCCACCAGACTTCGAGGCGAAGCTTACCAGCTTTTTGCCTCAAATATGCCTACTACTTTCAAAGAGGTAGAAGAACGGCTAAATCGTACCTACCTGCCTATGGAAACTTACCAGGAACTGGTAAATAAATTAATTAATACAAGAAGACTTCGCTAAAAACGCACTAACAACAGGAGTCAATAACCCGTATATGTGCCAATACTTTCTGACCATGACAGACGGCACGGTGGATGACCTCGTACAAAGAGCGCTTGACATAGAGCGTCTCCAGCAAAGTGCTCTATTTCTGCAACCTCCAGGGCACTTTCAATTCAGTACAGTGCAGAACACAATACCACAGTCAATAAATGCACCTGTGATAAGTAATCCGCAAGGGATTCCAAATAATTCGTCTGCAAATCACCCCATATATAATCCAGGCATAATACCATTCGCACAGGATACCTGGCAAAACAGTGTGCCCACCAATGCAAGCACCAGTACATTTCCATCACAGTTCACACAGGCAAATATAAAAGAGGAGCCAAAAACACCAAATAGAAATTTTAATGTAAACAATAAAAATAATTATTTAAATAAAATCAGTTGTAGTTTTTGTAATCTAAGAGGCCACACATATGCTGATTGCCTCAAACGTAAAAATACTCCGTACTGTGTGAACTGCAAAATATACAACCACGATATACGTGACTGCAGGAGGAACAACAACAATATTCAAAGACCAAGCAACTATGGTGGACCATCGAATCAACGCCCTAGAGAGCCGCAGAATCGCCATAACAATTCCAGAGTATATAACGTAAGAAAAAGTGTGAATTTTGTGGTCGTTCTGGACATGCAGTAAATAACTGTCAACAAAAACGTAAATGGGAAGCTCGGAGTCAGGGAAACGACGTACAGTCGACCCAAAACTCCCCGGCTCGACTATAAATCTCCCATCTAATAAAATAGGGTCTCCTCAGCAGCCCGATTCCAGTGTCGCTACAGTAAAACTTCCCTTAGACATAGGCCTGAACGGCCAAACTAAACTAGTAGTAGACACAGGCGCTGAGGTTAGTATAATAAAGAAAAGGTCATTAAAAGATCTCAAAGAAATTAACCACAATGAGGCATGCACACTTCAGACCCCATTTGGTACCGGAAAGACGCTGGGAAATTGCCAGGGAAACTTCGTTTTCAAAAACAAAATTCCCTGCAAGTTTCAAGTCGTAAAGAACTTGCCTGGCCTTTCCGTAGATGGACTTCTAGGAAATGATTTCCTAGCAAAAAACTGTAACGTTGAGGGTCCTAATAAGGCACTAAGGTTTCCTCGCACGGAAACTAACCCAGACGAATTTGCTTTGCCATTAGAGATTGAAACGGACAAGCTACATTCTGAAAAAGCAGTCGAAGTAAGAACACTTGCAGAAGAGGTAGAGTCTAAACAGGCTGAACCATCCACCTGCAGTGTCTTCAAGGCTTCTTAAACGAGAAAAGCTCCACACGGGCCCAAGGAATGTGAAAAAAAGCTGTCTGGGCGAACAAGAGACCGATGAAATCAGGCAGCAATTGGTTACCTCTAAGGAACCAATCTGCATACCTGCGCGCTCTCAAATTGTTGCCCCAGTCCCGTTACAAACTCAAGAAGAAATGCTCTGTTTATCACAAGAGATAAGCGATGGAGTCTTCTTGGCAAACAGTTTACTGTCATCTGGAGAAGAATTAGTGCTGGTCAGTATTCTCAACGCTAACAGTCATCAAGTAGTCATAGATAGCTTAAAGTTACAGCTATTTTCCATAAACGACTACAACATAGTCCCATTAACGCACACAAAAGACAACAAAAGAACACAAATTCCACTACCAAATTTAGAGGCAATATCAAACACTACAAGAGACGGAACTGAGTGTCTAAAGCCTGCCAAGAAGGTGCATATAACTCTTCCGTCCAAAATCCCGAGGCATAAATCACTCTTAAACAAACAACGGCCATATAAGAACGGTAGCGAGTCGCTAAAGCCTATATTAAAGGTGCATATTACTCCACCGTCACACAACACAAAACATTCTACATGGTCAGAAAGCAGTAGCATTGACGCGCATGAGTATCCCACACAACCTAAGGCAAATACCACACAGGTGTACCAAACTCAGCCGTCATCAAAGCAGGAAGCAAATACCCTGCGAATTACTAAGAACAACGAAATAAAGCCTCGAAAGGAATCACAGAAGCCTCATCTATTTACAGGTCAAAGACCTAAAAGGAAGAGTAAGTCAAACCAAGGTTCAGCCGACAAAACGGCAATTTTACAACATGTACGATATCTATACCCGGATAATGGGACTCCGGACGACCCAAAACAATACCCGCGTATTTCTAGGCTAGAGCAAGAACTCAGCCTAGACCCTAATTTAACCGCGGAAGAAAAAATTTCGATATCAGAACTTTGCGAAGAGTATAACGATATCTTCTTCCTCAAAGGTGACAAACTCACCTATACAAATGCGATAACGCATAATATTCCATTGGTGCAAGATCAAGCACCAATCAATCAAAAAATGTACCGCTTACCTGAAACACAGCGGAAAGTCATTAACGAGCAGCTAAAAGAAATGCTAGACAGCGGGATAGTCCAGTCTAGTAAAAGCCCTTGGAATTCACCTCTACTAGTTGTCCCCAAGAAAGCGGGACCTGACGGTGAAAAAAGGTGGCGCGTTGTTGTCGATTTTCGTAAATTAAACGAAAAGGCAACTGGAGATGCATTCCCACTACCCCGAATCGAGGATATTCTCGACCAACTAGGTCACGCAAGGTATTTCACCACACTCGATTTGGCCAACGGCTATCACCAAGTCCTTGTCGACAAAAAAGATCGACATAAAACTGCTTTCAGCACAAGCTATGGGCACTACGAGTTCAAGCGTATGCCATTCGGGCTCAAAGGAGCCCCCGCCACATTTCAACGCCTAATGAATTTCGTCCTAACAGGCCTACAAGGCCTCGAATGTTTTGTTTACCTAGATGACATTGTCATCTATGGTAAAAATTTAAATGACCACAACGCAAAGTTGAGGAAAGTCTTCAATAAGTTGAGAGAAAACAACTTAAAACTGCAGCCAGCAAGGTGCCAGTTTCTACGAAGAGAAGTTATTTACCTAGGACATAAATGTTCTAGCGAAGGAGCCTTACCAGACCCAAGTAAGACGGCCTGCGTCAAACATTTCCTGTTCCAAGAACAGTAAGGCAAGTTCAGTCATTTTTAGGACTTGCCGATTACTACAGGAAATTCATTCCAGACTACTCCAAAATTGTACGTCCAATCACAAATTTACTCCGAAAGGATGTAAAATTCACTTGGACAGAGAAATGCCAAGAAGCATTTCAAAGCATAAACAACGCTTTAATTTCTCCACCACTTTTAATTTACCCCGAATTTTCGAAATCTTTTAATCTCACTACGGACGCAAGTAACGAGGCTCTAGGAGCTGTTCTTTCTCAAGGAGAAGTCGGAAAGGACCAGCCCATTGCCTATGCAAGCCGCACATTAAACAAAGCCGAAAGAAACTACTCTACTATAGAGAAAGAGTTATTGGCTATTGTCTGGGCTACCAAGAATTTCAGGTGCTATCTTCATGGCCGGAAATTCACGGTCTATACGGACCATAAACCTCTCAAAGGTGTCTTCAATGTGAAAGACCCTACTTCCCGTTTGGTGAGATTTCACCACAAGCTATCTGAATTCGATTACAACATCGAATATAAACCAGGGAAGTACAACACTAATGCCGATGCACTAAGTCGCATCCCTCTAGCATTAAAAGAAGACAGTTTAGGCAATATCTTAACGGTAGAAGCCCTAGTCCACCACACGATGGACTCAGATGTGGAGGAAAACAATTCCACAAATAATAATAGAAAGAAGAAATCCGCTCATTGTTTCCTCGTGACTCGAGCTCAGAAGCAAAAGGCTCAAGAGACATTAAATAGCTCCAGTGTGGAGACAGAAGAGCACACGAAAGCGAACCAAAACGAAATGCAACACACTGAGGCGGAAACACTAAACCCAGCATCGCTTGATCAAAAAGTAAGTACTGGCAAGACACCCGAAGTTATCACGAGCGCTACGGAAATCCGAACAATCTTAAAAGATTATCACGATTCTCCATTCGGTGGCCATCAAGGTGTCATAAAAACTTACAAACGCATAAGACGCAAGTATTGGTGGAGACACATGCTTAGCGATATTAAAAAATACATTAAAAAATGCCCAAAGTGCCAGACGATGAAAGCATCTCCACAATATAAAATGCCAATGGTTATCACGGACATCGCAGAGCAACCGTTCGACAAAGTTTACCTCGATATTGTAGGTCCATTAGAAGAGACCACATCATTTAACAAATATATCTTGACCTTCCAAGATAATTTAACAAAATTTGTCGACTAGTATGCAATACCTAATGCAGAAGCAGTCACAGTAGCGCAAGTTTTCTTTGATGAAATCGTTACGCGCTATCGCATACCCAAAAGAATACTCACCGATCAGGGAACAAATTTCCTGAGTGAATTATTCAAAAGAGTATGTAAGCTTCTAAAGGTAAAGAAGTTACAGACTTCGGCATACCACCCACAGTCTAACGGAGCACTAGAGCGTGCCCACAGACCACTGATTGAATACCTGCGAACAATCGTAGATGAAAATCCCAAAACATGGGACCAATACCTACGAACCGCTGCATTCGTTTATAACAATAGTGTAAACGAGGGTACTAAACTTACCCCACTCGGCTTCACAGCGGATGTCCCATCAAATTTAAAATGGGACCCCGAACCCGTTTACAATCATGAGAGCTATTATCATATACTGAAGTATAAGCTCCAAAAATCATATGCCACGGCAAGAAAGAACATATTGGCAAGTAAACAGCGCTCAAAGGGGTACTACGATAAGACAGTACGGCCCCTAACTTTCCATGTAGGAGATAAGGTCCTCATTAAAAACGAAAGCAGGAAACATAAGCTTTCCCAACTCTGGGTAGGACCTTATCAGGTAACTGCTATACCAAGTGGAGTGAACACCACAATAAAAATTGGTAAGCGTATTGTAACGGTACATAACAACCGTCTAAAACCATACTTCGAATGAAATAAACATTTTGTCACAGAACCAGGTTGACTCAAATTCCTGCTCTGTTTGTTTCAAATTAATCCCATTTTAACGGCTCTCAGGAACACTTGCGGTGGAGCCACTCCACTGCCTGGTCTAATAACGGCACGAAATAGGTAAAGTCATACTTAAAGGAATATTTTCATCCTCCGAATTGTCCACAGAAATGGCGCTACAAATTATTACAATTGCCATCCTCATCAAGTACGCGACAGGAGAAATCGCCGACAAACCCTATGCTATAACCAAGCTAAATAGCTCGGGCATATTTTTCGAGGAACTAGGAAGCCTCATGGTGTATCACAACACTTGGAATGTTCTCACTGAGATAGACTTGGATGAGTTAGACACGCAGATAAAACTAACGCAACATGCAGAATATTTGGTGCATAAACTCTGCATAAATATCATGGACAAAGAAGACCTGTGCAACGTGCAACAACTACACATACACGCTATAATAGATAGCATACAAAAGCGCACGAGAACCATTAAGAAATTAGTTCCAGGAAGGCGTAAGGCCAGATCACTATTCGACGGAATAGGCAATGCTATGCACTATTTATTTGGTACCATGGATAGTAACAACGAGAAGGAGATATACAGCCGCTTAGATGAAATTGAATCGAACACACAAGCCCTAGCTGAGCTAGAGAAACAACAAATAAGTATGGTTAAAACTACCTTGGAACAGATTCAAAAACCATTGGCTATGTTAATGGATCGTCAGCAAAACATAGCACACCAGATTAACGATCTGCATACTGTGACCGAGGACCTAAACAGGAGGCAACTAAGACAAGAGATTATATCAAGCTTATTGCTCCAAATCATCGAAGTCGAATACCGTCAACAAGCCCTCCTTGACATTATAATAGCCACTAAAGGCAACCATATTCACCCACTCCTCGTGTCTCCCAAAAATCTGCTGGACGTGTATCGTAAATCAACTTCGAAATGCCTAAACGACCAAAATTGCCTATCGATTCTGTACCAATCAGCAGGAGCCCAGTCACGCCTTATGCAGAACAAATTGGTGGTGAGAATAACTCTCCCAATTTTTGATTCCCCCAAAATGAGGCTACGGCAAGTCCGATGCTTCCCAGTACCACAACCAGCAAATTATTCCATAATCCCTGACCCTGGATACTCTTGTGTGGCAAATAGCGCTCGCTCTTATTAAAAGGCGAGGATATGAAAAGCTTCAAGAAAGTCACTCATAGCCTGGAGGAAAATACATATATAGGTCGACTAAATACCCCCATAATTAAGGCAACAACCTCAGATGAATGTATAGTGAAAGTGTTGTACAATCCTTTAAATGAAGTGCCCAAGTGCAGGTCTAGAGTACAAGTTCCCCAAAAAGACATGTTGATAAAGTTAAACAAGCCCAATGCGTGGCTATTTTCGTTTATTACCTCCACGGTACTACATATAACATGTCAAGATCACTTTGCCATCTCAAAATTAGAGGGGCAGGGGATACCAGGGATAACGCAACCATGTCAGGTGCAGATAGGGGAAAAGGTGCTAATGTACGAAGGTGAAAATAAACACCCTCTCAAAATTGCTCAGCCTAAACAATTTCCTGAGCTGAATCATTCATTACTCAACCTGAATCTAGCCGAAATTTTACCCAAGTCTCAAAACCAAAGTGTACAAACCGAAATCATAGCAGGGGACGATATCAATAAATCAATCTATACTGGCACACATTCGCTGGAAGATATCCAGCACAAGTTAGACCAGTATAGTAACAAGGTATCAAGCAGACAATCCCATATCCTGTCCACAACTTCTCTATCATTTACGAGCCTACTAGTTCTGGCCATAATGATCGCTGTGGCTGTAAAATATCTTAACCCTGATGTCATCAAGATGAGACAACAGAGAAATCAACCACAAGGTAACCCCGAAGTTTTATCAGAGGGAATTCCTTTAGAAGAGCGAACTCCTGCTCCCCAACCCAGTTTAAGGCGAGCCAGAAGCCTCTCCAAAACAAAATCAGTCCAAATTGTTTAAAAAACGGAACACGGACACTGTCCACATGGCTCACCAAATCAAAGTAGAACTTGTAGAAAAAGTAGACCTGGACACATGTACAAAGCATAAAAACAAAATAAATTGTAGTAAAAATATAAACAGAAATAAAACAGACCTAAGGTGTCAAAAGGAAAAAATGTATTAAAATTAAGTTAAGTTAGAATGAATAAAAATAGGTAGTAGAAATGTTGGAATTAAAGAGAACAAAAAATGCATATAAAAAGAAAAATGTATAAAATTAACAGTTGACAAAAAAAAAACACAAAACATTAATACCAGGCTACTAGGTAACAACGAAATGGTTATAGGATTAAAATTAAACTAGTAAAATAATAAATAAAACAGTAAGAAATTGTAACAAATACGTACAAGCTAATCAGAAAAACAAAAATTTGTTAACTGAGGAAGAGAACAACAAAATAAGAAAAGAGAGGTAAGAACCTTTCAAAAAATTAGAAAATTAAATCACCAAATGTAAAGCCTAGCCGAACCGACCGCCGAATCCGGGCCGCCAAAATAGCACCCACAATAATAATAATAAAGAAAGTAGTAGAAATAAAATAATAAATAAAACAGTTGTAAAAGGTAGACCTGGACACATGTACAAAGGCATAAAATAAATAAATTAAAACGAAAATTACTTCAAAGAAACTATAGAATTAAAGGAAAATGTCCTAGAATTAAATATAAAATAGGAAAATGAAAAAACATACAGTACCTACTCGAACAGTAGAAGTAACAAAAAAAAAAGAAAAACAAACAATTAAAGATCAAGTACAAAAAAAAAAGATGCAAAGTACCACAAAATAAAATTAAAATGCATTAAAATAAAAAACAAATTAGAATAAAAAATAAGTCAGAATTATGACCAGAATATGAAATATAATAGTATAACTAAAAAGAAAAATGCCTTAAAAGTCTAAATAATTAGAACATAGAAGCAAAAATTTACCAAGCTACTGCAAATTAAAAGACATAAGTAGACGAGTAGTACAATAAATAAAATAAATAAATAGCGTTAAAATGTCTAAACTAAACCGGAATAGCATAGAGCATCATATGCTAAATAGTTTTTAATTAGGCTAGAAAAAAAAGGCAACAACTCTCAACAACCAAAATTTTATAGGATCACAACCAAGAATATAAGGCATAACCGAGCCCGCGACAAGCCCAGATAGTACCTACATAGTACCCAGAAAAACCAGCTTCTTTTTATATCTCTCTGACCCCCCAGTACATTTTAATTGTCTTTTCAAAAGGAACGGTGAGAAGATAACGAAAAAACCAAAACAAAACGAGCAGAAAAGGGGGATAGAGGGGAAAACAGAACAACATTTTGATACATTTGACAATTATTATTTTTTTATTTTGATTTTTTCTAAATACAAAATGTTATTTTTTAAAAAAAAAAGCAATAGAAAAAAGAAGGAGAGACAGGATAGATTGACGCGAAGTATATAAAAAAAAAGATATGGTGGAGTGGCCTCGCACTTAAACCTCGTCCTGGTCGGCGGCATCCTCACGAGCAGCGACAGCAAGCGCAGCCGTTTGGCCTGGGTCAGCGGCAGCTTCAGGGGGGGGGGGGGTGGAGTAGCCGTAAGGCGTCGCACAATAGCAGTTAATGCCGGGCTAAATATGGGATGGCAACTGGCGCATAACCCATACTCTCCAATGATGTCGAGGGTTCCTCCTGAAAACAAGATAATAAGTAAATAAAAAATAAATATCTTAGGAGCGGACAGTAGCCCTTACCTGCAGCAACCCAAGCTTGCCCCCGATGCGGGTATAGAGGTATTATTGTACGGTGATGTGCGGTGAAAGGGCGATGCCCCCGCCTCAAAAGCATCAGGCGAATGGGACCGCGCCACGAAGGGTTCACATGAACAATGGTGATCCCATACGCCATCGAGGTGATCCCGGAAGGGCTATAGTATGGCGGTTGATGCTCCACCCTTATGGTGATCAATATCCTGTCTTTCCTATGATAGTGCAAAAAAAAAACGAAAAGAATTTAAAACGACTTCGCGAAGTGTCCACGGTAAAAGATTACGCTCCAATGCGACGGATTGTTTCAAACAGTACACCGAAATAAATAACCGCAACAAAGTATTCAACATCCAAACAAAAACAAAATGTAATCAAAAACCCAAGATAAGGAGTCCCAAATCAATAAAAATATTCAATGGAACGAACTCTTTCCCCCGAGAGTTATTCCTCTCCAAAGAATAACTCTTTTTTGCGGGGGGAAGGATTGTTATAGATCTAAAACCATACATGAAAAAGGGTAACAAAAATTTTTAATTAAAAGAATGCATTCATATAAATTTTCAATAAGCTATTCATGCTTAAAAACATGATTAGCTTATCTACTCGATCAGTGAAGAAAATTGCATCAGCAATTTTCTTCACATTCCATAGAGTTGAAACAAAATTATTCCCATGGCAAATTTTGCCTTCAGCAAAATTTGCCAGTAGAAATATTTAATTTAAAAAAAATAAAGGAAAAGACAAATCGTACCTTCAGTACGATTTGTCGTGAAAATTGCAATATGTATGTACGAACGTACATACATATCACAAAAAAGCTTTCGCGATATGAAGAGCGCGCCGCGAAAATACATTGTATGTATACGCGCGCGGCAACTCTAATCGTCGTGGCAGTGGCTGATGTTTATCAAAGCATCAAATTTCAAACCTCCGTCCAACGAAAAAAATATTTTGGACTTGTTTAATCAAGTCCAGAATAAATGAAAATTTTCTCAGGGTGAAAATGCAACTATGCATTTTGTACCCTGAACGAAGGCTCTTGATCGCGGCAAAAGTAATCAAGAGCCGAGTTGGTTTTTAAATCTCGTGGAGAACGCGGCAGTAAGATTTTATAAAGACGAAGTCGAATTTGATAACAAGACCGGGTTGTGATCCAAAACTTGAACGAGGAGTCGACCTTAAAAAACAAGAGCGGGTGATTTTTTTTAAAGAAAAAAAGCAAAAATCGACAACGGTTGGTTCGGCCGGCTAATCGAATAAAAAAAAAGGGGAGTTGTGTAAAAAACACATGTGTAATTATAATAAGAAGAAAAGGTTAAAACGTTTTTGAGAAAAAATCTTGGTCGCTCGCGGTGAATGTAAGTAGTTAAGAGATGTAAATCGGAAGTGCGCGGAAAGAAAAGCTAATTAAGAGGTGTGTAATTTAAAAATTAGTAGATTAAACAAACAAAGAAAAATTGTAAAATCCAGTGTCCATAAACTGAGGGAAATTTTAATAAGAAATAATAAAAAGATTACAACAGTGAAAACAGAGAAAACAGTGTTTGGATACAAAGTCTGCCAGCCCCAAAAAGGTACGTAACAAATCAATAGAACAATTAAATACCAATAAATTTTATAAAAACACTCGAATTTCTAATATATGTATACATCTTTATTTCACGCAAAAGCTTAACCTATCTTAACAATACGGAAACTACTCCGAACCGAATCTTGATACTACGATGACTGAATACTTAACGGCACTCGCCAGACCAGTCATTGGTCTTTTATGCCCCGATATTGGGAAGTACTTTCTTTGCTCACAACGCGGATGTAAACAAACGACAACAACCTTGTCGTTTGTTCTACCGGTTGCAGCACCTGAGTCGCTTAGTAGTAAACAATCGCTTTACATAACAATTACCATGCTAGGTTAATTGTTATCGTAATCGTCGATTGCTCCACCAAGTGCTCATCGCAGCCAGCTGTTGGGCTAATCAGCAAAACAACCGACAGCTGCAGAACAATACCATGCGAGGTAGGTACTGTTTAGCAACTGCTGATTATTTCGCTAGAATGCGCCCTTGGCTGCTGGAAGAATCTTCCGTATATTGGGCCATAACACATGCACAAACTTGTACCAGAGGAAGAGAGACAAAATGACAATCAAAACTATTTCTGCAAGAAAAAAAAAAGCTAAAAACAATTTGTTCCACTTCCCATGCCATTCGGCTTGGTAGAACTATCAAACTGTCACAAACATTATTACATCCATTTTGCCTGTTACATTGTCCATGGAACGAACACCACTTTGCAATCAAACAGCTGTTTGGTAATGGAACAATACATTTGTATACTGGTGCTGAGATGTGTACTTACATAAAACTAATACTTCTCCCAACCATTATGCAACTAGCTACTGTTCGGTCATTTACATCCGTATCATACTTAATAGTTCCCTCTTATGGAAGAAATTTTGAGGTTTTTTTTTTGTAATTAAAATTCTAAGAAATAGTTTTTTCTAAGCTAGGCTACTGTATAAATATACTGAGGTATGGTTGTTCTTGGTGATTTTAACTTGTATCCTATATGTTGGACTCCATCACTTGAGGAAGGCTCTTTTATTCCTACAGAGTTTACGTCTGTGCTGGAATACGATACTCTGGATGTGCTATCTTCTTGAGGGCTTAAGGAAATAAATGGCTAATGTTCGCATTAGGATTTTGGATCTTGTTTTTGTTAATGATGACTTCAATGCTTGTGTTACTCGTTCATTGGATCCTTTGGAGGGTGAGGTTCCTGATCATCCGGCTCTTGTCCTTTATGTCGACGATGTTTATGGTGATACCGCTACTTATTTTTTAGATTTTAATTTCGATTTTGCTAGAGCAGAATTTGAAAAATTGAAGTTGATACTTAGCAATATTTATTGCTCTACCTTGTTTAATGGTTCAGATGTTGACTCTTGTTTGTTAAATTTTTATAAATTAATTTTGAAATGTTTCCTTGACGCTGTACCTATTCGTAAAGCTAAGAACTATAGTTCTACTCCTAATTGGTTCGATGACAGTCTACGTAATTTGCGTAATGCGCGTAATAAGGCGTGAAGAATCTATAGTAATTCTAAATCTATGAGTGATTATCGTAATTATTCTTGTCTTAGAAAACAGTTTAAGGAGGAGGCTCAAAAGGCGAATACTTCTTACATAAATAAGTTCAAAATAATATTAAATATGATCCTAAGCGTTTTTGGAACTTTGTTAATGCTAAGCGTAAATGCGATGGTTATCCCAACAGCCTGTCCTTTTTGAACAGTTCCAGTCATGATCCGTCTCTTATAACTAATTAATCTTTCAGTGTTGACAATGGCAATGCAAATGATTTTCTTATGTGTCGTCTTGCATGTCTATTTTTCTAGCCTAGATATTAATATTTCGTGTATTAGTGAATATATGTTATGTGAGCATGTTCTTGAGTTGGATTCTTCCTATTCTGTTGGACCGGATGGTATTCCTAGCATTGTTCTCAAACAATGTTTTGATAGTCTTTCGCGTCCGCTTCTTTATTTATTTAATTTATCTTTGTCAGCGGGTGTATTTCCTGATGCTTGGAAATCGTTATTTGTTATTCCTGTTTTTAAAAATGGAATGAGAGACTTGGTTATTAATTATCGAGCTATTGCTAAATTGTCTGTTATACTCAAGCTTTTTGAAAGCATGGTTTGTGAACTGCTGAAGTTCGAATGTAAGCCATTAATTAGCTCAAAACAACAAGGGTAGATCAACATCAACCAACTTGACACTTTTAGCATCTTCCATTGCTAATACCCTTGAGAAGCGGTTGCAGACTGACTGTGTCTATACTGACTTCTTTAAAGCCTTTGACAAGCTTTCCCACAGAGTACTGCTGTCTGTTAAAAATAGGGTTTTCACCATTGTTGGTTGATTGGATCTCATCCTAATTAAGTGGTAGAAATTTTAAAGTGCTCTTCAGAAACGCGCTTTCAAATGTTGTTTGTACGCAGTCTGGAGTTCCACAGGGAAGCCATCTGGGTCCCTTATTGTTTGTCTTATTTATTAATGATCTTGTATCTGTGATAAAATTCTCTGAAATTTTAATATATGCTGACGATGTTAAGATCTTCAAACAGATTCATTCACCGAATGATTGTGTACTGTTGCAGAATGATGTATGTACTTTAAATTTGTGGTGTAAGCATAATAATTTATTTCTTAATATTCTCAAATGTAATTTTATTGTCTTTAACCGTAAGTTTTCTCTTTCTGCGTACCAGTATCACATAGACAATGTTTCTATAAATGTAGTAGACCACATTAAGGATCTGGGCATTATCTTTGACTCAAAGCTCACTTTTTCTCGTCATCTTGATTTTATTATTGGCAGAGAATTTTCAATGCTTGGGTTTGTTAGACGCTGGGCTAAGGAATTTAATAACCCGTACGCATGCGTTCCTTGTATGATTCATTCGTGAGGTCTATACTGGAATACGGCTGTCAAGTGTGGAGTCCTTATTACAGTGTACATATCTAGGATTGAATCTGTACAGAAAAAGTTTCTACGTTATTCTGATCGTCTGGTTTTAATTAATATGACGTCGCTCTATAAAATGCGCGAGTTCTTATTGTGTGTTTTTATTCATAAAGTTTTGACTGGATTAATAGATTCTCCTGAAATTCTTAAATCAATTTCGTTGAATGTTCCTGGTAGAATTTTAAGGTATCGCGATATTCTTTTCATTAAGAGTCATCGAACGAATTATGGATTTTATGAGCCCCTCAGTAATATGTGTAGAATTTACAACAAATATTCAAATATTTTAGATTTCAATATTGATTCAAGAGCAATTAGAAATTTGATTTTTTGGAGGGGTTTGTGATTTTATTTTTTATTGATTTATCGCAAAAAAATTTATTTTTTATTTTATACACTATGGTTGTATAAGTCAGATTATATTTATATATGTTGGCTACGCTGGGAAGGTCCTAAGCGGCATCCTGTGTTTTACCAGTTAAGCTGGCTGGATGCCTTCTTAGGGCTACCAGGAATGAAGATGATACGACAGGTAAGTATGACAGACCTTTCAGTTCAATTACTCGCGATCAGGGCTTTATGTCTTTCGCATGGTATACGCCTACTGACTTACCCTGCAGATCCTCAAGCTCCTTTCGTTGCTTTAATACAACACTTTAGAAAAGTTCTCCCTAATTTCGCACTAATCTGTTGCTGGAAATTACTATTTATAAAATTCCACCTATATACTTCTTGACCAATTCTAAAACTGACAGGTTTCCTTCTAAGATCATAACCTTTTGAACCCTGTTCGAACGTGTAAATCAGATTCTCCTGCGCTCTTGCAATCTTAGCTTGTCTTCAGCATCCACTCATAGAGGTTCATTTAAAGTTCCAAGGCTCTAAGGATGAGATAGAAGTTCGTATGGTCAATCATCTGTTGATCGAATAGTACTCTGTAGGGTGAGAAAGTTGCTTGGTGGACAGAGCTCCTGAGGGAGCCAGCGATATGGCTCAGCTTCTCAGCCCACTTAGTGTACTTCTTTTGAATATACGCTCGTATTCCCAATAATAGAGATCGGTTCACTCGCTCTGACGCGTTGGCTTGCGGTGAATAGACTGCACTTCGCAGATGCTTAACACCATACTTTTCCAGAAGTTTGGTAAACTGAGCAGAGCAAAACTGAGCTCCATTGTCGGAAACTATCGTCTCCGGAACTCCGAAAGTATGAAACACTTCTGTCTCAATGAACTGACAGACGTTAAGAGTAAATGCTTTCCTCATCGGTTTAAGAATCGGGAATTTGGAGAAGTGGTCAAGAACTATCAGAATACAGACATTTCCATTTGTTGATCGGCGATATGGGCCTATGGTACGGAGTACATCTAGCAAAAACCACAAATTCATAAACATAAAAATAATAATTCATTCACCTCAACTAATAACCTGAGGTGGCAGAATTCCATATGAAACTTAATTTAATTGCATGACTGAAAATGCAATTGTCAGCATTTGATGCAACTCATTCACCTCATTGCAATAATTCTTTGCTTTTTGCTTATTTCAATTTCTTGATTTCTTTCTTCTTTTTTGTGTCATTAATTGTAATAATTCATTGTCAGCAATTTAATATTATAAATTTGCTTTAATTTATTATTGTTGGCCAGTTAGTTATTGGACGTAAATAAATTTTGTTATTTGAACCATTATCATTTTTCTTTCTTCCTAATTAACTCAACTTTTGGTCCTTCGAGCATAAAATCAGTGAAAGTCCACAAGTGGAGACACTATAAGCTTAATAATACTTCAACCCAGAAGAACTAGTTGTCCTCAGGTATACAAAGTGATCATCCTCTGGAACAAAGTGTCTTGAGGCTCTGATAATATTATAAAACCATTGAGGAACAAGTGTCCTGAATACTCTCATTTTCAGATCATCGCAACATTCGTACAATCCTCCTAAAATCGGCAGTGAGCAGAAGCTCAGTACAATCAACATCTGAAAACTAACGAAGAAAAATGGAAGCATTTGTTAAACAACAAAGCAACCAAATCAAGATCATTCAAAAGGTCAACAATCAGATAACGAGAGACTCTACTGCAAGGAAAACTAAAGAATATGGCGAATCGCGCTTATTGATCATCAACAATGCCTGGAACCAAGTTGAAAAACTAAATGCACAGATTGAAACATACAAGGATCAAAATCCGCAACATAAATACTTTGCAGAGAACTACTACACAAAGATAGAAACACTGTATGAACAATCAAGGGATCTAATAGAAGATATAATTCGAGATGGCATTGAACGAAAGAAGAACTCTGAGACAATCGCAGAGCAATTACGATTGATGAAAAAACAACCAGCTGTTATCGACACATTACAGCGATGCATCGTAACTATTGAAGGTGAAATTGAAACAGCAACTTCAACTGCATACTTTGTGCAAAAAATTAAACTCCTAAATGACTATTGGGAACACATCGTAGAAAATCACGGAAAGATAATGTCACTAGGCAAATTCAAAGACGAAAGATTGCCACGTATAAATATACCTAATTTCAATGGGGACTATTTGCAGTGGCAATCATTCAGAGATCTATTTTCTGAATTAATTCACAAATACGAAAAGATGGCCAATGCTGAAAAGTTATTCTATCTAAGAGCAAATATGATTGGAGAACCGAATGAACTAATACAACACCTGAGCATAACAAACAAGAATTACGAAACTGCTTGGCATATACTAAACAAAAGATGTCAGCTCAACTACGAACATTACTTAACCAAACAGAACTGTTAAAGGAATCTGCAGAAGGGCTCAAGAAACTGCATGACACATCCACAGAATGCTTAGAAGCAATCAAGAACCTAGGAATCGATATCGCAAACTGGGACTCCTTAGTTATATACCTACTCACGCAGAAATTAGATAAGGAATCACGACGAATCTACGAACAGACTCTAAAAAATCCAAGAGAAGTACAAACAATACCGGACTTTTTAGAATTTGTGGAAAATAGGTTCCAAGGCTTTGAACCTAATAAATAATATTGAACCTAATAAACAATTTCAAGGTACTAAATACTCGGAAAGAAGGGGA
Organism: Dioctria linearis; assembly: GCA_963930735.1. Taxonomy (NCBI): domain Eukaryota; kingdom Metazoa; phylum Arthropoda; class Insecta; order Diptera; family Asilidae; genus Dioctria; species Dioctria linearis. The sequence continues at coordinate 134,115,493 of OZ005742.1, read as the reverse complement.
ACTGAAATGAAAATGCATCATGGTGCAATCGGAAGACAAAGCTGTGTCTTCTGTAAGGGCGATCATAAAATCTACTCTTGCGATAGATTTACAAAGTTAAACACATATCAAAGAAACGAAGCAATTCGCAAATCTAGGCTGTGCATAAATTGTCTTGGCAAGGCACACTCAGCAGGATCTTGCAAAAGTTGCAGAACGTGCAAGATATGCAGTAAAAAGCACCATACGCTGCTACATCAAAACTCAGCAGATCTAAAACCAGTAAACATCCCAAACTTTAAACACCAAGAAAACACTATTAACAAAAGGCAGAACGACCCAACTGCTACATCGGAAATAGTTACACATTTAGCAGAAGGCCAAATTGGACATTCAGTTCTATTAGCAACAGCAATGATCCATGCCATAGGTAAAAATGGCAGTGTAATATATCTAAGGGCACTAATTGATCAAGGAGCTCAGGCTAGCTTCATCACAGAAGATGCCGCACAACAGCTACAACTAAAAAGAAAACATATTGAAGCACTAGTAACTGGAATCGGAGAAGCAAGGAAAATTGTTAATACATGCACGACATTAACTATCAAGCCAAGATTTTTATCCCCGTTTTCATTAACAGCGACTGCATTAGTGCCGAAAAGACTAACGAAACTGTTACCATCCGAAACTATTCAGCCAACTTCCTGGTCACATACAAAGAATCTCATATTAGCAGATCCTAAATACGACGTACCAGGACGAATTGACTTAATTCTAGGAGCTGATGTGTTTGGAAAAATTATAATGGCAAACGTATTGCACGGACCACCTGGGTCTCCAGTAGCACAGCAGACAGAATTAGGTTGGATCTTGTCAGGAGAGGTACATAGCAATCTATCATCAACCCAAAGTATACAATGTTGCATATCAGAGGTAGATATTAATGAAGATCTACGTAAATTCGGGGAGATAGAGGAAGTAGCCAATGAGAAAATTCTGACTAGTGAAGATTTGGTCAGTGAAAACCACTTTAGAAACAATTACCGAAGAGGTCCTGATGGTCGATATATTGTAGGAATAGCGTTCAAAGAAAACCCAGAGCAAGCGGATCTAGGCAACTCTAGAGAACTCGACCTAGCGAGGCTATTCCAAATGGAGAAAAAATTTAAAACCAACAAGACATTTGAGGTTATGTACAAGGATTTTATGAAAGAATATCTCCAACTTGGGCACATGGTCCCAGCCACAACCACTGTAGGCAAAAAAAATTACTTACCGCATCATGCTGTAATAAAGAATGACAGCACAACGTCCAAATTAAGAGTTGTATTCGACGCATCCGCGAAGCATCACCATGCAAAGAGTCTGAATGAGATTATGATGGTGGGACCACAGACACAACAGAATTTCACATCAATATTAACGAGATGGCAAAAACATAAGATAGTTTTTACGGCTGACATTGAAAAATGTACCGCCAAATCAAGATCGATATCCGTGATCAAGAATATCTAAGGATTCTGTGGCGGAAATCTCCAGATGAACCGATAAGAGAATACAACTTAACAACCATTACATACGGCACAGTAGCAGCACCATTCCTAGCAATACGAATGCTTCATCAACTCGCCAGAGACAATTCAAAGGGTTACCCTATAGCGGAAAGAATTATCCTGCATGACATGTATGTAGATGATGTGGTTTCCGGAGGAAATTCAATAAACGAAACCATACAAATGAGTAATCAACTAATAAACTCATTAAAGGAAGGTGGATTTAACTTGCGTAAATGGACTAGCAACAGTAGAGATCTATTACAAAAAAATTCCATGGCAATTAAGAGAAGCATCATCAGAGCTTGATCTAGATCAAGAAAAAACAATTAAAGCTCTCGGAGTACATTGTAATCCTGCAACTGATAAATTTAGAGTACAAGTTCACACTAAGGGGGAACAAATTCCGTCTACAAAACGAGAATTATTATCAGAAGCTGCAAAAATCTTCGATCCCATTGGATTACTCGCACCCGTAACCATAAAGATTAAGTTACTCTTCCAAGAATTATGGACTAAGGAATTAGAATGGGATGATAGGCTGCCTGAGGAAATAAAACAAACATGGATAAGGATAAAAATGGAGCTACCTAATCTAATAAAACTACCAATTTTCAGATGGATTGGATATATCCGGGATGCTTGCCATTGCGAACTTCATGGTTTCTGTGACGCTTTTGAGAAAGCCTATAGTGCAGTCATTTACAAAGACAAAGGTTGCACCCCTAAAATCAAAACTTTCATTACCACGTTTAGAATTGTGCGGAGCATCTCTACTCGCAAGGCTATTAAAGGAAACCAGAGAAAGTTTAGAAATTCAAGATCTATCATATTTTGATTGGACAGATTCGAAGATAGTAATATCATGGATAATGGAAGATGCACATAGGTGGAAAACATTCGTAGGAAATAAGATTTCGGAAATCCAATCCCTAACAGAAAATAAACGTTGGTTTCACGTAAAGTCTTCTGAAAATCCTGCAGATATAGCATTACGGGGAATTTTTCCATCTCAATTAGAGGAAAATTTGCTGTGGTGGGAAGGCCCACGATGGCTGAGAGACGAAAAAATTAACTTTAATGAAAACGAAACAAGTAAGACAGATCTAGAAAGGAGAAAAATTGCTATTAATGCAGTAACGCACCAACAAGAGGAAGGAATAATATACTCTATACTTCAAAGATATTCCTCACTAAAGAAAATGCAGAACATTTTAGCGTACTGTATACGTTTTACCAAGAACCTCAAGAGAGCAGCGGATCGCAAAACTGGCCCTCTCGAGGTCGAAGAAGGTGAAATTGCATTGATATTAACAGTCAAAGCAGTACAACAAAAGCACATTAACGAACAACTGATTAAATTAAAGGCCAAGAAGGAAATAAACAAAACAAGCCGACTAATTTCCTTATCACCATTTGTCGACTCAAGGGGAATAATGCTTGCGGCGGAAGGTTAGAAAATGCAAACCTTACATTTGATCAGAAACATCCTATGATACTGCCATACAAAAATGAGTTGACAACACTCATCATCGATGACGTACACATGAAAACACTCCATGGAGGAAATGCATTAACACTGGAAGTTGTTCGATAAAAATTTTGGATATTGAACGGGTTAAAGTCTGTCAAGGGACACATTCATAACTGTGTCAGATGCCATCGATACAAGGCTCAAATGTCCCAACAAATGATGGGAATGTTACCAAAAGCCAGAGTGGCACCCGGTCGTCCATTTACCCACTTGCACCAAGAAGAGAAATACATAACGGAGGTCAACAAGGCAATGAAAGAAATCGACGCCCAATGGCATTTCATTCCTCCTTCACCCCCGCACTTTGGAGGTCTCTGGGAAGCCGGAGTAAAATCAATTAAATACCATATGCGGCGAGTAATTGGCGAAACAAGATTAACATACGAAGAAATGTGTACCCTAATGGCACAAATTGAAGCGTGTCTAAATTCATGGGAACTATGTCCACTATTAGAAGACCCAGAAAGTCTTGATGTTCTAACGCCTGGGCACTTCCTAACAGGATCAGCTATGTTAACAGTACCAGAAAAAGGCTATCTAGATACTAATTACAATCCCGTAAACAGATGGGATCGTCTTCAAAGGATGAACCAAGATTTCTGGAGTAAATGGTCAGTGGAATACATCGGTAGACTCCAACATAGGCCCAAATGGAATCAAAGGCAACCAAACATAACAATCGGGAAGCTGGTTCTAGTTAAGGATGAACAACAGCCACCCTCAAGATGGGCTCTTGGTAGAGTAATCGGGACACATTCTGGACCCGATGGACTAATAAGGGTTGTGACTCTAAAGATGAAAAACGGCAGAATTAAGCGCCAAATATCAAAAATATCATTGCTGCCCGTAATAGACAACGAAGGTACATCGGACCCCACTATCAATGTACCACAAAACCTCGATGGTGATAGTTGTTGCGTGCCCCAAAATACGCACAATGCTAGCTCAGGAGGTGGGGTAGGCGCTCTTCGGTAAGAGGAACAATTTTCTGACTATAGTTGGGCGCCACGTGATCTTTATAGGATAGATCACGAAACCTCTTCTCCAATAGTAAAATTAAGAATGCTTGAATGATTGCTATCGAATTCAATTCAAAATACGTTTATTTCTAAATTCGATCTGAACACACTTTAGATTTTTGTAGTTTTTCAATATTCTGACCACTATAATCCTCGCACCACGCCACCCGAAAAAAACGGACTAATTAGTTTAGAGAATGTTTTTCCCACATTCCGTAAGTTTTTGCCACGCTAGCCAGTCACATATCCCACGGATTCAAATCAAGAGACAAAAAAAAACTATTTATAGAAAATCAAAGTACTTATCTTGATGCTCTGGACCCAGGATAAACCAGGTACCCCTTTGTGTTCCTCTTTTCTTTTTATTATTTTTGCTTCGATCCTTCAGCTACTCCTGCACATATATATTATTATTTTTGACCTTTTTTTTGGATTATTTTCCTTTCTCTTTTTTTTTGAAATGACTTCAACTCCGAACTTTTTAATGAAAAATTCCCGGACCTGTTCAAGCGAAGAACTACACCCCCCGGAAAAAGAAACTGCAAGAGCGTTTTTTTTTCTTTCTTTCTCCCTTCATTCCCCGTATCAGGTTTCACATAGTGCGTTTAGCACATCCGTTCCATTACTACATATCTATTCCCTTTTAATAGGTGCGCTCGCTGAACCAGGGCAGTGAAAGTTCTCTTTGAGTTATGCACATCCATTTCGTACTAATCATTTGTATGCTTATTTGGTTTAAGAATTTTTTTTGTGTAGGAGTCCTGAACGATTTCGGCATGTAAATTACTAAATTACTAGTGAGGACTGTGGGGCGCACTATCTATGGTTTTTCCAGAGTGTCAGGCGCATCAACTGTAAGTTTCTAGCATTAATTTAGCTGTTGGGACGGATCGCGATATGAGACTAACCGCAGGTGGCCTTGAATATTTACTCTGTGTATACTACTGCTGAAATGGATTGTGACTGATACTGACTTCAAACAAAATACTCTACTCACTGGAGTAGAATATGCGTGTGCGAAAATTATGGTGTTCTTATAATCAATTTTTACATAGTATTCACTTATTTAGACGCTCTTGTCCAATAATATGGGGACGAAGTACAAGATCTTAGCTAACTTATACATAGAAAAAAAATCATTTCGAATAAGAAAAATTGTAAGCTACTCTAGGATAATAACGATAAGTATAGATTACATAGTTACTTAGGTGGACGTAGTCGACGTTGTAGACACAGTTTCCACTGCTCTTTAGCTCACTGGAACGTTATTTAAAATGCGGGAACCGACGGGTAGCTTCCAATCCTCGTCGTATTTTCGAATGAGGTTGCCAAACAGCGTTCGAAACTGGGACCAATAAGCTTGACAGCAATCCAGATGTCCAGGTATCCAGTTTTGTGGGAGGGGTGGATACAATTTCCGTGTACTGGGTTGCGAGCCATTATGCGGGATATCGCTCCCACGAGAAAATTTTCCGATACATGGCGGGGCCCCGAAATCGGTTTTGAACTCATTATCTGAAAGAAATAAAAGATTTCAGGAGTACCATGCCTTTTACTTTATAATAAATTATTTTAAAATTTAGTTTTAAATTCTAACCGTAACATAGTGACCCAGAACAAACAGTCAAATCTATAGCAACGAATGTTACTATGATGAATCAGGAAGTATCCCATAATCAACAACGATATAATCGAAAACGACGCATCAATATGGGCACCAATGAACAAGCCAACTTGAAGACTAGTCGACATGAACAAGCACCTGGAGGCTCAAGATCATCTCGATCACACAGACTAAACAGCTGGAGCTATTTAGTCATTATGGCTCTTTTCTTTGTAATAGCACTCGCTGAAGATGTAAAGAAACCATATGAATTAACGAAATTCGACAATCACGAAGGATTGTATTTTGACGACATCTCTGAAATCCAACTTTATTCCAGTGAATGGAACCTCCTCGTGTATTATGACCTTAAAATTTATTGGAAGGAATTCTATGAAATAAATAAAAAACTTCATACTAAGGCTCAGAACTCTGTGCGAAGAAGAAATACGTATCTCACGACTCTTACGTAGTGCTACAAGTGAACAACTGAATCATCAAATCTTAGTGGCGGAACATATTAATGAACTATTATATCAGCAGAATAATCATCATCAAATTCGTAGAAGAAGAGCGCCCCTAGAATTCATCGGAACAATATCTAATAAATTATTCGGCATCCTCGACCAAGAATTCGCAAATAATTATTAAAAAATATACATGAAATAAAAAAGGATGAACATCTGTAAGACAACTATTGAAAAATCAAACATCAATAATGGAGAATACAGTAAATGTGATGAAGAAGAATCACTATTCAATACAAAATCAAATTAGCATGATAGAAAGTCAGATTGAAGCTATGACTGTTAAATTAAACCATTCACAGTATGAAACATTAGTTAGCGAATCTTTCTATTCTTCAGCATATTTGATTACATTGAGCATGATTTCATTTCAAACCATTCAAAGAAGTATTCTAGCCGTAATAATGGATACAAAACAAGGACTTGTAAACACTTTAATACTCACACCCGCACAACTTAATGATCAAATAAAGATTATACGAGAACATATTCCGCAAAATCTTAGATTACCCGGAGATGGAAGTAAAACTTCACTAATGAGCATCTATAATTCAATCCACATGAAAGTAAGAATTACGGAAAACAACGCTCTATTTGACATACGAATTCCACTGCTAAATACAGAGGCATATCATCTTTATGAACTAATTTCGATTCCAGTAATTCATGACGAGAAATATATTTTCATCGAGCCATCCAGCAGTCGTCCACGAGATCGTTTTACTCCTATGAGAAAGGAAGATTTGAAGGCCTGCCAAGGGGTGACCAATAATCAAATCATCTGCATTCTACAACAACCAATATTCACATTAAAGTCCAATCAAAGTCCTTGTGAATTAGAACTCTTGAGTAACGAACGCACGATTTCACCCTTCTGCAAGTTACGAATTACAGAAACAGAGAACATATGGATAAAATTACATAGCACTAGTATCTGGTTATTCATCTTGAAGGAAGAAACACGGTTCGACATCATATGTGGAGACGCCACACACCACTTATCATTAAACCTGACCTAGATATCCATGACCTGCATCACTACGGCAGCATATACGGACTTGCAATCATCATAATAGCGATTGGACTTTACCTAAAATACAACAAACAATTAACATGCTACCTACAGCGGAAGAGTATGAAACCAATGCAAGCTCCAAGACGAGGCAACCGAAGGGAAGAGCGACAGGACAGCATCGAGTTACCATCACTCAACATTGAAGGGGGAGAATGTACGGAGTACATCTAGAAAAAACCACAAATTCATAAACATAAAAATAATAATTCATTCACCTCAACTAATAACCTGAGGTGGCAGAATTCCATATGAAACTTAATTTCATTGCATGAGTGAAAATGCAATTTTCAGCATTTGATGCAATTCATTCACCTCATTGCAATAGTTGTTTGCTTTTTGCTTATTTAAATTTTTTGATTTCTTTCTTCTTTTTTGTATCATTAATTGTAATAATTCATTGTCAGCAATTTAATATTATAAATTTGCTTTAATTTATTATTGTTGGCCAGTTAGTTATTGGACGTAAATAAATTTTGTTATTTGAACCATTATCATTTTTCTTTCTTCCTAATTAACTCAACATCGATGTACAACTTTTGCCAGGGTCTTTTTGTTACAGACTGAGCTCCCATTGATGGTCTTAGAATGGTATTAGTGGATTTAAATTCTTTGCACACGTCACAGGTGCCTACGTAGTGGCGGATCATGCGCTCTGGGAATAATGTCGGAGATAAGACTAAGCAAAATCCAAAGCTTCCAAGCTTCTTCTTTCGGAATCGGATCACCTATCCTAGGAGCAGTGCGTATATGCACGTAGCCATCCCTGATGCAGAGATCTGGTAATTTATCAGAAGTTGACTTAACCTTTTGCCTCAACTCTTCATATACCAACGAGTTGAAATATGGAGATCTAAGGTCAACTTCTGGTCCAGGATCTTCAGCAGGTGTCAGGCTATCACAGTGTATCCGTGACAACACATCACGAACAACATTCAAGCTTCCTTTCCGATGTTCGATAGTGAAGTCGAAGCCTTGAAGCTTCAGACTCCACCGAGTAAGTCGACCGCTGAGGTTCTTTTGGGCCATTAGCCATTTCAAGCTCGCATGATCGTAAATAGCATAAGCTCTATGAAGGGACGGAACTTCTGCACACTTTGGGCCAGTTTCACAACTCAAGTTTAAACTTAAGATGTAGTTTAAACTCAGATTCACAGTGGTAGGTTAAACCTCGTTTAAACTTAGTTTAATCAGCCAAAATTAAGCGTTTAAACTCAGTTTATCTTTAAATGTGAATGAAGTGACATTTGGTGGGTTTCAAAGAGTCTTTACTCATTTTCGCAGGTTTAATTAATTTATTTTATTTTTTATTTTATTTTTTTTTCACTTTCGTAGGTTTAGTTAATTAATTTTTTGTCACAACGATTTGGCCGGCAATATTTTGACTGCAAATGACTCACAATAGTGTGCTAGTTCACAGTTGTACAGAAAATAGCTTGTTAGTTCACAATTCCATAGTGCTGCCATATTAAAAAAGATCGAACACAGTGAAACTAATTTTGGTTTAAACTCAGTTTAAACTACGAACGGAGTTTAACTAAACCTGAGTTTAAACTCGAACTGTGAAACCGGCCCTTAATAATGCTGCTAAGCATTCCTGCTCTGTGAGGGTATAATTTCGCTGTGCTGAATTTCACTTTTTCGAGACGTAGACTGTTGGCTTCTCGTGGCCATCGTCATCTAGTTGTAACAGCCGTCCCCCAGTACCTTGTTGGCTCGCATCACACTGGATAACGAACGGTTTGGTGAAATCTGGACTCGAACGGAAAGAACATGGCAGTCAGTGTCTGAAGGAGGTACTAGGCTTGGCATCACTTCAGCAACTATAACCAGAACATCTGGAGCCAACTCAAATAGACGCCAGAAGTCTATTCCCAGATATAGTGTTTGTGTGAGCCCAGAAACCACGTAAAAACGCACGTTTTGGGTCTTGCCACGAAAAGTGATGCACTTGAGTTTGCTTCTGCCAGTCTCTCTAGAGCTCCCTGACCTAGGATACTGACAATAGCACCGCTATCAAGTAACCCAGTCACAGTTCGCCCGAGCAGCTTAACTTCGGCATACGGTCGGATGTCTTCTGGCATCGACACTAAAATATGGGCCAGTTTCTTTCATTCCGTCTTGATTCGTCGACAATATTCACGCCAACGAACAGTAGATCGCTTCGTTTTCTTATTAAAGTCAAAATCCGGATGCAGCTCCACCACGGATTAGATGATACGCTCTCGCACTGCGTTGTAATTGTGTAGACGCGTGTGGTGGGGCATCAGTGTATATAAAACAGGTTCACGCCCACTCGTCATACCAGAGCTTGGTAGCCATTTTAAAATCGAAATAGCACGAGACCGAACATCTTGTTCAGCAACATCACTAGAAGAAATTACGTTCGGTGTTAAAGGGACGTCTAAAATTTGCGAAATTTGCGAATCTTCCAAAGAAGCGTCTAGCAAAAGTGTCGAGGGCTCCCTACAGGTGGAAATGGGAGCTTGAAAATCTGCACAGAAGTGCGTCAAGTTCTCTGTTTTTATTAAGGAACTATTCTCAGCATTGGAACTGTCAGATTGATTGTTGATAACACATGAGTGATTGAGTGATATCAATGGATAGTTCAATAGTTCGTCGTTGAGTTCTACTGATGGAGCGAACCTCCTCCCTGCTCAAGGTTTGAACTGGAGTAGTCACAGCTGTTGCTGTTCGAGTCGTTGAAATTGGTTGAGAAAAGGTGTTGGGATTCCCGACCCGTCTCTCGTTTTTCTGTAGACAGTGTCTACAATTTGGTTTGAAAATATTCTTGCGTCCGCATCCGTAGCAGAATACTTGCTGCCTTTCCTGTACGCAGTCTTGATAATAGTGGCTTTGCTGATCGCAATTCCAACAAAATTCTACTGGCCTATTCATAACAGCTGATACGTTTATCATACTATTGCCACATCTAGGTAATATCTGTACATCAGGATAAAAATTTAAGATGTCCTCCTAGCTTGAATCTGAGTGACAACAGTATTGGTAGGGTGCGGACAGATCTTACTTTGAATCTCTGGCAACAAGTTGGACTTAACTATTTCCAGGAATTCACTATCTGGCATCGAAGTCTGCAGCTGATCACGCAGCTGCATTAGATTCTGATGGCAAGTTGCAAAGAACTTGTAACGAGCGGTTCTGCTCAGCGGTTAAAGTGTTGATCTGAATGAAATGGCCCTACGTTAAATGACATTCAATGCTATTGCATACAATTACTGCGGTGGTTGTGGATTTTTAAAAATTTGGCGATTCACAAGAATGACGTTGAGAAAATCTATAACATCAGTAATTGATATGAAGGTTTTCACAGCCACTAGTGGCACTTAAAACTCTGCACATAATAAACTTTAAAGATAAATAGTTTTGAAAGAATTGATTCCGTGCTTTGTGAAACTTCGTAAAGGAATTTTAATTAGAGTAAATCTGTTCACAAAACGAAAGCACATTTGACAATCGTACCCTAGCTTTGGACAATAGTTCTTTCCGGCATCTCACTTACTCTTATATATAAGGTCCTGCTCTTAAAAATTTACGCTCATGTACACGTATTATCCACGATTCACCCAATCCTGTTTGCTATATATTCTAAGCTTTGGACCAATGCAAACGCCACTTAAAATAGAATCACAACTCTGAACTTCACCGAGCCGCTGTGATTCCTGCACAGGCAGCTGGTGGGCATCCCCTGGGGTGCAGCTGGCTACCTGACTGAATACGGCGGATCTAGAGAGGAAAACTCGATAAAACCCGCAATCCCAGGTGTAAACAATCGTGCCTATGGGATGAATGGCCCTGCGTGAGTGTGTCTTATAACGATGGACTCCGGATACCAGGCGACCTCCGGTTTCAACCTTAGCCTTATCTCGGCATGCCGGCTCTGCTGAGATGGACCAACCTTTCCGAGCATACTCGTGGGACCAAAATAGATAAGCCCGTTTTTTCTGAGGGAGGTGCACCTCTAAATGTACCAAAAACCCAATCCGGGGCTCTTAACGAACCCGAAAATTTCCAGGACATTACAAGTCCTTCATCTGACGGCTATGCGATGGATACACTCCCCCTAGACGAGGAGGATCTCCTTAGATCACCAGACCATAGCCAACAGGACAGCGGGAATACTGAAGTTCCCACATCCAAAGAGCGCAAGCCAAAGCTCAGTGGCGCGGCCAAAAAAAGGTTTAAATGGCTTTTAAAACATGGCCACACAGAGGCAGAGGCTAGAAGGATTGCTGCACTTCAGATAGAACAGCGGAATGAGGAGAGTCTTAAAAAACGGACTCGCTCTGACGACTCTTCTCCTAAAGTGGAGCAACCTAGCGCCAAACGCAGCAAGGCAGCAACGGAGAATCCTTCAAAGAAGCACGTCTCCCAGCCTTTGCGTAAGCAGCCCTCCTATAAAGAGGTCGCAGAGAGCGTTCGGGTGGGTATTCTTCCCGTCGGTTATCCTGAGGTGGCACTCAACATGGATCAATTGAAGTCCGTACAGAGTGCTATCTTGAGAGAGATCGCGGCTAGAAAACAAAGCCCCCTGAAGCCAAGATTCCTGGGCTCCACATTTAGACCAGGGTGGATGGTCATCAACTGCGCCAATCAGGACACCGTGACGTGGCTAAAAGGTGTAGTTGGGGAGCTAAAACCCTGGGAAGGAGCCAACCTTGTCATGGTCGAGGAAAGTGAAATTCCTCGCCCACAAGTTCTTGTGGGATACTTTCCCAACAGCGTTGAGGACCCTACGGACTTGATTCTCGACTACATCGAGGGTCAGAACGCGGGATTAAAGGTGTCAGAGTGGATTGTGTTACGCAAGACACAAAAACCACATGTAACAGAGCTAACCTTCTCCGTGGACCATATGTCCATGGAGGAGCTAAAAAAGGCTCATTACACAATTGGGTACAAGTTCGGCTCAGTCCAACTTAGGCCCAAGGGTGGGGCAGTAAAGACTGTGGCGGAGGCTGGGGATGGCCAAGGTCAGACTAAAACTCTGACTGATGAGCCTCAGCCATCGACATCAGGAACCAGCAGGCCTAAACTTTCTGTCAAGGCTAAGGCTGGCCCCGGTAAAGCAGTCGGAACTGCAGAGGCTAAGCCGGGGACTTCCGCAAAGAAGTCCGAAGGCACTAAGAAGAAGCCTCCTCCTGCCCGTGCGAAGCAGGGCAAAAAAGGAAATCCGAAAGGATCTCCTATCAAGGCTGCTAGCGGCCATAAAAAGTCATCCTAGTCATGACTAATCATCATCTAAGTTGCCTCCAGATAAATCTCCATCATGCCAAAGCGGCATCAGACGTGCTTAGCAGGAGATTTGTCTCGGAGAAACTTAGTCTGGCGCTCATACAGGAGCCCTGGGTACATCAAGGCCGCATTAAAGGACTTCCCACAAAATCATGTAAGTTAATTTACAGTAATGAGCATGAATATCCCAGGGCAGCATTGCTGCTCAACACTAATCTAAATTTTATTCCTCTTTCGCAGTTCATTTCGAGGGACGTAGTTGCAGTAGCTCTCGAGGTACCAACTCCGGGAGGTAGTCACGAGGTAGTAGTGACCTCAGTCTATTTTCCTGGAGATGCGGATACACTACCTCCTACAGAGCTAAAAAGACTCATCAGCTACTGCAAACGAAGAGGAAAGCAATTTATCGTTGGATGCGATGCGAACGCACATCACACGCTATGGGGCAGCACGGATACCAGCATCAGGGGTGAGTACCTCCACGATTTTATAATATCTAATAATTTAGAGATACTAAATCGAGGTAATAAGCCAACCTTTATGAACACTATCAGACAAGAGGTCCTGGACCTAACACTTGCCAGTATGTTCATAAGCACAAAAATAAGCAGGTGGCACGTATCGAACGAGATTTTTAAACCCTTTAAATCTGCTGGAGGGGACGGCATCTTTCCTGACTTACTACAGCAAGGGGTTGAAGAAATACTTGTTCCACTACAAAACATTTTTCGAGCCAGTTACGCTCTGGGGTATATTCCCCAATGCTGGAGAGACGTCAGGGTGGTATTTATACCCAAAGCAGGAAAAAGAGCTAGCTCTCTAGCCAAATCGTTCCGACCCATTAGTCTCTCGTCATTTTTACTTAAATCCATGGAAAAAATCCTAGACCTACATATTCGAAGTGAAGTTTTGATTAAATCACCACTTCATTCTAAGCAATTCGCTTATCAAGCAGGCAAGTCTACCGAGACTGCCATCCACACTTTGGTTAAAGACCTCGAAAAAGCTCTTGAAGCAAAAGAGGTGGCCTTATGTGCATTTGCAGACATAGAAGGTGCTTTTGATAACACCTCCTTCGAAGCAATTAAATCAGCTGCCGAGGACAAGGGCTTCGAGCCCCCCACGGTTAATTGGATAGACTCCATGCTTAGAAGCAGGAGGATAACTACTACTCTAGGAAACTGTTCAGTCACGATCACTGCAGCTAAAGGCTGCCCACAAGGAGGAGTTCTCTCTCCACTCCTATGGTCGATCGTGATTGATGATCTCTTAGAGAAGCTTACCAGTTCGGGTTTTACCGTACAAGGCTACGCGGATGACCTAGTAGTCACGATACGGGGCAAGCATGACCAAGTCATATCCGACCTCATGCAAAAAGCCCTTTATAAGTCCACACTTGGTGCTTAACCAAAGTCCTCAGTGTAAACCCAAACAAAACGGTTATCGTTCCGTTCACGAGAAGATCAAAGCTTTCACTAAAGGCTCCTCTTCTCGATAACACGGAATTGATATTTTCAGAAGAAGTCAAATATCTGGGGGTCACCTTAGATAAGAAACTTTCCTGGAATTCGCATCTGTCTAGAGTGACAGAAAGAGCGATAGGATCTCTCTACACGTGCCGTCGCTTCATTGGCAGAACATGGGGTCTGAAGCCAAAAATGATGTACTGGATGTACACTACGGTTGTTAGACCCATGGTCACCTATGCGGCCCTCGCATGGTGGCCAAAAACTAATGAAAAAAAGGCTGAGGCTCTGCTTCAAAAAACACAACGGCTTGCCTGTCTAGGAATAACTGGTGCCATGAGGACCTGTCCTACAGCAGCCATGGAAGCCTTACTAAACCTTCCACCCCTACATCTGCAGGTGAAAAAGGAAGCAATCTCCAGTGCTATTAGACTGCAAAAGGAGAAACAGTTAAAACCAGGGAATCTGGTTGGTCATTTAAGTATCTTAAAACGGATACGCTTTGAGCAAATGACGACAATATCTGATATAATCACACCCAAGGTGGATTTTGTAAGACCATTCGATGTGGTTCTAGGAAACCGACAGCAATGGCGTTCCACTAATCCGTCCTTTCAACAAGGATCGATGGTGTGGTATACAGACGGTTCAAAAACGAACAGTGGAGTCGGACTGGGCGTATACGGCCCCAGATGCCATATATCAAAGGCCCTGGGCTCTACCCCTATCGTATTCCAGGCCGAGGTATTGGCCATAGAAGAATGCGCCAATACCTGCATTAAAAAAGCCATAAATGGCTCAACTATTAATATTCTCTCGGACAGTCAAGCTGCCCTCAAGGCCTTAAAGTCCTACACCATCAAGTCAGGGATAGTCTGGGAGTGTCTACAAACTCTAAAAGATTTATCAAGAGGAAACAAAGTTATCCTCATGTGGGTACCTGGACATGAGGGCCATAAAGGCAACGAAATTGCTGATGGCCTAGCCAAAAGAGGAGCGGAAACTCCCTTTGTCGGACCGGAGCCATTCTGTGGCACCTCAAAGTGCTACCTCAAAGCTGCCCTAAATAACTGGGAGAACAAACAAAAATCCCTATACTGGGAAAGGCTACAAGGACTTCGTCAGGCAAAAAAGTTTATCGACACCTCTGGAGGAAAAACAAAAGAACTATTACTTCTCAAGAAAACAGAGCTCAAAATAATTACAGAACTCTTCTCAGGCCATTGCCCCCTGAGGTATCACCTTAACAAGATGGGCTTGGCTGAGACTTCATCCTGCCGCTTTTGCCAGAATGCTCATGAAACCTCGGAGCACCTGCTCTGCAACTGCGAAGCATTGACCAGGCGGAGACTACTCCATCTCGAACATGCTTTTCCTACACCTAACTACGTACGGAACCTCAATCCCAGAAGGATCCTAGACTTTATTAACAGTCTGAACCTAGAAAGGGAATAAATTCAACGGGGACTCACAATAGATCTTTTAGGTCGCGGTGATTGCGAGGCTGACGCCTACACACCCCTCTACGAATCTAATCTAATCTAATACCTACGAGAATACAAGAAGTGAAGAAAAAGACATTAGGAACCAAGAATAGCAAGAACACTACAGAAAACCCCCTAAGTAGAATTATCAGGAATTAGAGAGTTGGTCGGTGCCACAGAAACCAGTAGGTTGAAGAGATAGGCCACTACTGACCGCGTGGTGGCAGAGCCGAAGTTAATCAGGAGTGTGCAGAAGTCCGTAAAGTAGAAATACAAGTGTGTCGGAGGCGTATAGGGGGTTGTGGTAAAGGTGCGCCTCCGCCGGCAAATCCGGGTCGGAATAGCATAATAGTCCACATTTCGGAGTTCTTGGCTGCAGATAGGTAGAGCACCGAGAGGGCTTCGCCCGCTTAATTGTATTTAGGCTGGACCTGTACTCACAGATCCACGCTGGCAACTGTTCAGCCACTCGCGGCACGGATCAGCGAGGAGATGTCAATTCCGCCTCAACGTTGGCCTCCAGCTTTGCATCAGACCGTCCGTAGATTAGTAGTTACATAGATATACTTACAGCATGAAATATTTTCCAATTTTTCTACTAGTCACAGGGATCAAATGCGCATTTGGATCGCCGGTGAGTACATTATCATAGTAACTTGATTATATTGTTATTAATGCCAGTCAAATTTGATATATATTACCTAACCAACATTAGTACCTATATACATATTTATATGTATATAGTTAAGTAAGGATACGCAAGCTGTTCAGTCCTCACACATATATTATAGATATGTTGTCATCCCACGATGAATATTCTACCAACGTGTCAATTCCCCCGATGCTTTTCCTTGTTGATGAGTATATGTATTTCCTAAAATATAAAATAAAAGAAACACAAAGAACCAAGAAACCATAAACAAAAATACTTATCTGATAATTTTCACATTTCCATCAGAAATGCTCGCCTAAATTAGCTCAAAATAAATCAGGAAACATCCACTAGAACCCTGGGGAGCTGCAGTTCACCTAAAAGTAATCGAAATTAAATAATAAAATAGATAAATCAATATAAAAATGCACAAAAGCATACGTACCTTCTAATATTTACAATTGTCGATGACATCAAGTGACATTACGTCAACCAGCTGTCTAAGGTACATTCAGACATCGCATCAATCGTTGCTAGGGCAACACCAAGAGGCGAGAAGACGTAACTGGTTACAGCGGCTATATAAAGTCGACGAAATTCAGTAGATGGCACCATTCTTTTGGCAGAGTTGATCTGTATCAGAGCTAATCTGAGTAAAAAGAATCGTGCTTGTTACCTTTTTCCACAGAAGATAATTCTGGTCAGGGATAACCTGAATTTCCTTTCCTATCATACAGAAGATAATTGTGGTCAGGGATAACCTGAATTTCCTATTATACAGAAGATAATTCTGCTCAGGGATAACCTGAGTTTCCTATTATACAGACTTGTCTTTAGTAATAGAGCGATTAAAGCCGAGGGAGGAAGAGTCAGTACAATCTCTAGGCAAAGCATAGACTCCAAAGACTGGGTCCGTTCATGAGTTTGAGGAAGAAGAAGAAAGACCCGAACTCGAGGAGGTTCCGAAAGAAGTCGTTAGTGGAGAGGGACGAATGGACCAGGCTGCAAGTTTGTTTACGCTCCAGTTAGAGCTGGTCAATAAGATATATACAGGCAGGAACCACAAGCTAAGACAGAGGATAATATCGTTAATTATCCTGAACCAACCGAGAAGAGAGGGGCGATTCCGAAAACTACTACAAGTTCCTTCGACTCATCGTCAATACGGGCACACGCCTCAGGTTATATGCCGGCAGCTTTCGAATCCATGCGGAATCAACCGCGGTTTAATCGGTCGGCCACTAATACAGCGTTACGTGATTTGCCTAACAATTAAGGAATAGGTCCGGCAGAACTGAAGGAAAACCAATTGTTACAGTTAAGGCCTCAACAAATAGCTAACCGAATTTCAAGAAATCAGACCTGGATCCGGGATCCACGGCTTACGTTATCAGGCAGAGAAGGACTAATGGGCCCATCTCAGGAGATCCAAGAGCAGTTTATGGGTCGAAATCCGAACTAGAAGATCCGAGGTCAAGAAGCTCACACTAGCTACCAAGGTGCAAACTTTGCCAACCGCGGCCAATATCAGCAATTATCGCTGCAGCAGCAGGCACCCCTTCCGCACCGTCAGCGCCACCGTCCTACATCCCAAGGGCAACCTAATCTTTCAGGGGAATACAGTTACACTTCCGGACGCAGTCGTTATAACCCAGTAACTAGTTGGCAGATAAGATTCGATGGGTCTCCAAGGAGGCTTTCAATAGATGAATGTTTGTTTCGCGTGTAAACTTTAGCTCGTGCAGATGGAGTACCGCAAAATAAGTTAGTACTGGCCATACACCAATTACTACGGGGGTGTGCTGCCACCTGGTATTGGCAATTTTGTCGAAAATTTCCCAATGCAAATTGGTATTAATTATGCGATTCCTTGCGCAGAGAATTTGAATTTTTATGACATTCGACAATTAATTGAATCTCGAAGACAAAAAGCACGTGAGCATTTCAGTGACTTTAGGCTAGAGGTCGAAGACCTCGAGCTGCGGTTGCGGCAGCCGCTAAGTCCAAATGAATTATTGGAAATAGCTAAACGTAATATGAATCCTGCGCTGCGGAAAACGCTAATACTACGGGACTTAATAATCTAGATGATATGGATCAATTATATCGGCAAATAGAGAAACTGTGGTCTGAAGTAGGAGAAACTGCAGAAGATCAACTAAGATTCCGTCGACATAACGTACATGAAGTGATTTACGAGCCAGGGGAGTATCCCGAAGGTCTCGATCAAGAACCCTTAGCTGAGTATGAAATTTTGGCTACAGATAACGTGAATAGTAGAGATCACACTTATATCATATGATGGAATTGCGAAGATATAGGGCATAGAATTGTAGATTGTCCGGACAAAATAAGAAGAATCTTCTGTTATACTTGTGGAGCAAAGAATATTGTCCGACCAAACTGCATTCGCTGTATGCAGGGAAACGAGAAAGCGGGTCCAGCCTGGAGGGGTCGGCCGAAGGCTTCGTTTACCCCTCAAAAAGTCCAAATGAATATAGATCGTGCGACCATAAAAAGATCTGAACAGAGAATAGCTCCTCTGAAAACTACAAATTCATCGTAACCAGTCCATCATCAAGAGTAGAGAGGTCTCGGATTTATATCAGAGACCGTCCCCAAATAAAGAAACTACTATCAAATACCATGATTAAAACTGACCCAGTCGGAAGACCTATCGTAGAATTTAAGATAAAATATAAGCCAATACGAAGACTGCTAGATAGTGGGGCTAGCATTAGTTGCTTAGGGGAAGGAGCCTTGTAAATGCTAGAACAACTGGAAAGTCCATGGTCGGCCTTTAACACTAATGCAATTGTTCAAACTACGGATGGGGCCCGACAAGAGGTCTTGGGATCCATCTTCTTGCCTCTACTCTTTAACAATCTAACCAAGGACGTGAAATTCTATATCATACCAAGCTTAAAACGACAGATAATATTGGGAATAAATTTCTGGTCTGCATTTGAAATTTTTCCTTTGATAGTGTCTGCAGTAGCAATGGAAGATAATGCGTGTGACTTGACCATTCAGCAAAGGCAGAAGCTAGAGGAAGTAGTTGAAGAATTTCCCTCGTACAGCAAGAACGGCTTGAGAAGAACAACGATGCTTAAACATTCTATTGACGTAGCAGATAGCAAGCCTATCCGACAAAGATACTACTCCTTGTCGCCTCCAATGCAGAAGGTATTAGATACGGAAATAGACCGAATGTTGAGCTCAGGCGTCATAGAGGAGAGGCAAAGCCAGTGGGCATCCCCGCTTGTGATGGTGAAAAAACCGGGCGGCAAAATCAGAATCTGTTTCGATTCCAGAAAGGTAAATGAAGCAACGAAAAGGGATACATATCCCTTACCACACATAAATGGGATTGTAGGGCGCGTTAAGGGAACAAGGTATATTACAAGTCTAGATCGGAAGGACGCATTTTGGAAAATTTAATTAGAACTCTCTTCTAGAGACAAAACTGCATTTATTGTGCCTGGCCGATGTGTAAGCTGATGGATAGAGTAATACCTTATGATCTGCATGAGGATGTGTTTGTGTACTTAGATGATCTTTTGCTATTGTCAGAAAATTTCGAAACTAACATTACGATTCTTCGGCGAGTAGCACAGTGTCTTAAAAAGGCTGGGTTAACAATCAACATCGAAAAGCACCGCTTCTGTCAGAAAAGTAGCAAGTATATGGGTCAGATAATCAGCGAAAAAGGTATACAAACAGATCCTGAGAAAATTTCGTCTATCGTAAACTTTCCACAACTGAAAAGCACCCGACAAATTCGACGCTTTTTAGGCTTAAGTGGCTGGTATAGGCGCTTGATACCTAACTATGCATCTGTCGTTTCCCCCATAACTAACCTATTGAAGAAGAAAGCACATGGTGAATGGTCAGAGGCAGCTGAAAATGCATTTAGTGAAGTGAAGAAGTATTTAACTGAACCACTTATCTTAGCCAGCCCAGACTTTAGCCGACCATTCGTCATTCAGTGTGACGCATCATCAACTGGGTTAGGCAGTGTACTCCTGCAGCGTGACGAGGAAGGCAATGAACATCCAATAGCCTTCATGTCTCAGAAATAAAACGCAGATCAAAAAAATTACAGTGTGACAGAACTAGAATGTCTAGCGGCTGTACTGATCGTGAAAAAGTCAGACCTTATGTGGAGGGATCTCGTTTCACGATTGTGACCGATCATGCGAGTCTCAAGTGGTTAATGGGACAAAAGGATCTGAGACAGGTCCCTTGGCAAGACGGAGCCTCAAGCTACAAGGATATGACTTCGAACTTACACATAAAAAGGGATCAGAAAATGTTGTGCTGAATGTGTTGTCATGGCGGATATGGAAGAAGTGGGTAATCTCGTTACTTCTCCGGAATTAGATCTTAACCACGCAGCGTTTCAAATAGAGGATTATCTAAACAAAGTAAAAACAATCAGGGATAATGAGGGACGGCTTCCTGATTTAAGGGTTGAAAATGGTTAGTTTAGAAACGCACCACTACGATTTCAGAAGATGGGGTAGATCGGCATACTTGGAATTTGTGGGTGCCAGAAGAGCTAGTCATACATCTTATTAAAATTGCACTCGATTCTCCCCTGTCGGCGCATTGTGGCAGCACAAAAACTGCGGAGAAACTGAAACGGCTTTATTAATGTACAACACGATTCTACAAAATACACACCGTACTTCCTTCCCTTTGGTAGCCATATGATTACTCATGGATCTACCTATGAGATGTTGCGACATTTAGAAGCATTAGAGAATGGTGAAATTTGTGTCCACGATCCAAACGAAACCTGCAGTCATATACAAGCCAAAGTAGTCGAGAATTTAAGAAAAGCCCCGGGACGTGATGCCAAAAACTATAACCCTAGGTGCAAGGCTAGACAATATTTTCCTGGGCAAGAGGTGTATAAACGAAATTTTTCTCAAAGCAATGCCACTAAGATTTACAATGCCAAGTTAGACAAGAAATTTTTAAAATGCCGCATTGTACGGGCAGTTGGTCCCGCTTGTTACGAGAACGAAGACCTAAGAGGAAGGAAGCTCGGAATATATCATGCAAAGGACGTTAAGCCCGGCTAGCGTGATTTAGGGGGTGCGACAGCCCATACATACTACCAAAATTTGTTTCCTCGGGTAGCCCAAAAAGGCATCCAATCAGCCTAACTGGTAACAATAGGGTATCTATGTCATGTGCCGCGTAGGAGCCACCCCTACCTAGCGACCGATACAACTCAGACGTAAGAGTTCAGATCAATTTTCTCCCGATTATACGAGTGTCCAATATTAACAGTTTTTTTTTCTTTCTCCATCCCACATGGTAAGCCACCTCGGGCGATTCCATTCGCAGCAGTAGAAGCTAAAAGTAGGAGTTAAATCCACTTGATTTAATAATAGCCTGAAAAAAAGGGGGCGGAAGTGCCAAAGGTTTCTCAGCCAAGCAAGTTTAATAATAGAAGAATACTATAGAAGCTCGTAATATCCCTTTCAGAAGCTTCAGCCTCGTAAATAATACTTGGTACGAATGTTCCGAGTCTGTCTTGTAACGAGCGGTTCCGCTCAGCGCTTAAAGTGTTGACCTGAATGAAAAGGCCCAACGTTAAATGACATTCAATGCCATTGTATACAATTACTGCGGTGGCTGTGGATTTTTAAAAATTGGGCGTATAGCAAGAATAACGTTGAGAATATCTATCACATCAGTAATTGATATGAAGGTTTTCACAGGCACTAGTGGCACTTAAAACTCTGCATATAATAAACTTCAAAGATAAATATTTTTGAAAGAATGGATTCCGTACTTTGTGAAACTTCGTAGAGGAATTTTAATTAGAGTAAATCTGTTCACAAAACGAAAGCACATTTGACAATCGTACCCTAGCTTTGGACAATAGTTCTTTCCGGCATCTCACTTATTCTTATATATAAAGTCCTGCTCTTGAAAATTTACGCTCATGTACACGAATTATCCACGATTCACCCATTCCTGTTTGCTATATATTCTAAGCTTTGGACCAATGCAAACGCCACTTAAAATCGAATCACAAATCTGAACCGCACCGAGCCGCTGTGATTATATTGTACCCCAACGTGTGATTAGAACAGACGGAGGGAAAATTGACGATGTTACTGTTGCCATGAGCACTTTGTTTTAGCTAATGGTAAGGGCGGAATAGTTTCTTATTCAATTTTGCAAGTCCTTAGAGTTATGCAGATATTGGCAGCCAATCAAACCTGCAGTTGGGAGAGACATTAGGAGCCAAGAATAGCAAGAACACTACAGAAAACCCCCTACGTAGAATTATCAAGAATTAAGGAGTTGGTCGGTGCAACAGAAACCAGTAGGTTGAAGAGATAGACCACTACTTACCGCGTGGTGGCAGAGCCGAAGTTAATCAGGAGTAAAGTAGAAATACAAGTGTGTCGGAGGCGTATAGAGGGGTTGTGGTAAAGGCGCGCCTCCGACAGCAAATCCCGGTCGGATTAGAATTATAGTCCACATTTCAGAGTTCTTGGTTGCAGATAGGTAGAACAACGATAGGTCTTCACCCGTTTAAATATATTTAGGCTGGACCAGTACTCACAGATCCACGCTGGCAACTATTCAGCCACTCACCGCATGGATCAGCGAGGAGATGTCAATTCCGCCTCAATGCTGGCCTGCAGCAATGCATCAGACCGTCCGTAGATTAGTACTTACATAGATATACTTACAGCATGAAATATTTTCCAATTTTTCTACTAGTCACAGGGATTAAATGCGCATTTGGATCGTCGGTGAGTACATTATTATAGTAACTTGATTATATTGTTATTAATGCCAGTCAAATTTGATATATATTACCTAACCAACATTAGTACCTATATACATATTTATATATATATAGTTATCTAAGGATACGCAAGAAGTAAGTCGAATTGTAATGAAATACATGAATTTAATTGAAGAGGTAAGGCTAACGGTCAGTGGCGGTTTTCAAAGTCCATCCATCATTGTATATTCATGGATTGAGGATATAAGATATCCTTCTCACTTGTTAGCAGTTATTATTCCAGTTATGAAGGGAACTCGTTGCCGTCTTATTGCCTGTTAAGAAGTTAATAAAGTGTAAATATATACCTATGTAATCGAGTACCGTGAATTTTTAACTCGTCTGGTGTCACCATCAGAGGATACTAGTCCACATTTCAGAGTTCTTGGTTGCAGATAGGTAGAACAACGATAGGTCTTCACCCGTTTAAATATATTTAGGCTGGACCAGTACTCACAGATCCACGCTGGCAACTATTCAGCCACTCACCGCATGGATCAGCGAGGAGATGTCAATTCCGCCTCAATGCTGGCCTGCAGCAATGCATCAGACCGTCCGTAGATTAGTACTTACATAGATATACTTACAGCATGAAATATTTTCCAATTTTTCTACTAGTCACAGGGATTAAATGCGCATTTGGATCGTCGGTGAGTACATTATTATAGTAACTTGATTATATTGTTATTAATGCCAGTCAAATTTGATATATATTACCTAACCAACATTAGTACCTATATACATATTTATATATATATAGTTATCTAAGGATACGCAAGAAGTAAGTCGAATTGTAATGAAATACATGAATTTAATTGAAGAGGTAAGGCTAACGGTCAGTGGCGGTTTTCAAAGTCCATCCATCATTGTATATTCATGGATTGAGGATATAAGATATCCTTCTCACTTGTTAGCAGTTATTATTCCAGTTATGAAGGGAACTCGTTGCCGTCTTATTGCCTGTTAAGAAGTTAATAAAGTGTAAATATATACCTATGTAATCGAGTACCGTGAATTTTTAACTCGTCTGGTGTCACCATCAGAGGATACTTGTTAAATTTTTTTTTTCTGTTGCCTCCCTATAAACGAACGAAGTCCAAATTTAACCGAGTAGTTAATAAAAGCACCGAATTGAATTAGCATAAATATAAGGCATTTTTTTTATTGTTCTTGTTGACTTAAAATAAAAAAAATATTTATAAGAGTGAATTACTTATGGAGTAATTAAGAACCATTTAGTGCACACCGCCTTCTATGTCCTCGCAGTCGATTTCGAGTGTTTCCTGGGTAAGTGAGTAGTGCATTGGGCACTGGGTTGCTCCTTTCCTTAGGTGCCTAGATTTAGTAGGCAACAATTCAATACCGATGGGTTAAGTGGATGATCTAAGGATGCTGTGACGACGTTAGTGCGATAGGGCAGCGGCTTGTTTGATTCACTAGATCTCCTTCTTCTGAGTACTTAATCTCTATCCGCGCCCATCCGACGAGCCCTAGCCGGCAACCTTAAAGGAGGTTCCCTGGATTAAGTACGAGGAGTAACTATGATGAGGTGTGAATGAACGTGGTCCCATAATGTACCGTTGACGTAGTAGGAATGTGCTTTCGACGCTACAGACCTGATGCGGCCATGTCACATTACCAACAATTCAGAGATTTCTCCGCGAATGAGTAAGTTATGTAATAGTAAAGATTTTTTTTCTGGTTAACCTCAGATTTATGGACATTAGAGCGCTTGCGAGCAACCCGCAAATGTTACAGACTCACCTGATTTCTGCCGTGCCATACAACTATAGGAAATCAACATCTGATTCAAAAAAAGAAAATCTAATAATCCCAACTAGCTAAACTCAAAATTTTCAATTGTCAAGAAAAGAATCCGAGAGACTATCCTCAGCTAAACTCAAGGTATCGCAATAGCAAAAATCAAAAATTTAAAAAGAAAAGAAAATCTCTCCCTTCCTCTTCAAGAGCTTACTCCTCAAGACAAAACTCTCCCAAGTCCACTCTCCAAAGGTTTCAGATCAAACAAATTTTAACGTAAAGGCAAGTGATGTGGATGTGTGTAGGAAAAATTTGCAATCTCAACGAAATCTCAGAAAAGTCGGGTCGGAAAATGTCAAAGACTGAAAATGCTGCTAGAGATTCTTCAGCCAGGCAGTTGGCAGTAGCCCAGCTCCTGATTACTGAAGGTCTCCAGCATCACTTGCATCCTCCAACAATTCCTTCCTTTCTTCTCCGTTGATGGCAATATCCCACTCACACAATATCCCACTCTCACAGATCCATGACTCTGTCCAGTCGGATGACCAGCGAGACATGCCTTCGTGAGAGCACAACAAAAACATGCTGTGAGGCCACCTACCATTTCCATAGCAGAAGGCCAGCGGGAAAGTTCTCAACAATTCAAAATAACAAAAAACCAAAAACATTACATACCTCCAAGACCTGAGGCTTGACCAAGTCAAACCTAAAGTCGGACCGCAGTTAAGAAGAGGATATCAAAACTTTAAAAAAAATCTCAGAAATTTTACGTTAATCAAAATACAAAACTTTAATCAGTTCCAACTAGAAAACATTACTTTACTCACATTATTCAACACAGTCAGACCCAGGTCCGCAGGCAAATCCTACTAGATATGAGACCTGAGGTCAATCAACTAGCAAATGTCACAAGATCATCTCACAACAGATCACAGTCCCCAGTGAAATCTACCCTTAGACCACCGAAGTCTGACTGAGGTTTGTAACGGCTATAATCTCTCTATCAGAAAGAAAAAAAAGAGAGAAACTAATTTCGTTTTCGCATCGAAAGGCTAAATAATTGAGTGCAAGCGGAAATTAAATTTAAAACTCAACAAAAAAAAATATATTTTTCTGCCCCTCAGAAATCACGCATTAAATGGGCTTTGTTAAGAAAAACTGCGCTTAACAAAGTGCAATTCGAGAGGCACTTCCGATCACCCAACAAAAGGTGCTGATCGATGAAGTGCAATGCACTTTAGATCATTTCCCTCGTATCGCTTCTTTGCGGAATTAAGACACGCGACGATCGAGATCGTCACATTGTAAAGTGAGTCGTTGGCAGTAAGAACAACTCAAGCCTCTGAATTTGGTTTTTTTTTATTGTCGCTCATCCAAACCTGGCACGCGGCTAGAAATTTATTATCAAAGAAAAATAGTTGAAGTGAATGTACTAAAATCGCACAAAGTACCACAATAAATTCGGTTGTGCTTTTGAATAAATACCGAAATTCGGGCTTCTTGTCGGCAGTGAAGTGCGCCGGAACTTACCTGAGACCAAATCTCGCACCCACCTACCTGAGCCCTCAAGCTTTCTCGGATTTATTTCTCTCCACAGATCAACCGATCTGTTAGTCACCATCGTGGGAAGATAGGGGATCAGTTAGGAAACGAAAAGAAAAAAAAAGGAAAAGAAAGGCAACAATAGCAACACGAATATACCCTTTGGTTTTTTTTTGTTAATTTTTTTTCAGCAATAGTCACCAGGTCGCTGAAGCGCTTCATCGCCGGGGGACTGTTATGTAAGTACCAAGCACTTATCATTTGCGTAATAAGAGAGTAGTCGGTGGTTTTTTTTTGTTTTTCTCCCTTCTTATCTTCGTATAGAATATATCTCCCGATATTAATAGGCTATAATAGTGAAATTTTCTGTCTGAGTTTTTTTGTTTTATATATAATGTGTAACCTGTATATGTACTATCATATAGCGTAATGTTTTCAGTTTTCTGTTAATTTGTCTTTACTATATTCGTGTATGAAGATAATAGTGTAGTGTAAAGCATCTTTTTCCTGAGTTTAGTATATACGATAGCATAATGTTTTCCTTATGGGTTTACTTTATAATAGTGTAAACAAATTTTTCTCCTTCCTTATTAGCGTAAGTGCTTTTATTCTTTACAAAAAAAAAATCTTTTTCTTTTGGCTATTTCTTTGATATATAGATATGTAACCCTAGTAGCCGAAAAATTTTAATATCTAGATTATATGTATCTACAATTCGGTATCTAAATCGTAGCGTAATTTGTTACCTTATTTCTTTTTTTTTTTTCTTTTTTTTTTCGTTTATGAGTTCTAAATAAAATAACATGACAATAGGCCAAATATCTGTTTCGTTTGGTGCTGGGTTCAGTTGTGATTTTGGGAAGATCAAGATGCCAGAAAGCGGGTGTAGTTGGCAATCTCTCCTATGAGTTTGGTGAGTAGGGCAGTGGTATGGGTTTCAAGTAATCGAAAGGGACCTATCATTCAGAGTAGGATCCGTATTCCTATCTTTCAGTTTTTTTTCTTCCATCTGTTTTCTTTCTATCTTAGTCATTCCTCTAGAGCGGTACAGTAAAAGGTGGTTGAGCAGCGAGCAAGAAGCTAACCCAGACCTGAGCTCGAGCCGGCAAGAAGCCTGTACCGTGCTCGCCTAAAGATCAACCTCCATTGTCCCACAACAACATTACAAGGACAAAAAGTAGCCACAGCAAGTCATCTGTCTCGCTGAGTTCGAAGGTCGAGAAGCGGCGACGCTCAGAGGCGAACATGACTGGCTAGCCGGTTACAGATATGGCGCCCAAGCAAGCATAATTTTCTACAGCTTATAACGAATGTTTTTTTTTGTTGCTGTTTATTTTTACGAGTTGGGATATAAACACAGCGTCAATCTATTAGGTTGTTCGTTTATAGATTAACTCTGGCTTCTTTAACACTTTTGCATTCTTAAGTGCTCGTGTCAATGCTGGCTAGGATATTCCACACTGCAGGTTTCGCCCTTATGTTCGATTGGTATTAGCGACTCTTAGTGATTTTGTAAAAACCATGTTAGAGAAGGCTATTCGTATTTTTCACTTATACACCTTTTTTTTATATTTTGATTGTCGAAAACATTACCGCCAAGTAGTTGATATGTGGCCTTTGAAGGTTTTCCTGCTTGAGGTTTTCTTGCTTGAGGTTTGATATGTGTTGTCGTTTGTTAAATATTTATTTCTGGGAAAAAAAAATATGCAATCGCTTACACCGCACGGCGGGCTGTTAGAATGAGCAGATAAGAATTCTCTATTAGCCCGCTGGTGGAGATGATAGCGATTATAGAATCCTTTTACTTACATAGGAGAAACCTTGGACCACTCGCCACTGACTCATCAAACCCTTAAAACCTGATCTAAATGAACCGTGTCACCAAACGAAGAAATATTAACCACTATTCCATTCAGAATTTTTTTTTTATTTTATCGAATTTTCTTTATAGACATATAAATATACCAGTACACGTTTTGTTGGAAGCTGAAGAGCCAGGGTATCTATTTTATTGGCTCAGAATCTGCAATAATAATTCAGTTATTTTATAATATACTGGTTCGTCTTTATCTCTAATTAATTATACTTAGGTTTTCGATCCTACTAGTTTCTAAGTATTTTATATATTCTAAATTATATACATATATACTTTATATTCTCCTTGTTCTTTGCTATATGTATATCTTTGGTCTTTATTGGTTATTCGGTCCAGTTATAGTCCCTTTATAGCTGTATGTTAATAATATTAGACAATCTTTATACAGTCGACAACAACGAATGCATTGTTGTTTTATCTTACTTCTTTTGGGTTTTTTTTAGTATATATATATATATTTTTTTATTATCGTCAATTGCATTGCCTGATAGCCTAAAGATCTTTATTCAGCTCATTCTAATATATATTTATATCCGTAACTCGTTTACCTTTCGCATTTACTAATAATGGATCCCAAATTCCTATTAGAAGACGAACGCAATGTTGAGTATAAGGTCAGGGGCCTAGATATAACTGATTCCGAAGCCTCTACCAAACTTAGAGAATTATTGGCTTTAGACGCATCGTTTCCTGGTCGAGCACCAACGCTTATGCATGATCCTTCCGAGGCGGGAAGAGACCTTGAGATTTGTAAAGAAAAGCTCGACTTGCTAACTCGGCTAATTAAAGAGAATAAAGTCGAAACTTATGACGACTATCAACGCGTGAGATGTCGATTGAGTCACCTAAGTGGGCGTGCTATACGCTTAGCTAGCTCATCAACAGATCACTCCCAAGAGGCCACTGAACAAGTATCGGCTCTATCCGAGCTTATTAAGGAATTCATGAAAATTAAGATTCCTCCTCGTAGGGATGCCGCTGAGAACCAACAGCCTCAAGCCCCTGCAGGTGCAACTAGCACTCCGGCACCACTTAGCTTTGAGACAAATGTTGAAGGAGCTGAGGCCGCGAATGTTGGAACAGGTGCAGTACGTCGACGTATTCAGTTTCCTAAAAGTGTGACACTTCCATCGCTGTCTATAATTGGGAATACAGCTGACGATCTACATAGGAAGGTCTCCTAATCAGTTTTTTAGCACAACCACGAATCCATTAAATTATACAACCCCGACGCCTCGCATGGGCAATCAGAGTGAACCCTTATCAACAACTCCTTTCCCTACTGAACAAGATCGCGGAAGCAACCCTAGCGGGAATCAACCCAATACCCATTTCAGTATAGTGGCCGCCCAGAAACTTCAAGCTCTCCTCATTGGCAGCCAAGATTACCATAATGGAAGATATCTTTTAACGGGTCCCCAGAGGGACTTGACGTCACCGAATTTGTCTTCCGACTAGAAATGCTTTCCAAGGACGATAACTATCCGCAGGATCGTTTAATTGGCTTTTTGCCTAATTTCCTCTCAGGTACGGCTGGAAGCTGGTTCTGGGTTTTCAAGCGGAAGTATCCCGATACGAGTTGGCAGGGTATGAAGACAGCCCTACTCGAGCGATTCGGGAGCTAGGTCTCAGAGAGAGAAACGCGAAGGGCCATTGAAACAAGAAGACAAGGCCCGAAAGAAACGTTCAATAATTTCCTGCTGGACGTAGAATGGCTTAACGGTCAGCTTCGAAGACCATTTCCTGACAGAGAGCTACTCGAAATAGTCCGAGAAAACCTGAACCCGGCTCTGCAGAGTGCCACTACCACGACAATATTCAGATCAACGGAAGAGGTGAGAATTATCTGCCAGAGGCTAGAAAAACTGTGGGCTAGATTTGGGCACGACCCTCGGCAGCTGACTATGGCTCGCACTTTCCGAAATAAAGCGCAGATCGAAGAGCTAGAGGAGGTAATACCCTTGTCAGACTACGTTGATAATGACATTGACCCACAAGTAGCAGCTCTTACGCCAGTGCTAAGGAGAAACACTGCTAACCGCGCTTCGTTTGATATATGTTGGAACTGCCGAGACTTGGTCCACAGATATCAAGACTGTTCAAAGGGTAATCTTGGGATATTCTGTTACGGTTGCGGACGTTCTGGCGTGCTGAAGCCAAACTGTGGGACCTGTTTAGGCCGCGCGGTTAGGGTTTCCAATTATCCGACATTAATGATTATCCGGATATCGAATATTGAAAACTCAAAATACCCGGATAATCCGGATATCCGGATAACAAAAAACAAAATAAATAAATAGCTTGAATCCAATATTTCATGGTGTTTTATAATTTTTTCTATTCAAATATTTTAATTATGTACATTAATTATTAATAAATAGTAAAAAAACATTATATGACTTAAATTTATTTTGTTTTTAAAAAAGAATATTTTAAAAAGTTATTGCATTGAAAATTTCAAAATTCAGACGAGTTCTACATTTTGTCTTAGTCAGGACTACGATTGAAACTGTAAATGCTTGCTTTATTGTAAGAAATGCATTGAATAATATGTTTTTTGCATTGCTCTGCTCATCAACAGAAGAAATTGCCACTTCCAGCTTTCGCTACAGACTGACAATGTAATGGGAGTACCTTTTGAATTGTAATCAAAATATTTATGGAATGTGATATATTGCCAGCTTCTAAGAAGGTTTACTTTCATCTCCACGTTCATCCATTCGGTTTTTATTCTGTTTCTATAAATTTTAACCGAAGTTCATTCTAAACTCGTCTAAGCTTTCAAATAAAAATCTATAAGCACATTCAGCAGTCAAAAGTGTCGCTGAATTTTTATTTAATTCCTTTGCTGCAGTCTCTGGTGGTAACAGGACATCTAGCAATTCTTTTAAACTTGATTGCCCTTATATGATTAAAAATTAAATGCTGCATCGTTGACTGCTGGCTTACCCGTTGGTTACGTCAACAGATTTTATATACATAATCACTCCATATATGGATAACGCCATACGGATAACAGAAAACTCCTCCACCGGAATCTGGAGACATCTATTTACTCCATAATCAAAGTATGGTGTTTCCCACTAGGAGGTCAGTACAGCGGGAGGTGATAGTACTCAATTAGACGAACCAAAAATTGTATGGCAGGGGGGGGGGGGCATATCAACCGTTTAGGAGTTACAGGGTGATTAAGAAAAAAAGCCAGTATTTCACAAAACACCCTGTATCTTATAAACTACAGCGTGTATGGTCGTACTTAAGATCTGATTGTATGCAGATCTTCATGGCCTTTCCAAGAACTGCTCAACCACCTCCACACCCCTCTCCCGTCAAGAATTATTGTTATCTAAACTAAAAATTTCGGATTTTCTTCTTTTTTTTTTTAATTTATCCACTATTATTTTTGAAAAAAGGTCGTTAACATAACTGTTTTTTATAAAACTATAAACTGTAGACTCTCCTCTTTAAGTTGACCTATTATACCCTATGTGTTAACTGTAACCGTTAAACAGTTATTAACTCATAACCTATCCAGGTCACACCGAAATTAGACGATTTTTTTTTTAAATGACGTGCTAAGTAGGGTTTCCAATTATCCGACATTAAGGACTATCCGGATATCGAATTCACAAAACTCAAAATATCCGGATAATCCGGATATCCGGATAACAAAAAGCAAAATAAATAAATAGCTTGAATCCAATATTTCATGGTGTTTTATAATTTTTTAATCCAAATATTTTAATTATGTACATAAATAATTAATAAATAGTAAAAAAACATTATATGATTTAAATTTATTTTGTTTTTGAAAAGTTATTGCATTGCAAATATCAAAATTGTAATTATTGTAAGAAATGCATTGATTAATATGTTTTTTGCGTTGCTCTGCTCTGAAGATTTACTTTCATAAGCATTTTATCTCGACGTTCATCCATTCATTTTTTATTCTGTTTCGATAAATTTTAACCTAAGTTCGTTCTAAACTCGTCGAAGCTTTCAAATAGAAATTTATAAGCACATTCCGCGGTCAAAAGTGTCGCTGAATTTTTATTTAATTCCTTTGCTACAGTCTCTAGTGGTAATAGGACATCTAACAATTCTTTTAAACTAGATTGCCCTTAAATGGTTAAAAATTAAATGTCGCATCGTTGACTGCTGGCTTACTCGTTGGTTACGTCAACAAGTCGAGCCATCGTCGATTTTATATAGATAATCACGTCATATATGGATATCGCCATACGGGTAACAGAAAACTCCTGCACCGGAATCTGGAGACATCTATTTACTCCATAATCAATGTATATACTACCTTTTTGGCCAATTAACTCAATATTTTATTTATAAATATATTTAATTTTTAACCACACTGTTATCATGTAATTTCAGTGCTTAGTAGGTTTTGTTATACCCTAGATGAAATCTATTGCGTATACTAAGTTTGTCCTTCCGTTTGTAACGCATAGAAATAATTATGATGGAGCAAAATGGAATGAACACCCATGTGTAATATTAAGAGTTATTTTGTTTTTTGCGTGTCCGTTTGTCTATCTGTCTGTGTGTCCGCACGGTGACTCGAGAACGCATGTACTTAGAGAACTGAAATTTTGCATATAAGCTTTTTTTTAAAAAAAAAGTAAATTCAAGTTCGAAAATGGGACAAATCGGGTAACTCCTTCAAGGAGTTGCCATACAAAGCTTTCGTTTCTCACTACTTATTTGGACATTGCTTTAGAGAGCATCAGCGTAGAGAGCTGAAATTTTCTACGCGACGTTTTCATAAAAATAGTAAAATTTATTTCATAAATGAGCTAAATTGGGCCATATAAAAATTTTGATCTTTTATGTAGGTATTCTGTGAAAACAATCAGTCCTAGACGTTTTGTGTGTACTCAAAAGTGCTTCAGAATATGAAATGCTATGAAACTAGTTATAATAATTTATACTGTCCGACGAACCATACTAGAAATACATGCGAAAAACCTCATAGAAAATCAACTTACACAGATGGGTGACCATACGAAATTACATAGACCCTGTTTAGACAGGTCAGTCTCAGTACGCTGTCTCTGCCGCACGAAATCTGTAGGTTGGGTGATGCTTCATTCCTGCCCCAACCATCATATTACCGAGAAGTTTTCACGGGGCAGAGGCAGCTTATTGACCCGTCTAAACCAGGTCATAAGGGCATTCTTCTAGGGTATCATAAGAATTAATCTTGGACCAATTCTAGCTTTCTTACTTGTTTTATTTAAAATTTGCATAGAAAAACATCCAAGACAACTTATTTGTTTATTCAAAGAAACTTTAATAAATAAATAATAGTAATAAATAAAACTGCCACTTCAAAAAGTAATTGTATAATCTTTTGAAAATAGCTGAACAGTTAGAAAGAAAACAGTATGAAAAAAAATGTCAAAAATATCCGGATTATCGGATAATTAAGAAAAAATATCCGGATTACCGAATAGTCAAAATGGGTCGGATATTCCGGATAATTTGATATCCGGATATCCGGATTGGAAACCCTAGCGCTAAGGGAACAAATTATCGTTGATAATAGGTTTGAAAATAGGTTTGAGAATAGGTTTAGAGCTAATAACTCTTAAAGGGCTTCAGATAGGACATTGGGTGTAACAGGGCATTTTAAAGAGGTGAGTCTGCAGCTTACAGTTTTTATAAAAAAAGTTATGCTAACGACCTTTTTGCAAAAATAATAGAGGTTAAATTAAAAAAAAAGTTAAGAAAATCCGAAATTTTTAGTTTAGACAACAATAATTCTTGATGGGAGAGGGGTGCGGAGTTGGTTGAGCAGTTTTTGGAAAGGCCATGAAGTTCTGCATGCAATCAAATCTTAAGTGCGACCACACACGCTGTAGTTTATAAGATACGGGGTGTTTTGTGAAATACTGGCTTTTTTTCCTAATCACCCTGTAACTCCTAAACGGTTGATATGCCCCCCCCTCCCTGCCATACAATTTTTGGTTCGTCTAAGTGAGTACTATCACCTCCCGCTCTACTGACTGGGTGGGAAACACCCTGTATACTTCCTTTTTGGGCGCTTACCTCAATATTTTATTTATAAATATATTTAATTTTTAACCACACTGTTATCATTTAATTTCAGTGCTTAGTACGTTTTTTTATATGCTAGATGAAATCTATAGGGTACACTACGTTTGTCCTTCCGTTTCTAACGCATAGAAATAATTATAGTAGCGCAAAACGGATTGAACACCCATGTATAATATTAAGAGTTATTTTGATTTTTGCATCTCCGGCTGTGCGTCTGTCTATCTGTCTATGTGTCCGCACGATAACTCGAGAACGCGTGTACTTAGAGAACTGAAATTTTGCGCATGAGCTTATAAAAAAAACAAAAATTAATTCAAGTTCGAAAATGGGACGAATCGCGTAGAGAGCTGACATTTTCTACGTGACGTTTTCATAAAAATATTAAAAAATATTTCATAAATGAGCTAAATTGGGCCATATAAAAATGTTGATCTATTATGTAGGTATTCTGTGAAAACAATCAGTTCTAGACGTTTTTTGTGTACTCAAAAATTCTTCAGAATATGAAATGCTATGAAACTAATTATACTAATTTTTTCTGTCCGACGAACAGTTCTAGAAATATATGCGAAAAACCACTTAGAAAATTAAACTTACACAGATGGCTGACCATATGAAATTACATATACCCAGTTTAGACAGGTAAGGCTTAGTATGCTGCCTCTGCCGAACGAAATCTGTAGGTTGGGTGATGCTTCATTCCTGCCCCCAACCATCATATTACCGAGAAGTTTTCGTGGAGCAAAGGCAGCTTATTGACCCGTATAAACAGTGTCATAAGGGCATTCATCTAGGGTATCATAAGAATTACTCTTGGACCAATTCTAGCTTTCTTACTTGTTTTATTTAAAATTTGGATAAAGAAGCATCCACAGGACAACTTATTTGTTTATTCAACGAAACTTTAATGAATAACTAATAATAATAAATATAACTGCCACTTGAGAAAGTAATTGTATAACTTTTTGAAAATAGCTGAACAGTTAGAAAGAAAACAGTATTTTCCTGAAAAATAAAATGTCAAAAAATATCCGTATTATCGGATAATTAAGGAAAAATATCCGGATTACTGATTAGTCAAAATGGGTCGGATAATCCGGATAATATGATATCCGGATATCCGGATTGGGAACCCTACGCGCGGTAAACAAGACCCCGAACGCAGAACGAGCTGGGGTCATGCGTTCGGGCCATACGACCAGTTACCCCAGTGCCAGGAGAGTAGAAGCAGCCACGAATACCGAGCCTGCAACTCATCGTTAGGGGATGGGCATGCTTTATCGACATTGCTACCCTCTTCATCCCTTTCCCACTTAGCATCAACCCAATCAACCCAAACTCTCCAATCTTACATAGACACACGCAAAACAACTTCTGAGAAATCTCTCCGCTCTCGAGATATCGCTTCGAGTCGAGGTCCGCGGCGTCAGCTTAGATCTCGGAAGTACTGGAAATCCAAAAATCTGCTTCGTAAAGCAGTATCCGCCGCTATTCAGCTTGATGGAGAGGGCCATCGTCCATACGTAACAGTAAAAATAGTTGAAGAAATAAAATTGAATTTACAATTTATTTGCGCTTTCATCGTTACTGGTTAATGCCAGCTGAAAGCAAAACGTGGCTTAGTAGGCTAGTTACAAATTTGATAAATGCAAGAAGGAAAATCATCTGTCTCGGTAGCTCAGTGGTAAGAGCAGTCGCCCGGCAAGCGGAAGGTTCCGGTTTCAAATCCCGGACGAGGCGGTTGTTTTTTCTTCTTGTATTTATAAATTTGATTTAGAATCATTAAAAATAAAAGTTCTTAAAATTCTTATTTCTTCATCATTGACCGATTCTAACAAGTGTAGGTTCGATTCCCGTCGGCGGGAAAAATAAATAAAATTGAATTTACAATTTATTTGCGCTTTCATCGTTACTGGTTAATGCCAGCTGAAAGCAAAACGTGGCTTAGTAGGCTAGTTACAAATTTGATAAATGCAAGAAGGAAAATCATCTGTCTCGTTAGCTCAGTGGTAAGAGGAGTCGCCCGGCAAGCGGAAAGGTCCCAGTTCAAATCCCGGACGAGGCGGTTGTTTTTTCTTCTTGTATTTATAAATTTGATTTAGAATCATTAAAAATAAAAGTTCTTAAAATTCTTATTTCTCCATCATTGACCGATTCTAACAAGTGTAGGTTCGATTCCCGTCCGCGGGAAAAATGAAGAAAATATAGTTGGTCTGCTTGACAGTGGCGCTTCTTTGAGCATATTGGGAAACACTCTCTAGAATTTCTGCGTAAGAATAATCTTAGTTACAACCAGAGTCATTCTTATGTTCGTACAGCGGATGGCTCACGGAATTCTATCATTGGTCACATAAAGTTGCCCGTCCGTTATACTGAGAAAACAGAAACCATTCATTTTCACTTAGTTCCCAGCTTACAACAATAACTTTACTTAGGAATTGATTTTTGGGATGCTTTTGGCATTACTTCTTCTGTAATAGACTCCCTGGGTATTGATAAACTCACGAAGATCCATCCTCCGCAACACACCCTCACACCAGAGCAAAATGCCCAACTGGAAGGTCTCAAACATCAATTTCCTTCCTTTTCGAAGCATGGCCTCGGCCGTACTAAGCTGTTGGAACATAGCATCGACGTAGGAGATACTCCACCAATAAAGCAACTTCACTATCCGGTATCCCCGGCGGTTCAAAAGCTGTTATATGAGGAACTGGACCGAATTTAGCCATGGACATTATCGAAGAGAGTCAGAGCTCCTGGAGCTCTCCAGTGGTTCTCGTGAAAAAATCTAATGGGACGGTGCGACTATGCCTAGATTCTCGCAAGGTAAATTCTGTTACCAAGAAAGATGCTTATCCACTGCCATTGATAGATGGACTCATAGGTCGCCTCCGGGAAACCAGATATATCTCAAGCTTAGATCTGAAAGAGACGCATTCTGGCAGATACCACTCGCAGAGTCCGCTCGTGATAAGACTGCATTCACAGTTCCTGGAAGGCCTTTATATCAATTTAAATTCATGCG
This sequence comes from Dioctria linearis, assembly GCA_963930735.1. Lineage (NCBI taxonomy): Eukaryota > Metazoa > Arthropoda > Insecta > Diptera > Asilidae > Dioctria > Dioctria linearis. The sequence continues at coordinate 134,078,252 of OZ005742.1, read as the reverse complement.
GTTTGGTCTCTGCAATGTCCCACAAACTATGTGTCGTCTTATGGACCGGTTAGTGCCTCATCAATACCACGATCGAGTATTCGTCTACTTAGATGACTTACTCATTACTTCCACTACGTTCGATGAACATCTGAACCTATTGAGTGAAGTCGCTTCCCTACTTCGTCAGGCAGGACTGACCATAAACGTTGAGAAGAGCAAGTTTGTGCTTCGAGAAATTAAATACCTTGGCTATGTGGTTGGTGAAGGAGGTCTGAGGGTCGATCCTGAAAAGGTGTCTGCAATTGTAAATTTTCCCAGCCCATCAACAGTCCGGCAAACACGCAGACTACTTGCATGGCTGGATGTTACAGGAGATTTATCCCAAACTTTTCGAGCATCGCTGCTCCGATCACAGAGCTTCTGAGAAGGGTGCGAAGTTTCAGTGGACTCTGGAGGCTCAAGAAGCCTTTAAACAACTAAAAGAATACTTATGTTCGGCCCCACTGCTAGCTAATCCAGATTATACGAAGCCCTTCTATATAAGATGTGATGCCAGCACTATGGGAGTAGGCAGTGTCTTATTTCAAAAGTCGGAGGATGATTCCGAAAGGCCAATTGCATGTATGTCCCAAAAGTTGAATCCAGCCCAGAGAAATTATAGTATCACTAAACTAGAATGCTTCGCTGCGGTACTGAGCGTAAAGAAACTTAGAGCATACATCGAAGGCTTCCACTTTACAATCATCACCGACCACCAGAGTTTGAAATGGCTAATGACTCAAAAGGAACTCACGGGGCGACTTGCACGATGGAGCTTAAAACTACAGTCGTTCGACTTCGAGATCGAGCACGTAAAAGGAAGTCAAAATGTAGTGCCGGATGCATTATCTCGAATGTATGTTGATTCAGCAGAGGCGACTTTCTCTGACCTTAGCAAGCTAGATTACCTGGTAGACCTAAAATCAGCACACTTCTCTGACCCTGCTTACGTAGGTTGGAAAGGCAAAATCTCTGCAACACCAGCTCAGTATCCTAACCTAAAAGTCACTGAACTGCACATTTTCATTCGTATTGAGGGCGATGGTGATAACGATCTATCCGATATCCCCAGTTGGAAACTCTGGATTCCTCAAGGGGTGACCAAAGATTTTATTAGAAGGGAACACGAGAGTTCCATGGCGGAATCCATAAAACCGTCGACAGACTGCGAAGATATCATTTCTGGGCAGGCATGCGCCAACAAGTCCGCACATATATCTTACAATGCGATGGCTGCAAACAAACCAAAGCTCCAAATTGCAGGCTAAGGCCCAAAATGGGAAACCAGATTGAGGTAGAAAGGCCATGGCAGAGATTGCATATTGACTATATTGGACCCCTTCCAAGAAGTAAACGCGGGAATACCACCATCCTATTCGTTGTAGACCAGTTTTCCAAATTTGTACTACTAAAGGCTTTTCCCCAAGCTAAAACTAAACAACTCATAGAATATCTGGGGGAAAATATATTTCACTGTTACGGGGTACCCGAGATTATACACACTGATAATGGGTCACAATTTATCTCAACAGATTTTGCTCGCATGATAGAGCGTTTCGGCATTCGCCACACAAAGACTGCAGTATATTCGCCACAGTGCAATGCTGCAGAGAGAGTTAATCGCTCCATTGTGGCAGCAATTAGGTCGTATGTGCAAGAGGAGCATACCAACTGGGATTCCCAGCTAAGTGATGTGGCTTGCGCTTTGCGTAATGCGAAGCATCAGTCGACCAAATTGTCCCCGTATTTCTTACTTTACGGATATCACATGATCTTACATGGAGGTACATACAATCCTCTACGCCAAATTGATGGCTTGGCAGAAGGTGACTTCGAAGTATTACCAAGTAACTACAGAATTCCACTGGTACATGAGGAGTGAAAGACCATCTCCGGGAAGCTTACCAGAGAAACGCTCACAGCTACAATCTTCGCGCGTGACAGATAACTTATAAACCAGGACAAATTGTCTATGTCCGGAATTTCGTACAGCGTAAGGCCGCAGACAAGTTCGCGGCCAAACTTGCCAACAAGTTCATCAAGGCTCGCATACGGAAAAAGAATGGTAACGTTAACTATGAAGTGGAAAATATGGATGGTAAGTTTATTGGCATCTATTACGCAAGCAACATTCGCCAGTAAAATTCTAAATCATATTCTAATATTCTAAGTCATTGTATTAAATACATATCGGTATTCAACTCGCAAAACAAAGGAGTAATATGTATAGAGTAGTTAGGCCATAACCCCGCCTTAACCTTTTCGGATACAGACCTTGTATTTGATCCGGAGCCCTATATGAATTCACCTGCGCTCGGCTTACTTCTAAGCACGGGTAGCAAAATATACTCAACCTTAATAACCAAGCCTTTCTCTGTACAGAACGGTCACGGACGAGAAATTACGAACATGTGGAAACCAACGACTGTGGCCATGAGAGAGTGAATCTCACCGCCATTTCACTGGTATCCGTTGGCCCATGCATATTTAACAAAAAGGAAGTGGTCCTCTTCATATACAGCTTTTGCAAACGAGCGAGACTACCACGCTACACATCTTTCAATGCCAATTAACATCATACAGTCAGTGTACAAATGCGGTATGTTCAGCCATATCTCTCTAGTACCTGGAGGATTGAGTACATACATTATAGATATAAGTAAAGAGAACTGCATGAACATTCATAGGTATAACACTCTTAAATTACAAAACGGCAGAACAATTGCTGATATTAAGACGAATGCTTCAACCTCACTGACCGAAGTCGGTGGCGGGTCAATCGACCAAAACGGAAATTGCAACGGAGTTCCGTATACGTCAGGAACAAATTCCTGGGATAATGTTGTGGTTATGCATGCGATGGAAGTACCCATTATGGACTACCAAAGCTCGGTCCGCATTGATGACAACATGGTTATTCTACGAAACAAAGTGCTATGTCCCTACCTGGCTGGTAAATGTATGGATCCAGAATACGGAATGAGTTTTTGGGATCTCATCTCTGACAATTCTTGCGAAAGTCAAAAGTACGACGTATTATGGCAGGGGATGGCTACGAAGACTAGGACCTCGAACAAATTCATTAGCAACACCATTAACACCGTGACGTCCGGAGAAATAATCTTTGCACTCGAAGTGAAAAAGCAAGTATCCGTTTGTCGTTTTTCCGGTTTTAAAACTGAGCATCCCAGGCTGGTCATTGTACCTAATTCGAAGTTCGTCTATGTTGAGCGCCACTTTAAGGGTCAAGTCGAGAAACTTTACACCAATCTTCTGAGGAAGAAATGCGAGTAAGAAAGAGAACAACTTCAAACCCAGCTAATCATGGCCCTCCACCACCCGGCAGAGTTCGCTCTTATAAGAATGAAAGAGCAAGGCTTTACCGTTGTACATAGGGGCGAAATCATTTACTTTGTGAGATGGCAACCAGTTGAAGTCACTGTTCGGAAGAGCAACCGTTTTTATATGGAACTACCAGTAACTTATGGAGAAAGTGACTACTTCCTAGCTCCATTAACTCACCTACTGCAGCAGCGTGGAACTAAGATAATCTGCTCAGATTTGCTGAGTGCAGCATACTATATTAGAGGAACCTGGTACGGGACCAATCCGACAATTCATCAAATTAAAGAACCATCTCAACTTCAACCATCAAACACCGCTGACTCGACATACGAAGACCCAGGAGAACTTATTCGGGCAGGAATTTTCCACAGTGAGTCTCTGGAAAACCTTCGTCACCAGATCATGTATCCGTCCGACAGGCTATCCATCACTAACATACTCACACAACGTGCAATGGGTCAAGATGTTCACCACCAAGATATTAATGCCGTCAACCTATTATCTCCAAAGACAATGGAGGACCTAGTCACAACAGTACGGACAAAGATATGGGGTGCTTTCAATTTTTTGGGAAGTGTCTGCTCCTCCTTGCTGGGAATTTACGTGTGGCTGAAGGCAGTCAAGTTTGTCATCGATACCTTCATCAATGCCAAGGTGCTCGGAGCAATTTACGGGAGGGGTTGGAAATTATCACCAGCTTTGTGGAACACCATGACAAACCATATTCTACATCAACAACATCAACAGCAAGCTACTGCATATCCCGACTCTATCACTACCCAAATATCCCATGATCGTCTCGCCAGTGCCTTAACGGAAGAAGAAGCACACACAACATCACCACCTGGAGCTTCAAAAGACACCATAGACGAAATAATCACGCTTAAGGACCGAGTAGCACGTCCCCCAACATCCGGCCTTAGAAGAACATCAATCTCTCAGTAATACACGTCTACCGTGGTTAAGGTAATACAAATCAGCAACCAGATCGACTGAAATTTCTCGAGATGTAAAAAGTTAAATACTTCCTTATCATACCCTTGATACATTTGTGTTCACATTGTTTCTTGAATAAAGATTCAGTAATAGCTTACTAAGATTGTCTAACCCATTTTCTTATTCCTCCTTTTTCTATAACCACATATAATCGCTGCCTATTGTTCATACAGAGTAACCATATCATCCTTCGTAAGAGTTATGCCCGGCTAGCTCAGTCGGTAGAGCATGAGACTCTTTGATCTCAGGGTTTGGGGCGTCCCCGCGTTGGGCCTTATTTATAAGATTGCACCACAACCGTAGTGTTCTCTCAGCCTCGGAGAATTCCGCTCTGGAATGGGAACTTCCGAACCTAACCTGTAACTAATATCGTTTTTGCATCGAAAGGCTAAATAATTGAGTGCAAGCGGCAATTTATTATCAAAGAAAAATAGTTGAAGTGAATGTACTAAAATCGCACAAAGTACCATAAGAAATTCGGTTGTGCTTTTGAATAAATACCGGAATTCGGGCTTCTGTGCGTGTGTGTAAAGATTTCAAGACTCCCAGTACTAGTATATGGCACGGGAAGTTCATTAAAATCAATTTGTTTTGTGGTTGCACCTAACGATCACCAAGCGTGATATAAGCCTTCTTTCTTAGCTACAAGGTGAAGTGAAATTACTTTTCTGTCGAGAGTGTAATTCCTCAGTGAAGTTTTTTTTTTCAACTATATACATATACCAGGTGACAGAGTCTGGACCGGCATTGTGGGGATCAGTGAATTAGAGGAATCCAAGAAAGCAAAATCGGCAGTGAAGTGCGCCGGAACTTACCTGAGACCAAATCTCGCACCCACCTACCTGAGCCCTCAAGCTTTCTCGGATTTATTTCTCTCCACAGATCAACCGATCTGTTAGTCTTCGTCGCGGGAAGATAGGGGATCAGTTAGGGAACGAGAAGAAAAAAAAGAAGGAAAAGAAAGGCAACAATAGCAACATGAATATACCCTTTGGTTTTTTTTGTTAATTTTTTTTCAGCAATAGTCACCAGGTCGCTGAAGCGCTTCATCGGCGGGGGACTGTTATGTAAGTACCAAGCACTTATCATTTGCGTAATTAGAGAATAGTCGGTTGTTTTTTTTTTTGTTTTTCTCCCTTCTTATCTTCGTATATAATATATGTCCCGATATTAATAGGCTATAATAGTGAAATTTTCTGTCTGAGTTTTTTTGTTTTATATATAATGTGTAACCTGTATTTGTACTGTCTGTCATATAGCGTAATGTTCTCAGTTTTCTGTTAATTTGTCTTTACTATATTCGTGTATGGAGATAATAGTATAGTGTAAAGTATCTTTTTCCTGAGTTTAGTATATATGATAGCATAATGTTTTCCTTATGGCTTTACTTTATAATAGTGTAAACACATTTTTTTCCCTTCCTTATTAGCGTAAGTGCTTTTATTCTTTACAAAAAAAAAAATCTTTTTCTTTTGGCTATTTCTTTGATATCTAGATATGTAACCTTAGTAGCCGAAAAATTTTAATATCTAGATTATATGTATCTACAATTCGGTATCTACATCGTAGCGTAATTTGTTACCTTATTTCTTTTTTTCTTTCTTTTTTTTTCGTTTATGAGTTCTAAATAAAATAACATGACAATAAGCTAAATATCTGTTTCGTTTGGTGCTGGGTTCAGTTGGGGTTTTGGGAACATCAAGATGCCAGAAAGCGGATGTAGTTGGCAATCTTTCCTATGAGTTTGGTGAGTAGGGCAGTGGGATGGGTTTCAAGTAATCGAAAGGGGCCTATCATTCAAAGTAGGGTCCGTATTCCCATCTTTCAGTTTTTTTTTCTTCCATCTGTTTTCTTTCTATCTTAGTCATTCCTCTAGAGCGGTACAGTAAAAGGTGGTTGAGCAGCGAGCGAGAACCTAACGCAGCCCTGAGCTCGAGCCGGCAAGAAGTCTGTACCGTGCTCGCCTAAAGATCAACCTCCATTGTCCCACAACAACATTACAAGGACAAAAAGTAGCCACAGCAAGTCATCTGTCTCGCTGAGTTCGAAGGTCGAGAAGCGGCCACGCTCAGAGGCGAACATGACTGGCTAGCCGGTTACAGGTTGATCCACCTTACGGGCCATTTTTGTTATGAAACTATAATTAGTGATTTCCTGCCGACGTGATGTCCATTCTGTCAGCATGGACTGACAGCTCACTGTCATGACCAGCGATAGCACAGGGCGGCACGCTAGCACCTCGACTAGTGCGGAAGAGTTATATGGGGGGGGGGGGGGGGTACCCAACACCTGTCGCTGTCATAATCAAAGAAAATGTTCGTGCCTATACAAAAAAACGAGCACCACATCCGGTTCAGAAGAGACCTTTACACCACTTACCCTTACCTATGTAAAGGCGCAGAAGGCATGCCTTCAGCTGCTTTGCCACCCAATGGCAGTGAAGGCAGCAAGTATCTTATTCAGTGTCCCCATTGATGATGATCTGAAAGAGAAGAAGTAGCGGCGGAACTAGTCGACCCCCATGCTAAGGAAAGCGTCCGGGAGATAGATGTCGAGCAATGATATCGGAGGTTACCGAGGCATTGCTTCCCTTTTCGGAGCAGAAATAAATGACATCGTTGACTTGTACCTAATCGATAAGATCAAAAGAGAATGTTGTAAGAGCGTAGGATACTATGGTACAGCTTCCTATTTATATATTATTTACAAATTAAGTGAAAATATTTATCGTTTATAAAATTGCAGGTGCTCTCTTTAATCAATGAACATTATCAATTAAATTAATTTATATTCTTTAATATATATTATATAAATCGAATGAGGTATTCTGAAGAACATCAGAAAGAAATGTTTTAAATAAAAAGTAGCAATATAGCATATTCAAAGAAATGTTCACCAATTATTTATTAATAACACTAATAATGCGCTTAGTATTACAACATCTCAATATTTATAATGCCTTGTTTAATTTCGTCTACTATTTTCCTGCATATTCAATATCTTCATTAAATTTTTTATAAAAGGAAATTATTGTTTTTTTTTCTTAACTTAAAGTGACACACTTGTGGCACCTTATTGTTTAATACTAAGTACGAAAGCTAATAAAATTCAGATCAAATATTTTCTCTGAATTACGTCTTCTGCACGACTTTCTCTGCTTAAAGTTCATATAAATGTTGAAGCATTCTCTTCTATTTATGTATATAAATTACACAATCTGCTGGAATAGATTATACTGTACTTTTCTTTTTTTCTATCGGAAGTAAATACTACACGGTAGTTACTATGAATTAAGTACGCAAAGAAAATTATTTATAAAGCAGCACACACAAATTATGAGCGCTTTGAAAATTGCCTTTTCTACTGCTTTTTCTGATAACTATTAATAGTAATTTCTATAAATATACCTTTTTTTCTTCCAAACAAGTATTTGTATTTAAATCATTTTTCCTCTTAATAAAGCTAATAATTATCACAAGTAATGTAGATACACAAAAAATTCGATGAGGATACCTTTACCCCTTTTTCTTGTCAAAAATTCTACAAATTCTACAAAAATACTTGGTCGTAGCCATCAGAACGACTAACTCTTGTGGACGGAATAGGAAATTTAAATTAAGTTGTACTCACCGATATGATATTGGTTCTCTTTTGCTTTTTCTTAAATTTTTCTTTGCTTATCTTGCTGTTCCAAGGAGGCCTCTAAGAGCTGCAGCTGTGTGATTTTAAACAGTTGTCTGAAAATGTTATAGAGCTTAATCATTTTTCTAACGTCCATAACCCTATTTAACTCTAGCGCTACTAGATGCTTATCCTATGTTAACTGTTTTCATTGTCGCCTTATCTGCTTATCCCGCTTTGAAAAAAATGGTGCCCTCCTTTTTTTTTGTGGGCTTCGGGGCCTATTATAATTGGAAATCGTGCTATTATCCAACTTTGCTTTAAATCCTCCTCACTCACAGTATCCTTGTCGCTTGAGAATTTCCTACAACCTAACAGTTAGCTCACGTGGGGCGCCTCCTTTACGATTTAGCGTCTCCTGTCCTGTTTCTCTTTTCTAGCAGAAAATCTGTGCGAAATTTGCCATTGAACACTGGAAAAAGTTTATTTTATTCTTTCAGGAATACCCTGAGCCTTACCCTAGATGTGGATGCTACGAAGAATCACGCCTTTTTTTACTTTGGGTGTCTCAAAAAGGTGCGTATCACTTCCCTACCGTGGGTTATAGATACATACAACAAAAGCATTTTTTCCCCTTTTATTCTTGAAGATTTCAGAGTTTTTAGAGTTTTCAAGTTTAGTCAGAGCCAACAAGCACTGTTATCCATGAAGCCGCCGACCGCTATTTTGCCCAAAGTGAACAATTACTACACCGTTGTGAAGTCACGCCACTCGATAGGAACAGATAGACACATTCTTCGTCTTTCTCCGACTCTTCTTCTTCTTTTCCTTTTAAAGCTTCTAGCGAGTGGCCCGCCGTCAGATGTTAAAGTGCAATCTCGCAAAAATGGCAGCCCAATCGCCTTGCGGGTCAGTGTAGCATACTGCTGCATGCAGTATGCTACGACCATAATATTAGGAAATTCATGTAAGCAACGAATAGCAATTATGATCCGATGATTCAATCCAACATAAAACAACAATGTCTTTTCAGCCATTGGAATTCTGAAAGGCACCACTAAAATGTCTGAATATTTACATGGTTAGAATTATGAATATTTCAACATGGTGTCGAATGTATAGTTAATAGCTATAAGACAAATTTCAGATTGAGCACCACCGCGGCAGTTTTTTTAAAGATCATAATTATCTTTCGACACAGACGGCGATGTCAATTCCCAAATCAGGAGTGCTTTTTTCCAGATCCTCCAAATATGGTACTCTATGAAATGTTTTCTTCATTGTAAAATTAGCACTGCTTGATTGTGAGACATGGAAGTTCCAAAAATTAAAAAACACATTATTATGATTTCATAATTAAGATAAATATCTTCATTCAAATTTTCTTGAAAAGTAATACATACATATTAATATGAATTAAACAATGTTTTCTTCATTATCACTAAGCACTATTAGCCGCGAGCGTTTTATTTTTAGCAAGATATCCTCATCCTCTGAGCATTTTTCTGCATTATCTTCAGATCCATGCTCTACCTTTTGCAAAAAATCTGTTATTTTAGATTGTTTGCTTGTAGTTAAAAGATCTTTATAAATTTCCTTATATGGTGTTAAGGACTTATGAAGTTCTCTTTTAAACTTTGTGGTCCTTTCGTTTGAAGGATCTTCATTTACAAAATATGACTCTAACTGTTCGGCTAAGCCTTTCTTTATGCTTTGTAGAGTAAACTTTTTAGCTTCTACGTCTTCACCTATGCTATCATCCTCTGAATTGTAATGGATTCCAAATATTATTTCTACCAAACCTTCGTCATCAATTTCTTCTTCCACCAGTAATTCTTGGATATCTTGTGCAGTCATATAATCAAAGTCTTCCCCTCCTAGAACTTTAGCAACTTCTACTACTGCATCCATTCTGTTTTCTGCTGTCTCGATCAAATTTTCACTTTCAATTGACTCCGGCCATTATTTTTTCCAACAGCCATTTAATGTCGTCGGTTTTATTTCTCTGATGGAGAAGTTTATTAGATTAATACAATCCAAAATTGAAGAGTTTCCACGCCTAACAGTTGTATTTGGAGGTAAAAAAATTATTTTGATATTTAGGTTATTTAAATCTTGTGGATGGCGGGGTGCATTATCCAATATAAGTAGATTTTTAAAGTCTAAATATTTCTGTTTTAAGTGGTTTTCCACACTTAGTACAAAACAGTTTAAAAACAATTTCTTAAAAAAATTAGTAGTAACCTAAGCTTTTCTACTTGCTGGCCAGTATACCGGTAAATTACTCGTATCTAGGTTTTTCATTACACGAGGATTGAATGATACTGTTACTGCACATAAGTAACGTTACGCGGTCTTTTGACACCTTGAAGTACGGCAGAATTAGTGTCTTAACCAGATTTAAACGAGTTGCTTGTGGCAAAATACTGGCTGAGCCAGAGCCTTCGAAGTCCGGAGTAAATTTTACTAATTTTTGATTTTGTCACAGCAGCTCATATTTTGGTTCAACACAATACCCAAATTTTTCACTTACTAGCACGAGATAATGTTTTACCGTCCAGAATTACGATTGGGTTATCAGACGAAAGGAGTGGACGATTGTGAAAAATAATATATTGAGACTTAGAGGGATTCAATCTCAATGCATTAATCTTGGACCATGCATCGATTCTGCTCAAATCGTCATTAATACGCGCGATGCCATCTTCAAACAGGCCAATAGGTCTGTTTAGATCATCATCTGCGTATAAGTGCATCCTGACATCACGTCCAACTAGAGGAAGGTCATTAATAAATAAACTAAATAGCAACGGCCCCAAGATTGAACCCTGAGGTACACCAGTCGGGAGAGGAAGTGAATCCGACAACCTATCATCCACCTTCACCCGTTGATGGTGTTCTGACAAGAAACTCCCGATCAGAGCAGAAGCGGAAGCAGTAAATCCAAGAAAATTAGATAGCTTATGCTGTAACAAGCTGTGATTTGCACTATCGAAAGTCTTTAAGAAATCAAGCAGAACTAAAATCCTGGTCTAAGGCTGCTCTTATATCACTAGTCACTTTAAGTATAGCAGTTTCGCAGCTGTGAGAACGCCGGAAATCGGACTGCCAACATGACAAGAGATTTTTACTTTCCTAGTGACCAATAATCTGGAAGCTAATTAGCATTTCCAAAACTTTAGACATGAAACTTAATATACTGATTGCCTGAAATCACCAGGAGATTCCGGAGAAGGTTTTTTTGGCAATTGGCAATACCAAAGCCGCTTTCCAAGACTTAGGAAGACAAGAGGACATTAAACAAGAGTTCAGGATATGAAGAATGTATGTGTCGATCATTGGAACCAGAATCTTAATAAAACGCGGAGACAGACAATCAGGTCCAACAGCATGAGTTTTAATAGCATAAATCGAAGTAATCAATTCACTTCGATCTACACCGCGAAAGGAAAAAGATGGGGTAATGCAATTGGCGTCACTTACTGTAGAATCAATATAACTCGAGTTAGAAGTCCTAGCATGCTCATCGTTCAATTGACTAGTAAAAAATCTAATTACATTATTGGGATCCTGCTCGCAGTTAGTTTTATCTTTCCCGTAAACTCCTGCTTTTCTTAGGTTCTGCCACAAAATTCTTGGTAGCAAGTCACTGTGAAATTTGGTGCAAAAGTATCGACGTTTAGCTATACGGACAGCCATAGTGGCCCTATTTCGTGCAGCACGGTACATATTTAAAGCTTCAGCCGTTTTAAGCCGCGTGTAGCGCTGGTACAAGAACTCCCGCTCATCAATGAGAGCTTGAACACTCCTCGAGAACCAAGGGCAGCGATTCTCACGCTTAAAGTTAGTTTTAATTGGCACATATTTATTGAATAAATAGCTACACAAGGAGGAGAATATGTCGACTTGGCTATCGATTGACGAAGAATAGTAGATAGAATCCCATTGTAAACCAGAACACTCTTCAAACAAGGCTGCCGTGTCGATATGATTGAAGTCACGGTAAGAGTAAGTCCTAGGAGATGGGTTAAGAGGAAGATTTAGGGATTTATGGTCCAGGTTACTAAAAGGGCACATTTGGTCTTGGAAGTTAACTATACTTATGTCTGAAGCAAGAAATAAGTCAAGCTGGGAAGGATTCGACGTACGATAGGTAGGATGCTTGTTCACCACATTCGAATTCAGTGTATCAAGAAGATGAATGAATTGGTTCACAGGGTAAAGATCATGTAATATATCAACATTAAAATCACCTGCGATGATCACATTTGACAAACGCTGTGTAAAATATGATACCGTGTCCCCGAACTCTTGAGCCACTTCACAGTTAAATCTGCTTTGAGGACAGTACACGGCAGATAGGATGCATTTATTACCACAACAATCCACTTCCACCCCAACGAACTCAATTACATCACCCACAGCTGAGAAAACCTGTCTTGATTTGAGACTATCCTTGACGTAAATCGCCACTCCTCCCCCCAGACGATTCCTACGATTATTCCGAAACACGTTGTAACCCGGTATTGAGATGTGCGAGGATGGAATCACTTCGCTTAACCATGTTTCGCTAACCAGAACTGCGTGTACGTCAGTCCCAGTGAAAATGTAACGAACATCATCAATTTTATTACGCAAACTACGAGCGTTTAATGAACACACATTTAAACCCTGACAGCGACCACTCATAATATTAAATAAGACCCTTACCCTGTCCAAACCTGCATAATTATCCTGGAACAACGTTAATAATAATATTAATTGCACTGCCAATGCCATAGCTCGCGATACACCAGTGGAAGAAAGCAACTGTCGAATCACTCTCACAGCTGAGTAGAACAAGACAAACCACACGCAGATGTACATATATCATCGCAGTTCGTGAAAGAAACTTAAACATGTAAGAAAAATTGAAAATAAATAAATAATAAATAAATACATATATCTAACTAATAAAGTACGTGAGAACTAATTTAATCATAACAAAGCTCCATCCGGCGCAACTTTTTCGTCTTTAGAAATATATATCCTCTTGGGGATTTTTTCCAACAATGAGTAGTCTTGTCGGCATTAAAAATCTGGTGTGTTGAATATCCACCATCTTCAATGATTCTTTTCAATTCCATTGGATAAATTTCGGCGGCTTCTTTATCGGCTGATGCACTTTCACGTTCCATTTTTAGGTTGTGTAGTGATAAACGATTTCTCATACGATCAAACTACCCTTTGCTGGCTACAAAATCTGGATTGGTAGCGGTTTCTCCATTTTCCTTTAAGAAATCGTAAATTTTGAAGGCTTTTTGTTTAATAATATTGGTGCTCAGTGGAAGCTAAGGGCTTTTCCATTTGCTCAATTATAGGACGAGATGTCATGTTTGAGTAGATAGAACAGCCTGCTACAACGAAGTCGTTAAAGTTTCTGTTCATTTTTCTTTAAAGTCCGTATTGTCGCTTCATTTAAATCCGACAATTTCGCGACATATGATATCTTTTCCCCCTTTTTGAGCAGATATAATATTTGTAATTTTGTTTCCAAGGATATGAAATATCTTTTAAGCGACATTTTTTTATTTTCGCAAGACATAGCTTAGGGCTACAGATAAATTCATAAAAATAAAAACATAATTATTATTTCTTTAAAAGAGGTTGAGTAAGTACTACTTACCCGAAAATTTATAATCTACAGAGAGACACAATTAAAGCCTTAAAGTTTACTTAAGTATTAATAGTTCACGAAAATTCTGGAGGAAAATTTGTTTAGTATATGTACGTACATACGCGCTCGAATGAAAAATGTCAAATGAGGTATCTTTAGCTCTTAAAAACTTAATCACGTTTATTGAGCTACTGTACGGGGAACCATTTTATACGGGGATGTTGCCGATTCTCGAACCGTGTTAGAGTGAATCCATGCTATAGAAGCGCCGTGTTATACGTGGATGTTTCCAGTTCTAAAACCGTGTTAGAGTGAATCCGTGCTATAGAAATGCCGTGTTATACGGGGATGTTCCCAATTCTCAAACCGTGTTAGAGTGAATCCGTGCTATAGAAGTGCAGTTTTATACGGGGGTTACCCACTACGCTAACGAGAAATTTTTGATGTCTTCTGTTTCTGTTGCGTTTGATGCCGTTATTGCTTTCGGCTTCTTATGATGTATATTAGGTACTATGCTGGGCAAAGTTTAATTATATTAACGATTAATGATTACGATTAAAAGTATCAATCAGAAACAATGATTTAAGTAGTTAATCGTTTAAAGAAATCATGTAAAACAATTAATCATAAAAAGTAATCGCATAACAACACGATTACGGATTGATCAATCGTCCACGCTTAATCGTTTTAATCTTAGCTCTTATAAAATAAAGAAGTTGTTTTTTTAAGTAGGTATCTATAAATCCCTATCTGCATCGAAATCTAAAATTTTAATTTCATAATTTTGGTGTTAATTTCTAATACTGGGGTAGAATTATGTAAATTGATGGTTGATAATCACTGAGGTGATTATTAAAAGCGATGACCGAAAAGATTGGCTTTCCTTAAGGTGATCATTTTTGTTAACACCGTTTTGTCAAATGCAAGCACATTCGCTTTCAAATTTCAATGTCAGCATTTTTTTACTTCAAAAACAATGGTTTCCAGTGATTTTATTAGAGCATCTTATTATATATTAGTTTTTTTTTTATTTTATACCTTTGACATGTCCAAACCTGCGTATTAGTCGATAAATTTATACATAATTGGTGTGTTGTGATAATTTTACTAACCCTTTTCACTCAGCTGCAGTTTTTGTTGGATGACCGTATGCATTCAATTTAGTTGTTATTTCCTTCCATAATGACAACGACGACTGCTTAGCATTTGCGGTATTTAATTTGTTGCGTGCAAGGTCGCGATGTTGTTTGTTCCATAAATTCCCTAAGAAATATTATTCGCTACTGTGTAGATTGTGCCCTAAGCTTTTTGTTGATACATTTGTGCCATTTTTAGGGTAACGTACTCAAAGGGTAACAACGGGAACCCTACTACTAAGGTTTCGCTGTCTGTCCGTCACCAGGTTGTATTTCATCAACCGTAATAGGTAGACTGTGTTTTTCTATTGGCGTGTAACAACAAATAATAAAAATAAAATTAAATTACAAATTAAAGCGGCCCCCATACAAGAAACGTGATTTTTTCGGCGTTTTATTCTCATTCATTATTATTATCATAAGTAGGCATTTTTTATTCAAATCACAGCATTATTATTATTTTTTCAAATGACAGCATAAATAAAAAGTACGTAGTGTTAAATTTTGTACGATGGTACGGAACCCTTCGTGCGAGAGTCTGACTCGCACTTGGCCGGTTATTTAAAACGCAAATACTTACAATTTATGAAATATCTTCGTTTTCTATGAAAAAATGACATCAATTTTGTAGTCACCGCAAAAATGTCAATTTCAAATGACATTTTTACTGATTGGCATTTTATGGAAAGATAATAATTGAAAATGATTGGTGATTATCAAAAGTCACCTTACAGAATTCCACCCCAGTTTTCATGGTTATTTCATTGTTTTTATTTCATTTCATTACATTTTCTACTAATAACTAATAAACTTACCTTGAGTTACCAATACCTCGTTCACCTTTTCAAATAAACAAAGTAATCGTAAATACGATTAACGATTAAAAACTAAGGAGTAAATAACGATAAATATCTGTCGATTGAACTTCATTATATGTACTCGATCAACAATTAATTGATCAATCGATTAAACGATTAATTTTTCAATTGTAATTTTCAATCGTTAATTTAATTAAAAAATTTAATCGATTAATGCCGAACACTGCAATAGTAAATATAGTTTTGAAAGCAATACAGAAACTTCCTGGATTTTTGAGTTGTCAAATGTTATTTACTGCGTAAAGTTGTATCCTAATTTAAATGTTAAAACTTATTAATTCCAAATACATATATATGTGGAAATGAATGTAGTTCAATCGAAAAAAAAATATTTTAAGTATCACTGTACGTACACGGTAGATTTGTACGAAAATCTACTAGTTTGCAAATATAGGCAGAAAATTCACTAAGTTTCTGCAAGCCATAATGGATTTTCAAGTCGAATTGTAGTTTTCTGGTACAGTAAGTTGTACAAGTCAAAATTTCCCAGTTGTAGAACTATCGTTGTACAATTGTAAAATGAATTCTACAAGTATTGCTTTGTGGTACAAAATTTTTTTGACTTGTTGAAAAACGCTTGTAGGACAAGTGTACTTGTAGTTTTGTGGAATGGGGCCCAGTTCTCGTGTTTCTCGCGGTTTGCGTCTCAGATTGCATGTTTGCGTGAAGAGAGAAAGCTTTTATTAATTTGCTTTTGTTTAAGGAGATTAATGAATGATAATAATTAAACCCATTACATCCCAGTGTCTGAAATCATATCTAAGCATATCAATATCATATCATAAAAATATACATACTTGACAGTTCGGAACGAAAATTTGTTTCTCAACGAATTAACATAAGAATGTGTTTTAATTGAAATAAATATGGATATTTTTTTACTGAAACTGTAATTAGAATAAATATCCAATATATTATTACAAGTATTGCGGCAAATTTCTGTTAGTTTAGGACAAAATTTGTATTTTTCAGTTTAGTGTTTTCGTTTTCGTTTCTCGATGTGCAAACGGTCTTAAGGCACTTTCACATCAAAAAGAAAGAGAAATAGGTTAAGCTAAGAATTTTACTGAGTTATATTTATTTCAGATTTTGAAGAAAAACACAAGGTTTATGTTTTATCGGCCGAAAAACTTTTTCGATGGAAAAATTCGTCCGTTAAATCATAAAAGTTTTGTTTTCTTAAAAATTCTAAGATAAATGTACTATTTTATTAGTCAAATTATTAGTTTATCTTATTTCCCATGATTTTATTAATCATTGGAACAAAAATCTTGTTTTAAAGTGGAATAAATTGAGTTTTTCGGTTTACATTTTTCTGTTCTTTCTAACCAAAAACTGGAGGAAACTGTGTGCTTCAGCTAATCCTATAGAAAAATTATCTTCTTTAACGCCTGGAAGAGAATGCTACGTAGCCACCACGCAGAGTAAGCCATTACACAGCGAAAATTTATAAGGCAATGCCATGAAATGAGCGCAATGAACGTAGGCAACGAAACCATGACGCAGAAGTTGGCCAACTTTCAAAGCAATTGTTTTAAATTTTAGTATGCTGAACATGAGTTTCGAAGAAAATTTAATTATGGAGCTGGAAAAATTAAAAATAAATAATTTTGTGGTCTCAATTTATTATTAAGAATTTTAGTATGCTGAACATGAGTTTCGAAGAAAATTAAATTATGGAGCTGGAAATATTAAAAATAAATAATTTTGTGGTTTCAATTTATTATTAATACAGTTAACTAAACTCGTTGTTAATTTCATCTTGACACAGGCACCAATAGCTATTCTGTTCAGCATGTTAGTGGCTACGATTTTGTCACTTCATCACCGCATTGAACGGGGTGGCCGCATTACATTCTTTTCCAAACATAATAGTACAGAAAAATTCATCAATCCATAGCTATCTAAATTATGAAACTTGTACCGCAAAGCTTACAAGACTTTTTAAAGACCTAGTGCTTTGCCGAATCCTAAAACTTTGTATATATGTTTACTTGCTTCTTAATTGTTAGAAAATTTCTTAAGTTAACCCAGCATTAAATAAATATAATTTCTGAGACATTTAAATCTACTGTAAAATAAAGTTTTCATTGAAAACTAATTGGAATTGAACCGCACACAATTACCATTCCTGTCCTGTTCAATGGTATCGCAAGCCTGATTTCAGATTTGGGTTGCTGGTGGCGCGATTTATGTATGAGTTGCTAGCAGGTCTACGGGGACATCATCCTCTATTCTTTTGTCCTAGTCGTGTTATAAATAAAATATCGCAATAGATACAAAAGAGCTTAAGTCTGCTACTTATTTTAAATCAACTGATGGCTAGAGCCAGTCACTTGGCCATCCAAAGTTAAATTTATCAAATCGAATGTCATGAAGATTATATCCTTGGAATTCTCTACAACAATCGAGAAGGAAGTAATACCCATTGGAACAGTGAATATGAATTTTCTAATAGGAACTTGTGATTTTTCTGCAGACTGAGTGCTTAAATGCTACGTATGCTTTTCAATTTTAAGAAAAAATTGGTCGTCATGTTGGCCGAGCTTCGTTAGCAGATACAATCGAACATAAAAATGCATGTATTTGCATGCTTCATCAGCTCAGATGATCTTCTTTCGCTTTTAGTATTCAATTACCTAAAATTATCAAGCTGAGCTTAATCTCTGAAAAAGCAAGTAACTTGCCGTGCGATATAGGGTTATATGAAGAAATTGCTTTAGAAGTAGGGGCCAATCTATATCGAGAGCTACAACCAATCTCTAAGAGAAAAATGTCGGACATAAATTACCAGAGAACCAATTTAACACTTACTATACCAAAAATATTCGCGTAATTGAAAATTATTATTCGGCATATTTATTCGCAATTTTTGTATGGCAACCTATGAAGGAGTTGCCTGAATTAGCCCATTTTCAAGTATATATTCACAAATTTTATAACAGAACAAGCAATAAAATAAGTAAAAAACGAGTTTTTAAACAAAACTGAGGCCAAGCCGCATGAAAAAGTAGAAAATAAACTTTTCTTCACACACAGAGGTAGACTCAGATATTTTGATTGGGCTATTTCTCTTGACTATTTTTTCTCTTCAAATCAAATTGCTTATTACCTCTGATTGATCATACTGAAATATATCGGTGATTGTCAGCGAATAAAATCTGAGTCCACCTCTGAAAGAAAAGAAGAAGAAAAGTTTATTTTCTATTTTTTTCATGCGGCTTGGCCTCAGTTTTGTTTGAAAACTCGTTTTTTACTTATTTTATTTTGTCTTTTTCACGTTAACTAAATTGGAAAAGTCTGCATTTTTCCTGAAACAGATTTATCACTAATTATATCGAAAAAAAAATTTCCGATGATTTTCCCGCTTTTCCGGGTTTTCCATGGAGTTTTCCACAAAAGCAACCTTATGCAACTCATTTCGCTCTACAACTTTGTCTTAGGTTGCAAAACGCTCAAACGCTTCCTTGGTCGGAAAAACTCCGGAAAAGCGTTATACATGAATTTCCTCGATTTTTTCTGCAAGTTTTCATCACTGTCAGAGAGAAAGTAATGATGCCAGTTTCCCTATCAATTTGATCCCGCATAATTCAGAAAACTTTTTTACCGGAAAATTTTCCGTAAAAGTCGGAAATTTTTTTCGGAAAAATCGGAAAACTCTGCATTTATCCTGAAACGGATTTATCACTAATCAAATTTGTACCAAATTTTCAAATGATTTTTCCCGATTTCCGGGTTTTCCATGGACATCAATCACGCGACATGAACCTGTGTGCCAAATTTCAGCTCGCTGTGATGACGAAAAGTGGGTCTACGTGTTATGGTACTATGTTTTTGAGTGATGGACATCGGACGTGCAGTCCAGACTGCCAGCATGAGCTGACAGATCACTCCGTGACAGCGGTCACCAGGTCGGCACGCTAGCACCTCGACTAAGTGGCGGAGAGTGTGGGGTGAGTTCACCAAAAAAAACCCTGCGCTGTCACGTTGCCATGAACAAAAAGGAAATCGTGCCTGTCTTCCTGTAACAGAGACCAAAAAAAAACGAAAAGGCACACACTCTGATCCAGAAGGGACCACATACGCCACTCAGCCAAGAATATTCCTAAGGATCGGAAGGCCTGATCCTTTGCCTTCCCCGGCCTCCCGTGACATCCTGGCACCTCGGTTAAGATGTCCCTATTGCTTCACCTGTTGGAAAAAGGAGAGAGACTCAGGGAGAGGAAAGAGAAACGAGCTAACGCCTACTCCATAGTACACATTTTATTTTCAATTACTGGGAATACAAACATTTTGTGTTTTAATCTTATAATCACCCACGACGCAATTAGCGCTGCACTGGCTCTAGCTCTTGTTGACATAGGCTGGAGGCACAAGTTGAATTGAGGTAGCTGCTGTCGGACTAGACGGTATAGATGGACTGACTAGATGTTCACGTCGGTACTGCTAGTGTTAGAAGTATGTAGCGAGGCATAATATAGATCTTTAACAGGTAAGACTCTCGGTCCACAACATTAGATGACATCAACGGATGAATAGTTTGCTTGCGATATACAGATGTGTAATGTAAATATTCAACAAAGCAGATAAGACTCTCGGTCCACCACGTTATATAACATCAACGGATGAGTAGTTGGCTTGCGATATATAGATGTGTAGTATAGATATTCAACACAGCAGATAAGACTCTCGGTCCACCAAGTTGTATTACATCATCGAATGAGTAATTTGCTTGCGATAGATAGATGTATAATGTAGTTATTCAACAACGCAGATAAGACTCTCGGTCCGCCAAGTTGTATAACATCATCAAATGAGTAGCTTGCTTGCGATATATGAATGTGTAATGTAGATATTCAACACAGCAGATAAGACTCTCGGTCCACCAACTTATCTGATGCTAATGTACAAAGGGGTCAAAAGTACATACTATATATGGTCTGAGCAAGACGTTATTTTAGGACTCTGGCAGGACCTTTACCTTTAACAACAAATCTATTGGTAAATGTGTGAAAGTAATCTAGTTATACTAAAAGCACGAAATTGTTTTGTCGTCAATTCTCAATAATAAAGGTATAATAAGTTACTTAATGATATCTTTGCATTTATGTTAGATAAGCCGACCAAATCGTCCGCTTTTAGTAAAGATTTCTTTAAAGCTGTCGCTCGAGACACTATCGAACAATGAAAGGGTCTGTGAGTCCATGTAGCACTTCGAGTGCTGTTCTTAATGATTTACTCTCTCTTATTTTTTTTTCTTCAGCCGCGTTTATTCAATTCATTGTCATAAGTTCACGCGTGTTCAATTCGGAATTCAATGATATTATGCCTTATTCGAAAACATATATTCTTACTATTTTTCAAACCAATATCCTTATGCGCATTAAGTCTACTCGGATACGCTATTACTAAAGACTGCTATGCTAAATCTAGTTATTGTAACCGCAAGTTACGTGTGTACTTCAAATTACGGTCCTCACGGTCCCCTAAGAGTTATCTGTATGGAACTTTATTTACGAAAATTAAAATTCAAAAAACTCCAGTTGTCTTAATTGCCTGTTCAGTTCAGCATGCCGTGATATCCTAATTTAGTTTAAATCACGCATATCTTAATAAATTCTATGTAAATACAGGTTAGGTGCAGCCTGCAGTGATGTTCTGATATATCTTACCTCAGACTTAAGTTATTGCTTTTATATCACGGAATGCTATGTCCACTAAAATCTAATGTATGTGAAGGCACTAATAATTAGCTAATATTTCAGAAAGTTTCATACCATTGCAGGTTATGTGCAGCCTGTATGGATAGCTAAATTAGAAGCAGGTCAGTATAATCTAATAATACTTAGATTCTGTTGCAAAAATATTCATAGAAATACAGGTTATGTGCAACCTGTCTATATATATAACCGACTTTATTTTAAACTAGAAATAGGTTAGTACAATTTAATAATTAGAATCTGAAAAAAAAATTCATAGGAATATAGGTTATGTGTCACCTGTATGGATAGCTAAATTAGAAATAGGTTAGTGTAATTTAATAATTAACTTAGATTCCGTTGCAAAAAAATTCATAGCGGTACTGGTTATGTGCAAAATGTGTATATATATAGCCGGCTTTATTTTGAATTAGAAATAGGTTAGTACCATTTAATACTTAGATTCGATGTAGAAATAAGAATTTTAAGAACTTTTATTTTTAATGATTCTTAATCAAATTTATAAATACAAGAAGAAAAAACAACCGCCTCGTCCGGGGTTTGAAACCGGGACCTTCCGCTTGCCGGGCGAATGCTCTTACCACTGAGCTAACGAGACAGATGATTTTCCCTCTTGCATTTATCAAATTTGTAACTAGCCTACTAAGCCACGTTTTTTTTTTGCTTTCAGCTGGCATTAACCAGTAACGATGAAAGCGCACAAATAAATTGTAAATTCAATTTTATTTATTTTTCCCGCGGACGGGAATCGAACCTACACTTGTTAGAATCGGTCAATGATGTAGAAATAAGAATTTTAAGAACTTTTATTTTTAATGATTCTAAATCAAATTTATAAATACAAGAAGAAAAAACAACCGCCTCGTCCGGGATTTGAAACCGGGACCTTCCGCTTGCCGGGCGACTGCTCTTACCACTGAGCTAACGAGACAGATGATTTTCCCTCTTGCATTTATCAAATTTGTAACTAGCTTACTAAGCCACGTTTTTTTTTTGCTTTCAGCTGGCATTAACCAGTAACGATGAAAGCGCACAAATAAATTGTAAATTCAATTTTATTTATTTTTCCCGCGGACGGGAATCGAACCTACACAATTTATTTATGAAGCCGGGTTTTTATACTTTTTCTTTTCTTTCGTGACTTCGCTACCTTCTGCTTCAGGCACCTCGACTTGCATCCCCATGGCTACCCTCCCAGCATCCGGCCTCTTCGCTGTCCGATTCCTCCTGTTTCACCGCATGGTGCCAGCTGTTCCGCTGACAGTCATGTGTGGGTAGGTGTCTGTACTAAGGCAAAGCTATAGTTACACCAGCGACCATAACAGGGCAGGGTCGTGTGATGCACCTGTGTGACAGACGATCCTGGAAGATGGTCGACTGAGCTAGCCGGTCTTAACACTTAGACCTTGTGCTGCGGCACTAACTGTGTGACTCGATCCACAACCATTACCGATTGGGAAATAATGAAGAAGAGATAGAAAAGAAAAATCCTCATAACGGGGCTAATCC
Source organism: Dioctria linearis (assembly GCA_963930735.1). NCBI lineage: Eukaryota > Metazoa > Arthropoda > Insecta > Diptera > Asilidae > Dioctria > Dioctria linearis. Next base: position 134,055,370 of record OZ005742.1, on the reverse strand, counting down.
GGAAGGGATTAGTGGTGAAACATCTACACATTTAAGGTAGAGATGGGCTAGACTAGGATCATCGTCCTTTATAAAAATGTTGCTCGATCACCGCAGACTGAAGAAATAATGATAGAAAAGTAAAATCCCCATAACGAGGCTAATCCGGAAGGGATTAGTGGTGAAACATCTACACATTTAACGTAGAGATGGGCTAGACTAGGATCATCGTCCTTTATAAAAATGTTGCACCATCACCGCAGACTGAAGAAATAATGAAGAGATAGAAAAGTCAAATCCTCATAACGAGGCTAATCTGGAAGGGATTAGTGGTGAAACATCTACACATTTAAGGTAGAGATGGGCTATTTAAATTTTTGGAGTCGGTTTAAAAATTGGAAATGCTACGGTAGTTCCGCTGCCCTAGTGCACCACGTGGGAAGAAGAAAACAAAGGAAAAAGGTAGGTCTACTGACAAGAAGTATATCGGCCGCTAGGTTGGTGTGGGTCCTAAACGGCATATTGGTACCCTGTAGTTACCGGTTAAGCTGGCCGGATGCCTTTTTAGGGCTACCAGGAAGAAGACAAGCATCATATATACTTATTCGGTCACTATCCGATCATGGCCTGATATCCTTAGCGTGGAAGACGCCGATGAGTTTTCCTTGGAGGTCCTCGAGTTCATATGACGAATTCCCTTTTCGAGATCTAATTCGACATTTAAGGAACTTGCGACTTAACTTAGCACTGATTTGATTTTGAAAACTACTCTGTATGAAGTTCCGCCGATATACTTCCTGGCATACTTTGAACTCTACCGGTTTCGAGCGCAGGTTATAAACCTTTGTGCCTTGCTCAAATGCATGATTTAAGTTTTCTTGGACCTTGGCCCGAATTAACTGCACCTTGTCGGTCTCATCTATTGCAATGGGTTCGTTCAACGTGCCTAGAGTCCTCAGAAGTTTATAAGAATTTGCTTGTTCCACCATGTGAAATCCAAAAAGTACTTTATACGGAGAGAACCCAGTCGCCTGGTGTACTGAGCTCCGTAAGGAGCTGGCGATGTAGCTCAGTTTCTCGTCCCATTTATTGTGTTCGTTGTTGAGACATGCTCGGATTCCGGCTAATATGGACCTGTTGACCCGCTCGGATGCATTGGCCTGGGGGGAGTTCGGAGATGGTGTACGCCGTACTTCTCTAATAATTTCGCGAACTGGGTCGACCGAAATTGGGATCCATTGTCTGTTATTATGGTTTCTGGGACTCCAAACTTGTGAAAGAGCTCGGTTTCCACAGACTGGCAAATTTTCTGAGCAGAGGTTTTTTTCATAGGCTTTAACAAGGGATATTGCGAGAAGTCGTCCAGGGCTATGATCATGCAAATGTTCCCGTTTGTCGATCTGGGGTAAGGACCTAGTAAATCAATATATATCCGCTGCCATGGTCGTTAGCTCTGAGACTGATTTCCCATGCGTGGTCTTAAAATGGTATTTGGAGCCTTTATTTCCTTACACGCGTCACATGAGCTTATATAATTTTGTACGTCGACGGTCATTTTTGGCCAATATAGGTGTCTTCGTAACCGTTCCAGAGTCTTTCTTATGCCTCCGTGAGAAGACAATGGCGTATCATGCGCTATTGAGATGACGCTGGTGACGAGCACACGCGGAGTCCACAGCTACCAGGCTTCTTCCTCCTGGACTGGATCCCGTGTTCTTGGAACAGTTCGGATGTAAACGAAATCCCCTCTGACACATAGATCTGGCAACTTGTTTGAGGCCGATTTAACTCGCTGCCTCAGCTCTTCATACTCCAATGAATCGAAGTGTGGAGAGCTAAGGTCGACCTCGGGACCAGTCTCTGCTCTAGTTGTTACACTGTCACAATGTATTCGGGACAATGCGTCAGGTACTACGTTGAGGCTTCCCTTCCGATGCTCTATGGTGAAGTCGAAGCCCTGAAGCTTCAGACTCCACCGGGCTAGTCTAAAGCTGAGGTCCTTTTGGGACATCAGCCATTCCAAGCTAGCATGATCCGTCACGATTTTGAAACGGCATTAGTTCTATAAAAGAGCGGAACTTCTGGACACTTAGCACTGCTGCCAAACATTCTTGCTCAGTGACGGTGTAATTACGTTGCACCGAATTTAATTTTTTTGATATGTATGCAATAGGTCTTTCGTGGCCTTCGATCCAGCTGCATCAGGACTCCACCAATTCCTTGTTGGCTGGCGTCACATTGAATGACGAACGGCTTGGTGAAGTCTGGACTCACTAGTAACGGATTAGATGTAAGCTTCAGTTTCAATTGTTCCAGAGACGTTTGAGCTTCCGGGGTCCACTTAAACTGACTAGGATTTTTCAGGGTGTCAGTTATTGAAGCAGTCAAGTCAGCATAATTCGGTATGAAGCGTCGAAACCAGCCTGCGATACCCAATAGGCGTCGAACCTGACGAACAGTTTTAGGAATAGGATATTCAACTATCGCTGCAACTTTGTCCGGGTCCATTTTTATCCCACTTTCTCCGACTATAAAGCCAAAATATGTAGCCTCTTTTATGCACAATCTGCTCTTCTCGACATTAATAGTGAGGCCAGCCTTCCTCAAGTAATCCGCCACCCTGGCCAACAAAGCTAGGTGTGAATCAAAGTTTTGAGACAGAATTCACAGGTCATCCAGGTAGACAAGGACGTTGTCGCGAAGATCGAATGGAATGACTTTGTCCATAAGGCGGCACATAGTTTGAGGAGCGTTGCATAGTCCGAATGATATCACCGTGAAATGATAGAGTGGGCGACCAGGCACTGTAAAAGCGGTCTTCTCTCGGGACTCTTGGTCTAGCGGGATCTGCCAGAATGCGTCCTTCAGGTCCAGACTCGTGATGTATTTTGCCGGAGGCAGTCGACCCAGAATTCCGTCTATCTGCGGCAGCGGATAGGCGTCCTTCTTCGTGACTGTATTCACCTTCCTGGTGTCAAAACAAATTCGGACCTTTCCTGGCTTCCTTACTAGGACTACTGGATTGCTCCATGGGCTCTGGCTCTCTTCGATCACTCCCAGTGATAACATTCGCTCCAAGTGCATCGCCAGTGTCGATCTTATGGGTAATTATCGAAGTTTTGCCCAAACCTAGGGATGCAGAAAATGGAAACAACTGTTTGGTGGCTTCAAGGCGTTTTGACTCTTGCTCCGAAAGAAGTCAGTGTCTGCGGCTGCTAACAGACCTGGTTTCACCTCCGCAACTGTCCCCAGGACATCTGGAGCTAACCTAAATAAGCGCCAGAAGTCTATCCCCAGGTACAGAGCTTGAGTGAGCCCCGGAACCACGTAGAAACGCACGATCTGAGTCTCACTACGGAAAGTGACCTCCAGGTCCACATGACCATGAACACTCGTCGTGGCACCATTAGCTACCTCCACTTGAGTCTTGTACCTCTTCCATTGGACCTGCGCTTCCGACAACCTCTCAAAAGATCCCCGGCCTAGGATACTGACAGTTGCACCACTGTCTAGTAGTCCTGACACGGTTTGCCCGAGTAGGTGTACTTCAGCATACGGCCGAATGTCGTCTGGTACGGACACTGTGATGTGGGCCAACTTCTTCCTCTCTGCTTTGACACGCTTGATATGCTCGCGCCACCAAACAGTCGATTTTTTTCTGGTTTGGCAATAGTACAAATTTGTCATGGTTACATCAGAGAAAATCCTATTTTTCACGGCGCGATAATTATTCAGGCACTCGTCAGTGGATATTGAGCCGGCTCACTCGTCATCACAGAGGTTGATGGCCGTCTTAATATCTGATAGGTGGGACTCTGGACCTCCTCCTAAGCAATGCTCGTAGGCTTTGTCGAGATTGGTATTAATGGAACGTCAAAGATTACCGACGGATCCGACGGAAGGTCTAGTATGTGGTCGCTAGTGCAGATGTTATCCCCCAAGGTGGGATTTGTGACTTTTATGTTCAATACAGACGAGTGCTTTTCGGAATCATCGATTACGACTTTTAAACTGTTAGGGATATTATCTGGAAGGTTTCATGGATCATCTCCCCAGGAGATCAAGTCCAGAGTTGCTGGTGGACTTATTGATGCGGGGCTTGACTGCTCTCGGCTGCTGCAGTCGTTTGGACTGTTGTTTGAGACACTGTACCAGTGGTTGGAGTTGTTCGAGGATACCTCGTTGCGCTTGGCCGTAAGCTGGTGTTGTTGCTCCCGACCCGTCTCATGTTTTTCGCTGCGCAAACTCGACAATTAGGCTTTATTATTTTTTTCTGACCGCAGCCATAACAAAAATATCCCGTCGGGGTGCGTGGACAGTCGATATAAAAATGACCTCGTTGGTCACAGTTCCAGCAGATGGGTTCCGTTCTAATCGGAGTTCTTGTTTGTACCTCAGCCACTTCCAACTCAGTCGAGTCGAGAAAGACTTGGTCTTCTGGCGTTACGTTACCTAGTTCATGGACCCAGTACCGTGCATTTCTCCATGGGTGCATGGCCGTAGAGGCCGGTAGGGCTAGCGCTCTATTATTCCCACCAGGACTGTGGGATGACACGATTCGGTCATGGGTGGCTTGTATCTGCATCACCAACGCCCGAAATTGGGTTATTGAGTTGGTTCGGTGTAAACAGATTTGACACTGAATGGCCGGGAGAAGGTTCGTTTTGATAAGATCGAGAAATTCTCGCTCCGACATAGGGTTCTGCAGCTGGTTTCGAAGTTCTACCATTACCTGGAGATACAGGTTAAAATTCTCTCCAGTTTCCTGTCTCCGATTCATCATCTGGCGCCGAATCCTGATGTCGTCCTTAGCGTCACCCCACTCAGTTAGTAAGGCCGCTCGGATTTGCTCCCAGTTAGAAGTTGGATTTATCCGTAATAATGACCAGAAACAATTTGTCGCTCTGTCACTGAACAAGGTGTGCAGGTGCCTGACCAAGAGGTCGAAGTCACCGTACAAGGTGGTATTCGTTAGCGCCTCTACCCGGAAGATGAAGTCTTCCACGGATAAGATGGAATTGTCCCCATTATACAATAGCCTCCACCCCTTAATAGGTCTTGACGAACGCCCAGGCCAACGTTGAGGCGATGCTCGAGGGACTCGTTCTGACTCTCTAAATGGTTCTTGAAAAGACTGCATTCGAGGAGGAGATCTTGGTGGTACTGACTATGGTTGAATGCTTGATTAGAATTCCGTGGTAGATCAAGACCCGGAAGCAATCGTTAGGACATGCGTGGCATAGCAGGTGGTGGACGAGCGTCATCTATTGGTGGTCCCGTAGGACCGGATGGACGTAGGGATTGAGACTGTAATTCGGCTCGAAAATCATTAAGGCAACGTGACATCTCCCTCATGACTAGGTCGGCGATTTGTGCTTGTAGACCTGCTAGATCTAAATATGTTTCACCCAATGCCGGCTAGCGTCTGACAGCACCGCGCTCTGGGCTTGGTCTAGGGATCTCTTCATTTGAGCGATTTCGCTGCAGGCTTGTAGTTAATGAGGGCAGCGGCGTCGGCGACGAGGGCATCTGCCGTGATGTAGAAAGAAGAGATTCTTGCCCGAATGCCCTGGTTATTGGGCTGTTGCTTGTCGGGCCTGTGTATGTAACGAAGTCGGTCTGACTAAGAAACAACCTACAGTTTGGACAGCTGGACTTTTCTTTAATCCATTTCTGGAGACACATTTTATGGAAGATATGCCCACAATAGGTGGACACTGCTCGTGATTTAATCGTCCAGTCCGTATCCTGGCAGATTGAGCAAATTTCTAACGGCACCGCTTCCAGTGGAGTTCTTGACACCGCCATTGTGACTGATCGAGGCGCACAAGTGTCCTAAAGATTTTCAAGGTTGACTTGACAATTATATTCGATTAAGACAGACGCGTATTGGCAAAAAAAAATTCTTCGACCAAGAAGGATGAATATCAGACAAGTTCTGACGTTTCTTCTACAAGGAAGAATGACTATCAAACGATTTCCAAAAAAAAATCTTCCACAAAGGAATGTGTATTGAACAATTTCAAAAAAAATAATTCTTCTACAAGGAAGAATGAATATCAAACCAATTTAGAAAAATTTCTCCTGTAAAGAAGAATGTATCTCAACACTGCTCAAAAAAAATCTTCCACAAAGAAGAATGCTATCAAACAGTTTAGAAAAATGTCTTCTACAAATAAGAATGAATCAAGCAATTAGAAAAATTTCCTCTACAACGAAGAATGACGATCAGACAATTTCAAAAGAAATTTCTTCTACCAAGAAGAGTGTGTATCAAACAATTAAAAAAATTCTTCTACCAAGAAGAATGAAGATCAGACAATTTCCAAAAAAAAAAATCTTATACAAAGAAAAAAACTGTTTGAAACTTCAAAAAAAATTCTTCTACCAGGAAGAATGAACATCAAGCAGTTGAGAAAAATTTCTTCCACAAAGAAGAATGAATATTGTTTACTAAGCGACCGATTCTTTTATCAGCCGCTGTGGGTGTTGATTTGTCAGGGTACAATACCGTGACACTGATGAAATTAATGCTTAGGTACAATACCTATGCATCCAGCTAAATCGATGTAGGGAAAAATAACAAACGCAGTTTTCACTTTGAATTATTAAACTATTATGTCCCCATGGGAGTTCAATTTATTATTTATATAAATTATATAGCCATCACACAGGTATGATGACCATATTTCCACACTCCAAATCGAGTTGGGAAACAAACAGGAAATTATATAATATTTTCACATTTTAATTCATATTTTTACGACCGAGCACAAATTTTCACCTGCGTAAGCATTTATTGTTTTTAATGCAGAAATTTTCTCACCGCGAATCAAACGGCTCCGATAACAAGAACTTTTGCAGGTAAAAATTGTGTGCTCGTAATTAGATCTATGGAAAAACAAAGTTTCAGCAGAATTTTATTATCTTGTGTGAATTACTTATGGTTGGCTATTAGAAATTAGTTTCATTTTAGAGTTAAATTTCAAAATTTACAATGAATTCTGCTGTGTAGATTATGAATATAATTCATAATAAAAATGTTATGATATCTTAAGGTATATCTATGGCTATTGATGATGAGTTTGAACATCCTCCCCCTCGTTGGACTATTAGTTCAACCATCGTCTTCGTTTATGCTGACTGTAAACATCTGAGGGGGTGTTTGACGCGGTCTCGGAGTTGGGCTGTTTACTTTATAGCGGTTGAGTCTTTTCTTCACACATCTGTAAAGTATGCTGATACCAATAATGGTTCCCAGAATTAAGGCTACGTATCCTAAGGTAAATTGATGAATATCTATTGCTTTTAAGTTCTTTGGTAGCCTTTGGGTCTCCTTTAGTTCGGTGATCCTTTGCTGTAACTGGGTAAGTTCGGCCTGATGATTTTGAAATTGAATTGGTGTGTAGGATAGGTCTGCCAGTTGATCGGATGATATGAAATCCGTGATATTTACAGTTGGCATGAATGAGGCTCGAAGTGTGCTGGGATAGACATTGTGCGATTGGAGAGTAACAAGTTCTTGCTTCACTGCGCAGTTGGCTTGAATTTTCAAAATTCCGGAACCTTCCAGGATTTGTTGAATTACATCTGTTCCACAGACTACGTTTATGGTGGTTCTATCCTTTGTTGCGTAAATCCATTGATTAGGATTATATAGTTGAATCCACTTGGGGATATTTTCAGCATTCATTGTTTGACAGCTAGGTGATGGTGGTAGATGATTCATGAAGCTCATTTCGCAGGATGTGATATTTGCCCCCTTTCGGTAGATTGGATGTTTCTGTTTGCGTATGTGGAAAGCTTCGCCAAAACTTACGTAAGTGTTCAGTTCTTGTTCGCTGAGTGGGTAGTATTGATCGCGGTGCAAATTAACTACTATAAAATCAGTTGAAGGCTGATAGCCACCATGGTGTTGTTTACTGCTACGGGAACGGGAATGATGCGGAATAGTTCGAATTGTTCAAATGCGAACAAAGGTAATTTTATTCTAAATATAGCATATCTTGCAGTCATCCGGCCTTCTACTGTCATCAGGTTATAGAGTTTAAGCAGATTGTCCCTTTGTCCAGGTAGTCTGAGGCTGGATGGCAAGTGATCTTTGACCTTAGCCAAAGCTTCTTTTAATTGCTTCGGAGTAAGAAGTTGAGGGTTGATTTTTCCGTGGTGGGTATCCATTAATACATCAACAATGGCAGTCTGCGCGTATCGAAAACTTGAAGACATTAAAGTTATCTGTAAAGCTAGTGATGTGAAAAGCTCGGATAATTTCTGCTGATGTAGCGCTTCGGTGATATTGTGGACATAGTTTGTTATTTGGTCAAGATGAGCGTCTACTTCTTTAAATTGATTTTGGATATTGTCCTCATCTCTTTTCAGTATATTTGTAGTTGATTCAATTATGGAAGTCTGATTTTTGACTAAGTTTAGGAGATGTTCTTCATTAATTCTAACCTTGTCAATAGTGAGAGCCATTTTTTCTGCATATTCGGAGTCGAGCACCCCGAAAAGAGAGCTAGCCAAATTACCCACAATATTTAACGGTGCTCGTGCAATTCTTTTCTGAGGTGTTGCGACTAATAGCTCATTGCTGTTGCTAAGCTCCTCCTGTAGTAGTGTCGCCTGCCTTGTGATCACCGAGCAGTAGGTTTTATCTACCAGAAGGTCGCATGGGGTGTGTAGCTTATGAATGCCGCCTTTTATGGATTGGTACTCCTTCCAATAGCCTTTCATGTGATAATATACCACTAGGTTCCACTAGTTGGAGATTAGATGGGTTGATCCTAGACTCTCGCAGTAGATTCCCGGCTGCGATACGAATGGTACTATTTGTACTGGTGGATTTCCAAGTATGGGCATAGTAAGGCATGTTAGTAAAAATGCGCTCAGTGCTGAGTTCTGAGATGATCGTCTTTTTTTGGCAGGAGTGGACTCAGAATGCTGATCTCTTTCATTGTCTCTTGACGGTCTTGATGATTCTTCCGTGCTCGGGTTCGATTGTTGATTATCCTCAGTGTCTATTGGTAGTGGTGCCAATTTATGTATTGGCCTTCTCATGATTCCAGAAGTAGTTTTAACATCAGCAACTCGCACAAGGCCGTCATTTCCCTTGACAATCTGAGTAATTCTTCCGATCTGCCATTTGAGAGGTGGTAAATTGTCTTCTTTTACTAACACCATCATTCCGGGATGAGCATTCTGGGATGGCCGGTTCCATTTATGTCTGTGTTGCAAGTCGCATAGGTACTCATTTGACCATCTACGCCAAAATTCTTGTTTGACGTGTGAGACCAGCTTCCATCTTTGCACTAAACTCATTTTATGCTCGGTTGAATGTGGGTCGACGATTGCTGTTAGAGGCTCTCCGATTAGAAAATGTCCTGGTGTTAATGCCGTCAAGTCGTTAGGATCTGATGATAATGGCGTGATTGGCCTTGAATTTAAAATTGCCTCGATTTCAGTTGCTGCTGTTGACAGCTCCTCGTAAGTCAGAGAGGCTGATGCTAGAGATTTTTGTACCAGTGTCTTTGCTGACTTTATTGCAGCTTCCCACAGACCACCAAAATGTGGGGCACGTGGTGGAATAAAATGAAACTCTATTCCTTTTTTGTGACACAATGACGAAATCTCTTCTTGAGCTTCACTGGGATATAATATGTCTTGGAGCTCCTCGATTCGGTTTCTTGCTCCCACAAAATTGGTGGCGTTATCACAGTACAGATCCTTGCGATAGCCTCGTCTGGCGATGAAACGTTTAAGTGCGCCAAGAAAACCATCTGTGGTTAAGTCACTGACAACTTCAAAATGAGTTGCCTTTGTGGCAAAGCAACAGAACACTGCCAAGTAAGTCTTTTGAGGATGTTTTCCCCTTAACTTATAATGTGTCCAAATTGGACCACAGAAGTCTACTCCAGATCTTATGAACGGTCTTGCGGGTTGTACCCGGGCCGAGGGAAGATTTCCCATGAGCTGGGTCAGTAGCTTAGGTTTCATTCTGTTGCAGCAAATGCAATTCTGTACAATTGATCTAGCAATTGTCTTTCCCTTGACTGGCCAGTACCTTTGTCGGGTGATTGCAAGTAATGTTTGTGGACCAGCATGTAGATTGTCGATGTGGATGTCAGTCATTATTAACTTCGTTAAATGATGAGAATACGGCAGCAGCATGGGATGTTTTGCATCGTACGACAAATTGGAGTGTTCTAATCTGCCCCCTACTCTGATGAGTCGGGTTTCGTCGTCAAGAAATGGGGCTAGGCTACTTAAGGGGCTACTATTATTGATGGTTCCAGTTTGATTCAATTGACTCAGGTCTTCTGTGAACCCTTCATGCTGTATTTCCTTCAGAATGAAGATGAGTGCTCTGTTCAATTCTTCGGTTCTTAAAGAGCCAGTGTATCTCGTTTGTCGCTCACGTTTTCTTGCATTATGAGCGAATCGCAGAGTATGTCCGATCACCCTTTGGAGCCTTCTGAATGAATTACCATGATTGATGGTGCTGATGAGTGATGACCATATGTTGCTTGCAGTGAGTACTACTTTGGACCTTTTTCTCTCTAAGTCAACACTCACTTTCGAATATTTGGGGGGCCAATATCCCTCTGATCCATGCAGGAACGGAGGGCCATAGAACCATATACTGCAATTTGCTAATTTTTCTGCGAGCATTCCGCGTGACACAATGTCGGCAGGATTATCACTGGACTTAACATGACGCCATTGCTCTATATCCGATAACCTTTGAATGCTGGCAACCCTGTTAGCCACAAAAGTGTTGTAAGATGAAGACTCAGAATAGATCCAAGCAAGCACAATTTCTGAGTCTGTCCAGAAGTATGTTGGTATGTTGTGCAGTCTTAGGTCTGTTGTAACCCGTTGAACTAACTGAGCAGCTAATTTTGCGGCACATAATTCCAGCCGAGGAAGTGTTACAGTTTTGATGGGTGCTACCTTGGATCTTGCGCATAATAGTCGTACAATTACAACACCATCTTCAGATATCGACCTGATGTAAATCGCGGAGCCATATGCCTTTTCAGATGAGTCGGAAAATGCATGGATCTGTGTGGACCGCGGCTGTTGATTTGAAAATACATGTCGCGGAACTTTGATATCGTTAAGCGCCTTGAGTCCTTCACGAAATATGAGCCAATTAGTGTGCATTTCTAATGGTAAGGCTGCGTCCCAGTCCAATTTAAGTGTCCACAGTTTTTGTATGAACAATTTTGCAGTCACTGTGACAGAATTTACCAACCCGAGGGGATCAAAAATGTGAGCAGTGTCCGATAATACTGATCGTTTTGTAAGCCTTTTACTGTCCCTCCATGTTGTGTTTATGGAAAATACATCAGATTTCGGAAGCCAAGTTAAACCGAGAGTCTTTATATGACCTTCAGTTGCTTCAGTGAAGTCCAGTTGTAGCTCGATATCTTCTTCCGGAATTCCTTGCAGTAATTGCGGGTGGTTCGCGCACCACTTCCGGAGGTTGAAACCTCCTGATTGAAGAAGTTCTTTTAGCTGCCTTTGAAATTCCTTTGCTTCAGATAAACTATAAACTATATAAACCAGTCATCACGTCATCAACATAAAAATCTCTTCTGAGAGTTTCTGATCCTAGTGGGAATCTTGCCTTTTCTGCTTCCGCTAGGGATTCTAAGCACTTTGTTGCTAGGAAAGGATCAGCTGTCGTCCCGTATGTCACAGTTCGAAGTTTGTAATAATTTATGGGTTTATTTGGATCTTCCCTCCATAAAATGAGTTGGAATATTTGATCTTTATCATCTAAACAAACTTGCCGATACATTTTCTCTATATCGGCAGTAAAAACGAATCTCGGCAGCCTGAATCGTAACAGAATGGAGAACAATTCGTCCTGGATAATAGGCCCCTTGTACAGGATGTCGTTGAGTGAAATGTTTGATGACGTTTTCGCGGATGCATCGAATACTACTCGGAGCTTAGTGGTACTGCTATCCGGTTTTTTGACGCAATGATGTGGCAAGAAATAGTGTGGCTTACTTATTTCAAGAGGATTGACTTGGTCCATGTGGCCTAGCCTGATGTATTTCCGAATAAAGTCAGTATACTGTGCCTTGAGGATAGGTTGCCTGCCAAGTTTCCGTTCCAATGATAAGAATCTATTAAGTGCAATGGTTTTTGATTCCCCCAATGCCTTGGGATTCTATGAGAAGGGCAGCCTTACTATGAACCTTCCTTCTTGGTTTCTCTTCATATTTTGCTTAAAATGATTTACGCATCGCTGTTCTGAAATTGTAATGTTGTTTTCTTCATATGCTGAATCAACTTCTTCCAATTTCCAGAATTTTTCTATTTTTTGTTCAGTCCTTTCATCCTCCCTACAAATGCCACATGTTAAAGTATTTGGGGATTTTCCGTAAACCTTTCCAGATACCACCCATCCAAACACTGTATTCTGTAAGGTTGGTAAGTTGTCTGCCAACCTTATTTGACCAATTGACATGATTTGACAATATATTTCTGCTCCGATCAGGAAATCGACTCGACTTTGTCGGTGGAATTGCGGATCGGCCAGTGACACATTGCAGGGAATCGGCCAATCTGTAGTGTCTACTAATTGCGTTGGTTGATGAGACGTGATCCTGGGTAAAACAAAGGCTTCTAGTCTGCTACAAAATCCATTTGTTCTTGACTGAAATAGAACATTGACTCGTTTTTGTGTGTGTTGCTTGCTTTGTCCAACACCTTTAATTTGCATGAGCTCAGACGTTTCGTTTAATCCAAGTTCTTTAACTAATTTCTCTGTCACGAAATTTAGCTGCGATCCGGAGTCCAGAATGGCTCTACACTCCACGGTTTTGCCCTCATGATTTACGAGTTTTATAAGTGCAGTGCCCAAGATGACGTAACCTCTCTTTTGGCGAGTGCCGTGTACTGAGAGTGTGGTTGCATTCTCTTTCAATATGGGCACAGGCTCTTGAGGCGAATTGACGCCTTCTTCCTTGAGCTTCAATTGTGTATTTGTGTATAATGGCTGGCTCTTCTTAGGAACTGGAGTTGACAGCTTCTCTAGGTGCACCAAAGTGTTATGCATTTTTGAGCACTTAGAACATCCTCTTGAAGTACATTGCGATGCACAATATCCAGGCTTGAGACAGTTCGTGCACAAGTTGGTCTTTCTAAGGAAGGTCAGTCGACGGTATGGCTGTATTCGTAGAAATTCTTGACACGCGAACAGCGGATGATTCCCCTTGCAAAACATACATTGTTGAGTAACCTTGGCGATAGAAGTAAGTGATTTCACTGAAAGTCTCCCTTGATACTTTTCGGGGCTTCTGGCTTTACTTCCCAAAGCCTCTAGTGATTGAAATCGGGTTTCCAAAAAATCTAGAAACTCTTTTATGGGCTGAAGCCTTTTTGGATGGGACAATGACTGCTCATATAATCCATGAGTGGTTTTATCCAGGTTTCTAGATAACAGATAAAACAGCAAAGGATCCCAATTGGTGGTATTGATTCCAAGGTTTTCTAATCCCAATAGGCATTCTTGGGTGGTGTCATGAAGTGATTTGATTGCAGCTGAACTTTCGGACATTATGTTCTGTTGAGACAGTAGTTTATTCAATAATGCCGTGACTAACAGTCTATGGTTGTCATAGCGGTTTTTTAAAATTGTCCAGGCAGCGACGTAATTCTCATCAGACAAGCTTAGATGGCGAACAAGTTTCTCAGCTTCCCCGGTTAAATGTGATTTCAAATACCACATTTTTTGACAAGCCCCTATGGCTTGATTATGGACCATTTGATTAAAAAGGTCATAGAATTGCCGCCATTTTAAATAGTCCCCATCGAAGTTGGGCAAGGTTATCTTTGGTAGTTTCATTATTGAACTGAATAACGTCGCGGTATTCGAAGTAGCCGAGGACAACATGAATAAGTTTTCTGAAAGTTGTATTAGCGTTTATTGTACAAGTTCCTCCAAGTTAAAGTAATCAGCAGAATTAAAGCCGTGACTAGTTGGATTATCGGTGAGCTCGCAAATACTTTGATGAAACGTCTCAATTTGATTCCAATAGCGCGTAATAGTTGATATTTTTGCTTCGCATGCCTGCTTCGAGATGTGCTGATTATCTTCGCTGAGCCTTGTTAAAAGTCGACGCAGAGATTCGATTATTGCTTTCTGCTTCCTTACCACCTTGGCTACATCTTCTGCTGCATTAATATTATTTTGAGATGGTTGAGATTCGGCATTGTTCTCTTCCCCCGTTTTGTGCACCTCCGTGGTTTGTGAACTGCCACCGGATTCTGGACATTTCTCTAATCGTTCCATTATTTTTCTTAAGAACGTTAGATATTGTGCTTGAACCTTCTCAAAGTACTTTTTAGCGAAGTAGGGATTATCCTTGTTCTCAGCTTGCAATTCGCTGAGTTGATTGTCGTTCTTGACAAACTAGGTCCATTGCTCACCCAGATTCCGCTTATATTTGTTTGTGACTTCAGATGCTCTACGAGCTATCTTTTCTTTGCCGAAATTTTCGAAAAGCTGCTGAATGGCCTTTTCTATGCTGCCTTGGGTTGCCACCTATTTATCTATTGTAGTGGCTTCTTCATGAAGCTCGGACAGTTTCTCCTTAAATTGATTCGAGTACCTTTCAAAAATTACTCTTATGGCTTCGTAGTAGTCTTTGGTGAAATAAGCATGCTGGAGTTGATCTCCGTATTGCTGTCTGATGTCGCTGTCTGTTTCCTCGAAGGAATCCCAGGCTTCTTCCAACAGCCCTAGCTTCTGCTGGTAATACGCAGAAGTCTTGAAACTGGGAGGATCATTTCTGTAACTTTCGATGATTGCCTGGATTTGCTTTCCAATTTGCTCTTGTTGACAATTTCTCCATTGTGACGGCAATTGACTCTATTCTGAATTCAGCACAGTGATGATAACTAACTTGCCTAGATCGCGCCTCCTTAGTTGCGAGGATTGGACCTTTTGTGCAATAATTGTTGATTAGATTTACGTATCACAAGCGACTCGGCTGGATCACGTCTCTTCAGCGTGAAACGATTGAAGTCTTGATGCTATTGAGTGAAGGTATCACAAGCGTGTCGCCTGGATCACGTCGGGGTCACCAAAATGTTTATTAAGCGACCGATTCTTTTATCAGCCGCTGTGGGTGTTGATTTGTCAGGGTACAATACCGTGACACTGATGAAATTGATGCTTAGGTACAATACCTATGCATCCAGCTAAATCGATGTAGGGAAAAATAACAAACGCAGTTTTCACTTTGAATTATTAAACCATTATGTCCCCATGGGGGTTCAATTTATTATTTATATAAATTATATAGCCATCACACAGGTATGATGACCATATTCCCACACTCCAAATCGTGTTGGGAAACAAACAGGAAATTATATAATATTTTCACATTTTAATTCATATTTTTACGACCGAGCACAAATTTTCACCTGCGTAAGCATTTATTGTTTTTAATGCAGAAATTTTCTCACCGCGAATCAAACGGCTCCGATAACAAGAACTTTTGCAGGTAAAAATTGTGTGCTCGTAATTAGACCTATGGAAAAACAAAGTTTCAGCAGAATTTTATTATCTTGTGTGAATTACTTATGGTTGGCTATTAGAAATTAGTTTCATTTTAGAGTTAAATTTCAAAATTTACAATGAATTCTGCTGTGTAGATTATGAATATAATTCATAATAAAAATGTTATGATATCTTAAGGTATATCTATGGCTATTGATGATGAGTTTGAACAAATATCACCCCTTCAAAAAATGTTCTTCTACAAAGAAGAATGTTAGCAAAAGAATTTTTCTGTCTGCATAGAAGAATGTACTCAAACGATTTCAAAAAAAAATTTCGTCTACCGAGAAGAAAGTATATGACTAAAGTTTCACACGGATGAATGGCTTGTCCCTCTCCCTCCTTCCATCCCCGAGGCTCTCCTATACAGTGAATACTAGCTTGGTATACATAATTTGAGGACCCGAAGAAAAGTCGGTCGTCGCTGTCAAAGACCGAGAACGCCAACAGAGATGCTTCCGCCAGGCAGCTAGCAGTATGCCAACTCCTGATTACTGAAGGTCTTCGGTGCCGCTTCCCCCTCCAACAGCCCCTCCCTTCCTCTCCTAAGGTCAGGGTCTCCTTCGGAGAGTGACGTACTGTGTGTGCCGAAGTAGCCGGACTGTAAAACTGTTTCATGTTCTTCACTGAAAGTCTTTGGAGGGGTCGGTCTAAGATGCAAGGGACTGATAACGCCACCACAGATGCTTCAGCCAGGCAGCTAGCAGCATGCCAACTCCTGATTACTGAAGGTCTCTGGTGCCGCTCCCACTCTCCCACAGCCATTTCCTGCCTTTCCCATGACTGGACTATCCATCTGGTTCCCCAGCTAAGCAGGGCCCCGCATAAGGTCGACCACCTAGCTTAAGCCAAGAAGTCATCTCTCATATGCATGATCCTTTCCAGCCAGATGTGAGAACTGAATAAAAACTTGAGTGGGGCAATTTGGTAATTTGCTTGCGATAGATATATGTATAATGTAGTTATTCAACAACGCAGATAAGACTCTCGGTCCACCAAGTTGTATAACATAATCGAATGAGTAGCTTGCTTGCGATATATGAATGTGTAATGTAGATATTCAACACAGCAGATAAGACTCTCGGTCCACCAAGTTGTATAACATCATCGAATGAGTAGCTTGCTTGCGATATATGAATGTGTAATGTAGATATTCAACACAGCAGATAAGACTCTCAGTCCACCAAGTTATATAACATCAACGGATGAGTAGTAGCCTTCGCGACATTTGTCCTTTGTTAACAATTTCACTATGGTACGAACGACGTCTTACTAAGTGTCTCTCATTGAGGTCCAACTCTTTGTGCAGTGTGCAAACGAAAACTAATCTAGCGTACTAGTTAACTTAAAATATATGAATCTTGGAGAGATCTAACTAAATTCCATCTGATGGAGGAGCCTGCCTGGGGTGAAGCCCTTTTTATACTACGTTACTCAACAACAAATGTTTCTTTAGGAATGATTCACTACTTTAACTGATTGATCCTAGCGGATAAGAATAACCTCCAAGTCAAATCTCATTCACAAACAAAAAAAACTTAAACTTATCTGATTCTAATGTACAAAGGGGTCAAAAGTACATACTATATATGGTCTGAGCAAGACGTTATTTTAGGACTCTGGCAGGACCTTTACCTTTAACAACAAATCTATTGGTAAATGTGTGAAAGTAATCTAGTTATACTAAAAGGACGAAATTGTTTTGTCGTTAATTCTCAATAATAAAGGTATAATAAGTTACTTAATGATATCTTTGCATTTATGTTAGATAAGCCGACCAAATCGTCCACCTTAGTAAAGATTTCTTTAAAGCTGTCGCTCGAGACACTATCGAACAATGAAAGTGTCTGTGAGTCTATGTAGCACGTCGAGTGCTGTTCTTAATGATTTACTCTCCCATATTCTTTTTTCTTCAGCCGCGTTTATTCAATTCATAGTCAGAAGTTCACTCGGGTTCAATTCGGGATTCAATGATATTATGCCTGATTCGAAAACATATATTCTTACTATTTTTCAAACCTATACCCTTATGCGCATTAAGTCTACTCGGATACGCTATTACTAAAGACTGCTATGCTAAATCTAGTTATTGTAATCGCAAGTTACGTATGTTCTTCAAATTACGGTCCTCACGGTCCCCTAAGAGTTATCTGTATGGAACTTTATTTACGAAAATTAAAATTCAAAAAACTCCAGTTGTTTTAATTGCTTGTTGAGTTCAGCATGCCGTGATATCCTAATTTAGTTTAAATCACGCATATCCTAATAAAT
>OZ005742.1:133920040-134032540 GCA_963930735.1 Dioctria linearis | reverse complement strand
CAACAGCAGAAACACTAGCATATGCACTAGCGTATGAATCTGCCAGGCAAGCTTCTCGAAGTGCAGTACGAGTGAGAGAAATTTCGGTGGAGGAATGTACTTGTAATAGAATGCAGCCATCACAGAGCAATTCTTCACGTGGTATTCTGCGATGCTGGAATTGTAATAGACCAGGACACCTCCAAAGGGACTGCAGAAAACGCCGTCGAACAGAATCACCAGAAGAGGAGGACAGAACAGAATGCCAAAGATGTTGAGCCACTGAGCAAGCTATTCGTGGAGAGCCTAGAAATCAAACAGCGACTAGTCGCATCAGCTCCCCTGTTCAGCAGTCGGAAAACATGTAAAAACCAACTTCGGGGGGCAGAAGTTGGTTGGTAGAGTCGACAGCCCCGAAGTCATCATTCAGATAGCCCAGTTGCAGAGAAATAATAGCAGTCTTGTTATATATGGAAGTGTAGGGAAAAATGACTGCGTTGTCACTATCGACACTGGAGCTTCGAGATCAATTATTAGAGCGGATCTTGTCAAGAACAAATGGCTTCACAATACCACCAAATATTTACTAAGAACAGCAACTGGAGCCGCAGCACAAGTTTTTGGAGAAATAACTTTGGATATTCAACTAGGTGAACTACTATTTCCTCACAATTTCCTAGTTTCAGACATAATGGATGAATGCATCCTTGGAGTAGACTTTATGACCACATATAAAATAAATTTAGATGTCGGAGAACGAATACTCAAATATGGCAACATAGAAATTCCTATGAGACTAGGAGGAGGAACAGATTATCCTGCAAAAATTAAGGACGATGGTCTGTGAGAATATGACTCCCTCTGCATTCTCGGAGACGCTAGTATGGACAAAGCTTACTGATGACATCGGGACCTGCCGATTCTATCTGGTGGAGCCTAACCCTACAAAAGTAACATCGAACATCATCGTTGGTAAGATTTTAGTGAAGGCAGAAGGCGCAAGATTAATTCCAGTCAGAGTGCTCAACACATCCGAAAATGAGGTACAACTAAAAGAAGGTGCTATAATTGGAAATTGTGAGCCTGTTTATCAGATTGTTAATTTGGAAAATGGTAGTAATATTAAGGAGACAAAACCTGTACCAGCTACTACCCAACAGGTTCAGAAACTTCTTTCATCTAGTGCCTTAAGTGAACAGCAATACAACGATGCCAAAGATATGATCGATGAATTTTCGGAATTATTTGCAATGAATGATGATGATTTCGGCAAAACAAATCTTGTCCAGCATCGGATCAATACAGGAGATTCTAGGCCCATTCGGCAACCACCACGAAGACTACCATTAGCCAAACAACCAGAAGTTGCAGATATGATAAACTCCATGAAAGAACAAGGCATAATTGAGGAATCTAACAGCCCTTGGACATCGCCAGTTGTTTTGGTCAGGAAAAAGGATGGCAGCACACGATTCTGTGTGGACTACCGCCAACTAAATAATGTAACAAGAAAGGATAGCTATCCGTTACCAAGGATTGATGACACATTGGACACCCTTTCCGGAGCGCAATGGTTTTCCACATTGGATTTGAAGAGCGGTTACTGGCAAGTGGAAATACATCCCGAAGACCGAGACAAAACTGCTTTCTCAGTTGGAAGTGGCTTATGGCAATTCAAAGTTATGCCATTTGGATTATGTAATGCTCCAGCCACATTCGAACGACTCATGGAATGTGTTTTACGAGGATTAACCTTGAAAACATGTCTTGTCTACTTAGATGACATAATTGTGATCGGAAGGACATTCGAGGAACATAAAAACAACTTACGGGACGTACTTCAAAGACTGAGAGATGCGAAACTGAAGCTCAGCACGAATAAATGTGCTCTATTCAAGAATGAAGTAAAATATTTGGGGCATATAGTTTCATCACAAGGAGTAAGAACTGATCCAGAGTAGATAAGAGCTGTGAAAAATTGGCCTGTTCCAAAGGACAAACATCAATTAAGGAGTTTTCTTGGATTAGCTACCTACTACAGGCGATTCGTAAAAGGTTTTGCAGATATAGCAAGGAGCCTACATCAACTTACAGAAAAAGGAAAGCCATTCATATGGTCAGATAAATGTAACGAGAGTTTTGCAAATTTGAAGCAACAGCTCTGTGGAACTCCAGTGCTTCACTATCCAAAGCTGGGAAAAACTTTTATATTGGACACGGATGCCAGCAATATAGGTATTGGTGCAGTGCTTTCACAGGAGGAGGATGGTCAAGAGGTGCCAGTAGCTTATTTTAGCAAAGCACTCTCAAAATCAGAGAGAAATTATTGTGCTACAAGGAAAGAGCTACTTGCCATTGTAAACTCAACCAAGCATTTCCATAAATATCTCTACGGGCAGAAATTTATCCTCCGCACTGACCATGCAGCGCTTAAATGGCTTTTGCAGTTTAAGAACCCTGAGGGGCAAGTGGCGAGATGGATAGAGCGACTCCAAGCTTATGACTTTGAAATCCAACACCGAAGAGGACGTATCCATGGAAATGCAGACGCCCTTTCACGACGTCCATGCAAAGTTGAATGCAAACATTGCGTTCGGCTGGAAGAAAAAGAAACAAAAGCAACAATACAGCTGATGACTGTGGAACCATCGACAGGTTGGAACAACGAGAGCTTGCGAACAGCACAACGGGAAAACCCAGACATATCACCTATTCTTGCTTGGAAAGAAGACATGGAAAGACCACAATGGCAAGATATCTCGGAGAGGAGTGAGAAACTGAAGAGCTACTGGGCTCAATGGAATTCTCTTCACGTTGAATGTGGTATATTAAAGCGCAAGTGGGAATCAACTAACGGCGAGTCATTCCGAATGCAGATAGTCGTGCCAGCATCCCAGGTCAAAGATGTTTTAGAAGAAATGCACAGTGGATCATCTGGAGGACATTTGGGGGTGAATAAAACAATTTCCAAAATACGTGAAAGGTTTTATTGGTTACATATGCGAGAGGATGTTGAGGAATGGTGCCGCAGATGCACTATCTGTGCTTCTTGCAAAGGACCACCACACAGAAGTAGAGGAGAAATGTATAAGTATAATGTAGGAGCCCACATTTGAACGGATAGCCGTAGACATCGCTGGACCTTTTCCAGAAACAGATAACGGTAACCGTTATATATTAGTTGCTATTGACTATTTCAGTAAATGGCCTGAAGCTTATGCAATCCCTAATCAAGAGTCTACCACAGTAGCGGATCAAGTAGTAATGAATTGGGTCAGTAGATTTGGTGTTCCTCATGAACTTCATTCGGACCAAGGACGGAACTTCGAATCACGGACTTTCCAAGGGATGTGTAAAATTCTGGGAATAAGAAAAACCAGAACAACACCTCTGCATCCATAATCTGATGGCATGGTAGAACGCTTCAACAGAACATTGGTCGAGCATCTAAAGAAAGTAGTCGACTATCACCAACGCGATTGGGATCGACATATTCCCATGTTCTTAATGGCCTATCGATCAGCTGTACACAACACGACCGGACAAACGTCAGCAAAAGTAATATTCGGAAAGGAGATGCGTTTACCTAGCGATCTCAAGTTTGGTACACCCAGAGGTGAACAAAAGTTACCAGACGATAATGTATCGGAACTTAGACAACGATTAGCTGATGTACACAAAGTCACGAGAGCAAAATTAGCAATAAATACCGATCGGATGAAGACCCGCTATGACTTACGTGCTAACTCAGCAGGATTTAATGAAGGTGACCTTGTTTGGCTTTACAACCCGAAACGACGCACGTAAGGGACGTTCTCCCAAGTTACAACAACACTGGGAAGGACCGTATTCAGTAGTGACTAGAATAAATGACGTAGTATATAGGATTCAGCGGGGTACAACAGGCAAACGGAAAATCGTTCATCTAGATCGTTTATGTCAATACTGCGAGCATCAAGACCGTGGATCACCTGTTGTTCGGGACGAACAATTTTAAGAAGGGGACAGTGTTACGCGCCACAAAGTGATACAAGCGACATCTATTGGAAATGGAAACAACTTTAGGTTAGTGACATCCTAGTAAACTGGGTTTGGAGAATGGAATATTCAGGAAGGTTCTAAGATAATTCGTAGAGTATAAATACGGCGCTGCTCACATCCAGGAGGCGAGTATTATTTCAGACAGCGAAGTGAACGAAGTAAACTATTTGGATTGCGATAATTAGAAGTACAGTACTAGCGATAAATAGAGTTGATTTGATAATTATTTGTGAATTTGTGAGAGTAAACAGTAAAGTTAAATAAAGAAAGAACTTTTGAATTATATCTAAAATATTGTGTTTTAAATAACGAACTAAGGCCACGCTCGTAACAATATATATATATATATATATATATATATATATATATGTGTGTGTGTGTGTGTGTGTGTGTGTGTGTGTGTGTGTGTGTGTGTGTGTGTGTGTGTGTGTGTGTGTGTGTGTGTGTGTGTGTGTGTGTGTGTGTGTGTGTGTGTGTGTGTGTGTGTGTGTGTGTGTGTGTGTGTGTGTGTGTGTGTGTGTGTGTGTGTGTGTGTCTGTGTCTGCGTGTGTGTGTGTGCGTGTGTGTGTGCGTGTGTGTGTGTGTGTGTGTGTGTGTGTGTGTGTGTGTGTGTGTGTGTGTGTGTGTGTGTGTGTGTGTGTGTGTGTGTGTGTGTGTGTGTGTGTGTGTGTGTGTGTGTGTGTGCGAGTTACGTTACAAGATACACTTTCCCACAATAAAAGTGATGAATACACAAATCCGTTGTATTCATCACAACATTTTAATCTAGAAGAACTAAAGGAAAAATATATAAAGTCATAAGTAACGTAACACCTTCTTCCGTCGCAAATCTGTGGGAACAATAAGTTTACCCATTCGGATAAACTTCATAAGTTCTCACAATGTATATCAAAAAAAGCTAAATTTGCTTAACTAGCAAATAAACGTTCTCACACTTTTTCGTAAAGAAAAAGCTGTGAAGAACAATTAGAATGTAATAAGCTCAGTTCTGTCGGAAGTTTAATGTCGGTAACATCATAGTTAAGAATTACTGGAAAAGCTCTCACACCAGTGAGACACTGTGCCAATTTTTGTTTGTTAAGTTGAAAGTGAATAAATAAATAAAACATATATATATTTCAATTAATAAATTGGTTGTTTTTTTATTTTCTTTATTTTTTATCCGAAGATAAATGTAATTTTCTAACTGGCGCAGTCGGTAAGATTCATTTCAAAAGAAAAAGGGATCCAGTGATCGAACCAAAAATTTTTTAATTGATATATATATATGTGTGTACACGAATATTTCCAAAAACAAAAACCTGAGTTGTGAAAGAATTTTTGTGCATGAAAAACGTATCGGAAAAAGATACAAAGTGAAAAAAGAGCAGATATTTAAAATATTTTGTGAGAAAGTGCGAAGAAACGACATTCTGAGTTTTTCTTGTGGATGATAAACAACAGGAACAGATTTTTCGATTTAAATCGAGAATTGCAGCAGGATTTTGAAGAATTCGAAATGGAACAACTTCAACAACAAATTGCACAATTACAGCAAGTTGTACAACAACAGGAGATACAACTTATTAATTTTAGACAGGAAGCAGAACGAAGGCAACATGATGATCATAATCAAAATCCACTGAATCTAAGCGCCGAAGGAGTTCTCAACCAATTTCGACGACTGAGGGCTTTTGATGGTAGCGGGGATCATAGTTTAACGTCTTTCATAAAATCTGTCGAAAGTACAACATCTCTATGTGGAAGAAATGAAGCTCTACGTCAGATGGCAATGCAGATAGTGTTCACGGAAAAAATTCAAGGGAAAGCAGAAAGGTGTATCCGTCAATTAGGTGATGATTTGACATGGAGCAACGTAAAGGAGAAACTGAAACAGTGCTTTCAGCCCAATAGAAGCTATGCAGAACTGTTCAACCATTGTAGATATGTTAAAGTAAGTAATTTACGTGAATTATTTGATGAATTTAAAAATACCAATTATCTTATAAACGAGCTATATGAATTCGATGAACGTAGACCAGAAATATATAGACCAGAGAATGTAGATAGGGATCTAGTAGAAATATTGATTGAGAAAATTGATGGGAACATAAGAGCTCATATAGAAGAAAATTCAAGTATGATCCAAATTTATAATAAATATGCTAGATTAAAGTTACTAGACGATGATAGGGCAATAGATATCAATCATAGGAAGTTAAAAAACCTAAACAAATTTTATAGCGACAAAAATTTCAAAAAGCCAGTGAATAAAAGCTCTTCTTTTAATGTGAATAAAAACAGTTATAATTATAATACCAATGCCAGGCATTACGAAAATTTTCAAAGGCATTCAAATAATAATAATAATAATTCGGGACAGTTTCGTAGACAAACAAACTTTCATAACAATCCTAGACAATTCCAGAGACCGATTATTCCAAACGACGACTCTAGACGGTCAGAACGTTACAGAAGACAAAATAATTTTAATGACGTTCCAGAACCAATGGAAATTGAAACAATAAACTCCTATAAAAAACCATTTGATACTAGTTTACCTTTAATATTCCTGACAATCGGTAATCAGAAAACAAAAACTTTAGTGGATACTGGCTCAACGACAAGTTTGATAAGACCTAACACATTTTGTAATTTTCCGGAAGAACCATTAGAAAATCCGTTATACTATACAACAATAAATGGTGTCAATGAAGTTACGAATAAAGTAGTAACGCCTTTACCAAAAGAATTTAACACTTATGGTACTATATCTTGGAAGGTTATAGATTATCTAATAGGAATTATGAAGCTATTATAGGCCAAAACTTACTTATGGCTCTTAACGTAAAAATTAATCTGCAAAACAAATATATAGAAGTTAAAGGAAATAAAATTATGTTTATTGACACAAAATATCCATATGACGAAAATTGCATACATAGCTTAGAATCAAGCGACAAATCGATCAAAGATAGCTTAAAACTTGACCATCTAAATAACGAAGAAAGAGAGTCTATAGTAAAATTGTTTAAAGAATACGAAGACCTTTTCTACAAAGACGGTGATACATTATCGGCAACATCTCATATAGACCACGAAATTGTAACAACTACAAATAACCCTATCTTTTCTAAGATCTATAGGTTTCCCCGAACCCACGAAAAGGAAATCGAAGGATAAATAAGCGATATGTTAAAGCAGGGTATTATAAAAGAAAGCAATTCGCCATATAACAGTCCGTTATGGATTGTCCCCAAGAAAAGGGATAATTCCGGTAGTCAGAAATGGAGAATAGTGATAGATTATCGTAAATTAAACGCAGTAACTATAACCGACAAATTCCCAATACCAAATATTGAAGCAATACTAGACAAATTAGGTAGATCACAATATTTTTCAACTGTAGATCTAGCGAAAGGCTTTCACCAAATTCTGACGAAACCCGAAGATACTAAAAAGACCGCATTCTCCACCCCCTTTGGCCATTACGAGTATGTTCGGATGCCATTCGGGTTGAAAAATGCGCCGTCAACATTCCAGAGACTCATGAACTCTGTGCTAAGAGAACATATTAATAAAATATGTGTCGTCTATTTAGACGATATTTTGATATTCAGTACATCTCTTGTCGAACATTTAAGTAATCTCAGAAAAATTTTCAATGAACTAAAAAAGTCTGGACTTAAGATACAAGTCAACAAATGCAACTTCCTTTGCAAGGAGACCGAATATCTAGGCCATGTCTTATCTTCTGATGGTGTCAAGCCGAACCCAGATAAAATTAGAGTTATCAGGGATTTAAAATTACCCACTACTAGGAAACAGATAGAATCATTCCTGGGTATCACTGGGTATTATCGCAAATTTATGAGAGATTACGCAAAAATTGCACACCCAATTACGAAATACCTAAAGAAGGGAGCAAAAATAAATTCGAACGATCCGAATTTCATAGCCGCCTTTGAGAAACCCAAAGAGCTAATTACTAATTACCCAATCTTAAAATATCCTGATTACGACAAGAAATTTAAACTAATAACCGATGCTAGTAATCATGCATTAGGAGCCGTCCTTACACAGGATGGACATCCCATCTGTTACGCATCGAGAACCCTGAACGACCACGAGAAAAACTACTCGACCATCGAAAAAGAGTTGTTAGCAGTAATATGGGGGACGAAATACTTCAGGCCGTACCTTTTCGGGAAGGAATTCGACTTGCATACAGACCACCAACCAATCAAGTGGCTACAAGCGAAGTACACCGGGAAAGATATAAACCCTAGACTACAAAGATGGTTAGTACAATTAGGGGAATACGACATTAAGATTGATTACATTAAAGGTAAGGAAAAGAAAATAGCGGATTTCCTTAGTAGAATTAACAAATATACTAACGAAATAAATGCTGTAAACGATATAAAAATTTATGACAAAATCCCAGCGAAAGAATGCCAAGAAATTAACAACAAATCTCTAGATATGCAGACAGTCCACTCTCAAGAGGAAGATCTAAGCGATCACATACCAATCCTCGAAACTGTAGTCAACCGTTTTAAAACCCAGATAATTATTTTGGAGGAAAAAGACAAGGAATTTGAAAAAATACATGGTCATCATAGAATTTACATCGAGAGAAAAGACAGCCCGATAGTTTAGCAGACATATTTAGGAGACACATCAGCAAAGGTAAAATAGGAGTTTACTCAGGACTAGAAGACTCCGAATACAGCAAAGTTCAACAAAAATTGATCGAACTTTTTTCAAGCAACTCTAAAACTAAGTTTATTAGATGTAGCTTCCTGGCAAAAGATTTAGAAAATGAAGAACAAGCTATAAAGCAAATATCATTGTATCATAAAATAGAAGCAGGCCATTCAGGAATGGTAGCTAATTATGCAGGAATGAAAAATAAAGTATATTTCCCAAATCTTAAAATCCTAATTCACAAAGTAGTGAACAATTGCTATATATGCACAGCAGCAAAATACGATAGGAACCCCATTAAGAAAAAATTTGAGTTTACTGAGACGCCAGAAGACATTAATGAAATAATTCATGTCGACACTTACGTAAACAGCAAACAGTCATTCATTAATTTTATCGATAAATTTTCAAAGCATGCTGTATGTTTCCATTTAGAAGATAGAAATAGTCTTACACTGGTTGAAAAGATAAGGCAATTTATTTCTATTAAAGGCAAAATGAAAAAGTTAGTAGGCGACAATGAATTTAACAACACAAATATAAAAAATTTCTGTAAAGAAGAAGGAATTAAAACCCACTTCGTAAAACCCAACAGCCACACAGGGAATTCAGACGTAGAAAGATTGAACAACACAATAACCGAGAAAATTAGAGTTCTCAATTTAGAAGAAAAGGTTCCAATAAAACAACAAATATTAAAGGCAATTGAGTATTATAACAATACCTACCATTCCACTATTAAAGCTACACCATTTGAAGTACAGAACGGAAAAGCTGATAGGAAAATTATAAAGGACCGTATCGAAAGTAAAAAGAAAATTACCATTGAGAAAAGAAACAAAGTTAGGGAAGATTATCTAGAAAATCGTGATATAGGGTTCACTAAAAACTACGCTAGCTTAAGACACAAAGAACATCCAAAGTAGAGGAAACTAAAATTAAAAGGGGTACATGAAAACAATATTAAACGGCCATTGAAATTTTCAGGTAAAACTAATACTACTCTGGATACTGATAATGGTACCATTAAGCAGCCAAAAGATGACAATTGAGAAAATAGACTCCGGCGTAGGTTATGCAGAGATCTTGATAGATGAAGAAGAAATAGTCGCGAAGTACGACACCATCTTACATATAATTGATCCGAACGAGATCCTTAGAATAGTTGATAAATTAGAGTCAAACATAGGTTTATTAGAATTAGGAAACCATAGAGAGTGGTTACAAAAAGAAATAAATAAAACTAGGAATAAAATAAAGACAATTATACCCCATAGGATTAGACGTGGTCTTATTAACGGTTTAGGCAAGCTAATGAAGTGGTTATATGGAACTATGGATGACGAAGACCGACAAGACATCGAAAACCATCTTTCAATTACTGACGAAAACAATCATAATATTATATCTAACTTAAATCAGCAAATCAAAATTAATGATAGTTTCAATAAAACATTTTTGCAAATAAAAGAAATAATTGAATCTGACAGAGTAAAAATACAGAATAAATTTAACGAACTTAGTAAGACAAATCAACAACTAGTAACATACAGTTCATTTAGTGAACAAATGTTAAAAATTAAAGCCATACAAGAAACGGTAGCCCACATACAAGAAAATATTGCCTTGGCAAGAAGAGGTATATTCCAACCGAATATCCTGACAAATGAAGAAATAACAGAATATAACATTGATTTTAAAATGCTTTTGAATATACGATCAGGCATTGCTAGGTTTAATAATAATAATATTTTACTTGCAATTAAGGTACCAGTAGAGTCAATCAAGACTAATAGGAAATTAATAATACCTATTACAAATAGTGAACATAAGGAATTAGACTCAGACTTGGAATATTTTGTAAAAATCAACAATCACACTTATACGTTTGAAGATAACAAATCAATTCGAGAATTAAAGCCAAGCAAAAATTGTATCTTCCATAAAAACTGTAAGCTTAAAATAAATCTACAGGAAGAAATTATCGAATTAGATAATAACATGTTAATTCTAAAGAATTTTAAAAATAAAAATTTTAGTAGTAGTTGTGACGAGAGGAAACTCACTCTCAATGGGAATTACTTTATAACCTATAATAATTGTACACTAGAAATCGACAACATAAGGTACAGTAATAATATATATATATACAAAGAAAGATATGTAATACCACAAGTAGAGAAATCAATCCAAGCACAAAATAAACTAACATTCGAAGAAATAATTTTGAACCAAGAAAGTAATACAAACGAAATTACAGAACTGAAGTAGCACAAGGTTATTAATTACGGCCTAGGAAGTATTACTACTATTATTATACTCGAAATAGTGATTTTTATTGTCATATACTGTAAAAAACAAAAGAAATTAAAACTAAAAATTGTAAATAAGATTCAGGAGAATCTTAAAACTAAGGAGGGAGGAGTTACGTTACAAGATACACTTTCCCACAATAAAAGTGATGAATACACAAATCCGTTGTATTCATCACAACATTTTAATCTAGAAGAACTAAAGGAAAAATATATAAAGTCATAAGTAACGTAACACCTTCTTCCGTCGCAAATCTGTGGGAACAATAAGTTTACCCATTCGGATAAACTTCATAAGTTCTCACAATGTACATATATCAAAAAAAGCTAAATTTGCTTAACTAGCAAATAAACGTTCTCACACTTTTTCGTAAAGAAAAAGCTGTGAAGAACAATTAGAATGTAATAAGCTCAGTTCTGTCGGAAGTTTAATGTAGGTAACATCGTAGTTAAGAATTACTGGAAAAGCTCTCACTCCAGTGAGACACTGTGCCAATTTTTGTTTGTTAAGTTGAAAGTGAATAAATAAATAAAACATATATATATTTCAATTAATAAATTGGTTGTTTTTTTTATTTTTTTAATTTTTTATCCGAAGATAAATGTAATTTTCTAACTCGCGCGCGCGTGTGTGTGTGTTTGTGTGGGTGTGCGCGCGCGCGCGCGCGTGTGTGTGTGTGTGTGTGTGTGTGTGTGTGTGTGTGTGTGTGTGTGTGTGTGTGTGTGTGTGTGTGTGTGTGTGTGTGTGTGTGTGTGTGTGTGTGTGTGTGTGTTTGTGTGTTTGTGTGTTTGTGTGTGCGTGCGTGTGTGTGTGTGCGCGTGTGTGTGTTTGAGTGCGTGTGCCACCTACGTGCATATGAGCGCGAGAGTGTAGCTCTCTATGTCGACGCGTTCTCAAATATATAGTTGACTGAATTCTAAGTAAGTTCTTTATTCATTTTTACTCTATATTTATATCAATTTTACCTTAAAAATAAGTTATGGAAACCAAGGCTGTCTATCCAGAAATTCAACGTTTTCATATGAAATTTAAATGTACAAAACTTTTGTGGGAATGAACGTTCAACGTGAAATTTAACTCTTTTTCACGGACGGTGAGAAAAATAAAGTGCAAGCATGCATTTTATTTTGTGTGAACGTTGAGTTTGTGGGTAGAGAATTTGATGAGAAAAAATATATTTTTTAGAAATAATTCTTTGCATGATCGTGTTGATCATTCTGGGCCCAACGAAGTTGAGATAACTGTAGCTCGTTTTGATCGTCTCGGGACAGGCGCCTCTACGTCAAAGCTGGTATCATCGGGAGTGGTGCTTGTTGGTGTTCTCCGTTTACATTGTAGTGGATGTTTATACCAGACTACTCCTATGATGATTCCGGCAATGATAAGGTACGTGATCGTATAATGGTGCACATGATGATTGTCGATCACGGGAAATTTGTCCTTGATTTGATTGAATTGGATGTCCGATAAAGGCTTGGTATCCAAGTGTATTAGTGGGATGGGCTTAGTATCTACCTCATCGTGTTTCTGCTTTTCTGTGAGAAGGGTCGATAGATTTGTTAGCGGTAGGAAAGATGACTTTTGGACATTTGAATATATGTTTTGTGCGGTTATACTCATAGCTGGATGTTTTATTTGGAAACTTTCGTTTAGTCTTATAATACCGCTATTTTTAAGTCTTTTAATCAGGACTTGAGTGCCGCATACAATATTAATGGTGGTCTCTTCAGTCACCACGAAAATCCAGTGATTAGGGTGTTGATTTTGTATCCAATACTGTGATGGATGAGTCTTCTGAACTTTACAAGCAGACAGTGGTGGCTTTTTGGGATTTAGCAAGTCCATTTCACAGCGACTGCTTGATGCCAACCTGGTGTATATAGGATGTTGCTGTTGGCAAAGATAACCGAGACTCTCTGTGTTGATGCAGCCTGAATTTTCATTTTGAGTTACAGGATAGTAATTATCTATGTAGAAGTACTCTCCTTTGCGTTCTGTTGGAATAGGATATATTTTAAAAAGCTGGAATAATGTTGCGTCTGGCAGTGGTATTTGTATTTTAAAGATAATCTTGTTGAGATTAATTAATTCTGCGGAATGTGTATCACCGGGAATGATCAGTGATGTTGGAATATTTTCTCGAATATGTTTTATCTGAGCGTGAAGTTGTTGTGGGGTGAGTAAAAATGGACTGTTTTTACCATTGTGGGCATCAAGTATTAATTCGATTAACTCCTTTTACAACCTTTCGTAATTGTTTGAGATAAGACTTGTGTATGCTGTTAGGGCGGTGAAGGTTTGTACTATTTCACTTTTCTGGATGCCCGCTTTCAGCACTTCCAAATTGGTCGTTATATGTTTATTGAAGACCTCAAATTGTTGCTGGATCTCTTCTGTTGTTTTCTTCAGTACATTTACGGTCACGTCAGCTATTGAGGTTTGATTTTTTGCTAGGGAAAGCAAGTAGTTTTCATTCTCTTTGAGCTTTTCCATTTCTTCCTCTATGTAATCCAATACTACGAGTAAACTATGTTAAAGTGTTCCTATGATTTCTAAAGGTGCCCTTCTTTGTCGCTCTTTCATTAGATGATTTCCGTTTCGTTTATGAAGAATCAGGTTGTTATGGTGCATTTCTTTTATTTTTTGTTATAGTTCCACTAAAATGAAGTTGCAATAGTATTTATAATTTATCGTTTTACTACACAGATCACTCAATTTTTCTAGGCAGCTTTCGAATCCGTTTAGTTGTTGGTAATATGTACTTAAGTCATAATAAACGACTACGATTATTTACCATATGTAAATGGGAGAGGTGTTCCATATATATGCCGGGATTGTGGTCAAATGGTAATATTTCCACTGGGATATTATTAGTGTTGGATGGTGACTGTGCAACTGCGCTTAAAACGAGGTTAAGTACCAGTAGCAAACTGGATGTCCTTATTCGCTTAGGTTGTCTCGTGGGTAGTGCGGTACGCTGAAGTTCTTGTATTACTGGTCGAACTGGAATATTGGTTGGGTGAATTTTTATACTTCCTGGATGTTTTCTTTTAAATTCCTGGCGTGTTGTTGTAGCTACCGTGAGGCTTGCAGATTGATGATTATTAGTGTATGTTATTTTGTCTATTTTCGGTATATCATCTGTATTAAAAGGCAGCTTGCATATTTTGCTTATTAGCCTTTTTAGGGTGTTTTTTACTGTTTTAACGGTTACTACGCGTACCAGTCCATCTGAACCAGGGTGTGTGTCTTCAATTCTTCCTAACGCCCAACGACCAGGAGGTTGTTTATCGTCTTTTAGTATAACTATGTCTCCCACTTTGACGTTTGTTGTTTTGTCATGCCACTTGGTTCTTTGTTGTAATCTGGATATGTATTTCGATGACCAAAATGTCCAGAAATCATTTCTCAGTTGGGTAATTAATTTCCAACTGGTTAAGCAATGCATTGTATTTTCTAGTGGATTCGGTTCTGGTGGCGTTAATAAGGCGCCTCCTACCAAAAAATATCCTGGTGTCAGTACTTCCAGATCATCAGGATCATTACTTAGCGGGCAGAGTGGTCGTGAGTTCAGGCACGCCTCTATTTGGGCTAGCAGAGCACTGAATTCCTCAAAGGTCCAATTAACTTCGCCAGCAATACGTTTTAGGTGGAGTTTCGTCGATTGTGGGGAGACGCTGTACTATGTTGGGGAATTGCCTGTCTAGCTCATTTTTAGCTCCGACAAACGTTGTACCACAATCACTATACATGTTTGTGCAGTGCCCTCTTCTAGCTGTAAAGCGTTTGTATGCTGCCAGGAAAGGATCAGTAGTAAGATCGCTGACGGCTTCTAAATGCAGCGCTTTTGTGGTGAGGCAGACGAACACGGCTATATAGCCTTTATATTACTTGGTACCTATGCCTTTAGACACACGGAAATAGAATGGACCAGCGTAGTCAATTCCGGTGTATGTGAAAGGTTTTGATGGGACCACTCTTGGTGCGGGAAAGTTGGCGGATATCCCTCGATATCGGAAGCATGTTGTGCATTGATGTATTATGGCCTTTGTTGAGCTTTTTGCATCAATGATCCAGTATTTTCGGCGGAGGTAGGCTAAAGTGGCTTGATTTCCGCCATGAAGTGTTTTTAAGTGAGCATCTTGAATGATAAGCGAGGTAACTTGATGTCGATGCGGTAGTATTATGGGATACTTCTCATTGAGTGTCAATTGGGAGTGGTCTAGCCTTCCACCCAGACGTAACAGCTGATCATTATCTAAAAACGGAGTTAGAGAAAGTAGCTTACTTGATCGTGGTAGTGGTTTTCTTGTGGATATTGCTGCAATTTCATTAGGAAAGGGCTCTTTTTGTACAATTATAATACATCGTATAAGTGTATGATGTAGCTCTTCAGCTTGTATTTTTCCGGCTTTACGTTCTGAATGGTGGATACCAGCATATATGAACCGGCGACAGTGTGTTAGGACTCGGAGCATCCTAGACAAATTGAAACATTTACTGAAGATGCCGTTATCATGGGAGAGGTGACGGCACATCCCGTTGTCACCATTTCAAGACTGTCTTCTTTAATAGATGGATCAGCAGGCCAGCTTTCCTTGGATAAATTTAACCACTGTGGACCTGTCCACCATAGTGGGTGTGCTTTAAAATGTGTTGGCGATATGCCTCTGGAGGCGCAATCTGCAGGGTTGTTGTCAGACTTAACATACTGCCATGCTGAGGGTTTTATTGTCGCTCTGATTTCGGCGACTCTGTGAGCAACAAAACTTTCCCACTTTTTACTTTCGCCTTGAATCCATGCTAAAGTGATTTTTGAATCTGTCCAAGCGTACATGTTAATATCCTTGAGGTCCAGAGCGTACTTAGTCCCCATCATTAGTTTTGCTAGCAGTAGTGCTGCACAAAGTTCCAGCCGGGGCAATGATGTTTGTTTCCTGCTAGGCGCTACTTTTGTTTTCCCGTTATCATAGTGACTAAGGATTCTCCTTGTATAGTTTGTACCTTGCTATATATAACTGCGGCTTACGCCTTCTCAGACGCGTCACAGAATCTATGAATTTCTATATTCTGGCAAGTGTTGGTGTACTTTTTCCATCTTGGAATGATAATATTTTCAACAGCCGGAAGTTCTTCTTTGAATTGCCTCCATTTATTAGCTAGATCAGATGGTAATGGGCTGTCCCAGTCCAAGTTTGTGAGCCACAAATCTTGCATTATAATTTTTGCTCGTATGATCACAGGTGATAACCAGCCAACGGGATCGAATATTTTCGCTATCTCTGAAAGAATAGAGCGCTTCGTTATTGCACTATGTGCTCTTAGGAAATTAACACGAAATTTGAACGAATTGCTTGCTTTTGACCAATGCAATCCTAGAGTCTTAATCGGTTCTCCATAGTTGATTTCTAGCAGATTCTTTACGCGCAGGTCTTCGGAGATGCTTTGAAGGAGTGATTGTTGATTTGTTGTCCACTTTCGGAGTTTGAACCCTCCAGACTCTAACAGCGATATCAGGTCTCTCTGTAATGTCTTTGATTCTCGGAGAGTATCTGCTCCAGTTAGCATATCGTCGACATAAAAATCTGTCGACAGAACATGTATTGCCAGTGGATATTTTTCCTTCCTATCTTATGCCAGTTGGTGAAGTGTCCTGATAGCGAGGAAAGGTGCTGCTGCTGTGCCGTAGGTTACCGTTGTTAATTTATACTCCTTAATTGGTTCCTGTCTTGAGACTCTCCAAAGAACCTTCAGATATTTTTGGTCGTCGGGATGGACCTTTATCTGCCGGTACATTTTCTCAATGTGGGCAGTAAAGACATATCTGAGCTTCCTAGAGCGTCTTATGATGTTGGTTAAATCCGTTTGGAGCTTTTTACCTGTATATAGAGTATCGTTGAGGCTTATGCCGGTAGTAGTATTTGACGAGGCGTCAAATACGACCCGGAATTTCGTCGTAGAGCTATTTTCCTTTATTACAGCTTTATGTGGTAGATGGTATCCTTCTGAAGCACCCGATTGAATTGGCACCATGTGTTTAAGCTTTATGTACTCTCGCATAAAAGCTTTGTAGTCAGCTTCCATCTTTTTATTGGAGACAAACCTCTTTTCAATTTGTAGAAGTCTATCCAATGCCTTTGTTCTTGATTCTCCAAGTTTTGCCTTGTTAGATTTAAACGGCATTCTAACCGTGTAACTTCCATCATTATTTCGATTATGATTATGATCAAAATGCTGCTCAGATGCTGCGTAATCAGTTGATATTGGAGTGCTGGATGCTTCAACGTTTTCTATCTCCCAGAATTTTTTTAATGTCTTATCCAGATTTATATATGACACCATGCTTGTAATTTTATTGACGGTGTTATTTCCGCACTCAACCCGTCCGGCTAAGATCCAGCTGAATTCCGTTTGCTGGCCAAATAGCCCACTGTCATACTTCTTTACTCCTTCACACATTATGGCACTAAATATATCAGCTCCAATTATTATGTCGATAGGGCCTGGAGTGCCAAATGTCGAATCCGCTAGGAGTAAATTATTTTCGAGACGTAGGTTTTTGTAATGTGTTACCTTTGAATCTGGTAGTTGTCTCGTTAGCTGAGGAAGCACAAGTGCCTCAATCTTTATAGAAAATTGTGATGAATAGCGTGGTGACGGATCCAACCTCACCTTATGTCTGACAAGTCCCGCCTTTGTCATGCCTACACCAGACACCTGTGCGTTTGCTTTTAATCGAGGATGTCCAAGAAGTTGAGCGGATTCCTCAGAAATGAAGGAAGCTCGCGATTCTTGATCGATCAAAGCACGCAAGAGCTCGAATCCTCCATTTCCAGCTCGGGCCCTCAAAAGGGCAGTGGGTAAAACAACCTGGCATTGTTGACGTTTAATTTTTGTAGCCTCTCCTGTTTGGGCTGTACATATATGCACAGTGGCTTGTGTTATATGCTGTCGCTTTTCATTACTTTGGTGTAGAAGCGTATGATGATGACGCTGGCAAATATTGCAGTTGTATTTACTGTGGCATTTCTCGCCTTCCTTATGTGTCAAACAATTTGAACACAATTTCATTGTTTGAATGAACTGTCTTCTATCATTCGTTGAAAGTCGTATGAACTTCTGACATTGATAGAGTCTATGGGACTGCTGACAGTAGCTGCATTTAAGTGGCTTGGCGGCCGTGTGATATGATTTATAGCGAGAGTAATCAACGGGTTTTATTACCTTGTTTTGCCTGGTCAATGAGGAGTTTTCTCTCTTTTTTGCGTCTTCAAGTAGTTCTAACGACTGGAATCGCGTCTCTAAGAAGAGAAAGAGTCCCTCATTTGTTGCTAGATCTCGTGGTTTTTCTAAAGTTTGCTCATACAGTTTATGACTCTCGAGATCTAATTTGTGGATTATAATGTGAGTGATTATTGGCGCCCAGGTACTGGAATTTATTCCCAGATTTGACAAGGCATGTCGGCACTCTTTTGTCGTATCATGAAGTCTCCGTATTCCATTTACTGATTCTTGTTCTAATTTTGGTTTGCAGTTGTGTTGAGCAGATCTTTCTCTTATTATCAAATCTGCCATTGAGTAATTGCCATGCAGTTTCATAATTGGCATTTGATATTGTCAAATGCTGAAGTAAGTTGCTGGCTTCCCGTCGCAAGTGAGTCTTGAGATACTGCATTTTTTCGGCGTCTCCTAACCTTGGGTTGTTATGTATGAGACGCACAAAGATATCATGAAAACAAGTCCAGTCCTCGTAATCTCCCTCAAACGTCGGAAGCATAACACTGGGTAGCTTGATTTCATCATCTGTACGCTGTGTTGTCCCAAGTAGTTCTTGTAAGTGTATTTTAATGTTATGAAATTTATCTTCCAGTGAATCATATGTTTCTTGGCTTAAGTAGTCGTCGTAGGCTTCGTGTGGATTGGCTATGATGTCAGAATGAGTAAGAGTAATCTTATTCCAGTACGATTCAATGGTGGCCATCTTATGTTGATAGTAGAGTGTGATTTACTGACTTCCTTCTGTATACTTTCGATGATTCTCTCTAATAACCTCATACAGGGCCGGAGCTTTCATAGGTGCAAATGGAGCAAATGAGAGCAGAAATGGGACAACACAAGAAAAATTTAAAATTTTATGTTAATTTTTTTAAAAAAAGAGGAATTTTTTGATGAAAATGTATTTTGTATTCGAAAACATTCTTTCCACATATAGCAAAGAATGAGCTGAATCTTGTATACTATAATGTACAATTTTCTTAATAATACAAGTTGAATCGGTACTCTGGAACTTAGAAGGAAATCTCTTAAGTTATTAAAACTATAGCTCGATATATAGCATTTACATATATACATACTTTTCCTTCAAACAAAAAGAGTCTTCTTGGAAAAATCTAAAATAATTCAACGAAGGAGCGTCCTTTTTCTTCACACTATACTACAGAGAGAAAGAAATCACATTCATTCATACTCCAAATTGTCTACGGATACCACACCATTCATCAGAAACCATGCCATCATATCTAATAATTATATAAACAAGGTCTCTTAAGAGGGGATTTTCAATTCAAAAAAACTGCTTACAAATTATATTCTCTCAACAAAACACATCTATTCCTATTTTTCTATACTTCTGCGTCTGCCTGGCCTGATCATACCAAACCAAACCTCATACCTTATGGTACATTATTTTCATTCGCACCAGCGGCGCCCCCATAAAGAGCTAAGCATGCACAGCTTTCTTCTTGATGCCAATGATATAGTTACGAACATTTCTCTGCACATGAAAGTTCGTGTTGTGCTTATTACTTGGCGGTGGTGCACTAAAATTTTCTGCTCCATGAAGAGAATGTATATCATCAGAATTGAGTAAGACGTTTGACTGTTGGTTGACTAGAAACGTTCATACTTGTATTTTAACCGTAGCCTATGCAAATATGTAGCAATTTAACTTTGGATTCGTACGTTCGATGGCTTATGCATGCATATTGGATGGACATAAGTTTTATGCATACGGTTGTTACATATGAATGTATGACCGGCCTCTTAAGAGAAATTAGTAATTGTCTCTTAACGTAAATATATTCAGCAAACTTTTTATGTGCATTACGTTGATTATAATCGAACATTTTTCAATTTTACTGGCATGCGTGCATGAGTACAGGTGTTCAATTAAGATTAGCTCAACTATACTATATATAGCATACATATTGTCATTTCGCTTGTTTGTTTTTATATTAGTGCCACAAAATGAATTCCCAAGATTTAAAGAAAAAGTTATCGGGCAGTGATTATAGAAAAAAACGAAAGCGGTTGGAAGAATTAAATTTAAAACAATTGAAATATTTATAAAGTTTTGTGCATACTATTGTAACTGGTCCAAGTACGAGTGCAAATATTCAGTTAGTTCAGCCAGCAGAGAATTTTAGTGTGGATGAGGGTGGTAATCAACATCTAATCAAGCGGTCTGTTT
Source organism: Dioctria linearis (assembly GCA_963930735.1). Lineage (NCBI taxonomy): Eukaryota > Metazoa > Arthropoda > Insecta > Diptera > Asilidae > Dioctria > Dioctria linearis. The sequence continues at coordinate 134,012,049 of OZ005742.1, read as the reverse complement.
TTGAGTATGATTTCGGGGATCCTTATAAATGGACCACTTTGAATGAGAAAGTGGTGCAATTATTAATAGAAAACGGGCCAGTCCAAATAAAATCTTTTGATTTTCCTACCACTAAAAAAAGAAAATTTAGTTCTCAGTTTTACCAGAGGTCTATGAAGAACGGTGAGACAGTTTCTAGACCATGGTTAATATATTCAATTTCGCAAGATGCTGTATTTTGTTTCTGTTGTCTCCTTTTTTCAAAGAATAGAGAAAGTAACTCATTATCTAAGAAGGGTTATAGAGATTGTGGGCATTTATGTAGGCAATTGAAAGATCATGAAAATAGTATATTTCATATGTCTAGTTTCAAAACTTGGAAGGATTTAGAACTAGGCTTAAAAACAGGTAAAACCGTAGACGCTGATTTGCAGAAGAAAATGTCCAAGGAAATTGAGCATTGGCGAAATGTTCTAAAACGCCTCATAATTTTTGTTCTGTATTTAAGCTCACAGTCTTTAGCATTTAGGGGAAATTCTGATATTCTGTACGATAGTGACAATGCTAACTTCCTGAAGTTAGTAGAGGCAGTTGGTAAGTTTGATTTAGTTTTAGCAGAACATTTTCGTAGAACTCAAAATCAGGAAACGCAAAACAAATACCTTAGTAAGGATATTCAGAATGAATTAATAGAGTTATTATCAAATGCTGTGAGGAAAAGGATATTAGCTAAAATAAAAAACGCGAAGTATTTCTCGATTATTGTAGATTGTACACCAGACATTTCCAGGAAGGAGCAATTATCCTTAATTGTTAGAATAGTGGACTGCGAAAATAATAAAATAAATGTAAAAGAATATTTTTTAGGCTCTTAATAGCAGAAGAAACCACGGGGGCAAGTTTGACTGAGCTAGTATTAAATGAGCTTGGAAAGTTATGCATACCTTTAGAAAACTGCAGAGAACAAGGCTATGATAATGGCGCCAATATGAAGGGGAAGCATTCCGGTATGCAGGCACGAATAAAATCCTTGGAGCCGAGAGCTTTTTACCTTGCTCTTCCCATTCTATTAATTTAGTTATTATAGATGCTGCACATTGCTCCTCGGTTGCAGTTTCGTTTTTCGATATAATTGAAAGCCTTTATGTGTATTTTTCCAGTTCTGTGGGTAGGTGGCGGATTTTAAAAAAATATTTAAAGACTTTAACCATTAAGCCTCTATGTGAATCTAGATGGGAGAGCAGAATAGATGCAATAAGACCTTTAGTAAACCATTTAGAAGATGTGTATGAAGCTTTGGTCGAACTATCCCAAAGTGATGACCTAAAATCGAAGAACATGGCAGAAAATTTAGGTAACAAAATATCGGATTTCAAGTTCATTTCTTGTATTGTGATATGGTATGAAATCTTAGACAAAATAAATATAGCCAGTAAATACTTACAAAAGCCCGATGTCTGTTTAAAAACCGCGGTGGAAATACTGAATTCTACAAAAGGCTTCTTAGTAGAACTAAGAACTGACGAGAGCTTTCTGGCTTTTGTTGAAATGGCTAAAATAATTGCAAATGCCCTGGAAGTTCCTTGCACTTTTCCACGACGCTCAGAATTACGGTCAAGGAGAACGAGGCCACATTTTTCTTACGAGGGAAGGGATGAACCAATATTGGATCTCCAACAGAGATTTAAAGTAGAATTTTATTTTAAAGTCTTAGATCGGGCTATTTCATCCATATCGGAACGGTTCGAGCAAAATAAAGAGCATAATAGTATTTTCCAATTTCTTTATGACATCGGAAAGTTCAAAAGTGATATAACAGCAATATCGGTTCAAGATTGCTTGAAATTAGAGGAAAAATTATCATTTAATAATAGTACTGACATAAGTGGCTTGGAATTATTTGAGGAGATAAAAATGTTCGCCACATTAGTAAATGAAAATAGCTTACCGAAAGAAATAATAAATTTCATTTTTGAGAGAAAGCTCGAAACCCTTTTTCCAAATATCGTGGTAGCTTTAAAAATTGTATTAACTTTGCCTGTAAGAGTAGCATCAGGGGAGCGTAGTTTTTCGAAACTTAAAATAATTAAAAATTATTTAAGATCTACAATGACCCAAGAAAGATTGGTAGGATTAGCAACAATATCTATAGAATGAGAGCTAACTGAAAATTTGGACTGTGATGAATTAATTAATGATTTCGCGAAAATTAAGGCACGGCGGATGTAAATTTTATTTTATATGCATTGCATGATTTCTGTAGTTTTTTGTTTCTTTTATTTGTTATATTTATGAATTGTTAGTTTTATTTACATTTATATTTTATTCTAATATGTTTGTTTTTTTTTATAAAATATAGAGAAATTTGTTTAGTTATTTTTAGTAATTTATTTTTTTGGTCAGGCTTTCCACAAGAACTTTATCTGGGCATTTCCTTATCTTGCTTGTTTTAGTAATTATCGGATAAATTGTTTTATTGATTTTCTAATTTGTTACAGTAATAAATAGTAGTAGCTAGCGAGGACTAGGTCTGCTGCGGAAACCTCGTAAAAAGAAACGCATCGTATGCTCTACCTCTTTGGGTGATGTGGAAATGAACATAATGTTGAAATTTAAAGTAAAATTTTTAAGTCCGTATTTATGTTTAACCTAAACTGAAGTTTAGTACTATTATGTTGCTTTGCCTCCGACGCCATTTCAGCCTAAAACTAGGTCTAATTTTCACTGTAAATATGGTGCATTCTGTATAGTTAAAGTTGCAGCAGACTATTTTAATATTCAATATAATATTTAATTGCTTTTTTTACTAGTCAAAAAGAGGCGCCAAAAAAAAGGTCTGCTCCGGGCGCCTCATTGGTCAGCTCCGGCCCTGACCTCATAGCTTCTTGTTGGACTCGAATTATTTTCACAGGATAGTCATCTTCTTCTATCTGACCTGACTCCAACTTTGATTTTTCCGGTGTTACCTCATTACTTTCTATGTCTTCCATCTTGCTTTGTAAAGTATCTTTAAAGTCTTCATAATAATTTTCGACTTCCCCAAAGTAATTTTTTACGAAGTATGCATGTTGAGCATTTGCATCTTCAATTTTCTCAATTTCAATATTTCTCTTTACAATTTCGTTCCAGCGTGATTCTAGCTAGTCCAATCTTGTTTTTGTTTTCCTGTGGTCCCCGTCTTTATTATAATTTGATTGTAGTTTTTCAATTTTTTTATAGCATTCTTTTTGTTTTTCGCCAGTGCATCCGTATTTGCTTTTCTAAAGTCGTCTTTGTGGAGTCAATAGATGTGATTGCTGTATAACGCCTAAACGTTCAGCATAAACCAGTCTTTTAGGTCGGTAATTATGCCAGTTAATATGCAGCTTGTTGTACTATACCTCCTAGCTGATAGTTCTGTGAAATAGATCTGTAACAAAGTAATTGTAAAAATTAGTATATAAAGAGCTTGGATTCTAGCTCTGTAGACTTCTAGTCCAATCCGGGATGACCACTCTTTCAACTCTTCAGAGCAATTGTGAAGTCAGCTTGGTGGATGGCTGGATTACAGTAATGCAGCTACCTGGATTGGCAGTTGGGTTGCCAACTTGTAGAAAATCGGCGTGACCTCTGTTTAAACCTGTCTTCGTAGTAATACAGCTACCTGGATTGGCAGCTTTGTTGACAATCTTTGCGTCAGCTCGGTTTATAGCTGGCTATGTAGCTTCGCAGCAACCTTAATTGGCAGCTTTGGTGACAATCGTTGTGTCAGCTCTGTGTTAGGCTGGCTATGCAGTTCCGCAGCAACCTGGAATGGCAGCTTTTTTAGCCAGCTGGTTTCTCTGCTCTATGGATGGCTGGGCAGATGCCTCTGCAGATCCCTGGGATGATTGTTATAGAGAAACTTTGGGATGATACTGCTGTAGAGTCTAGTCCAGTCAGCTCTGTACATGCAGTTCGCTTAATCCAAATTCGCTGTTCAAGTAGGCTCGAAGGACCAATGTTAGTTAGTTAAAGTTAGAACCCTTACCGCTGGTGGGGGGAATTCTAAAAGGAACTACCTGCTTGGTGACTGAATTCTAAGTAAGTTCTTTATTCATTTTTACTCTATATTTATATCAATTTTACCTCAAAAATAAGTTAAGGGAACCAAGGTTATCTATCCAGAAATTCAACGTTTTCACATGAAATATAAAGGTACAAAACGTTTGCGGGAATGAACGTTTTCACGTACGGTGAGAAAAATAATGTGCAAGTATGCATTTTACTTTGTGTGAATGTTGAATTTGTGGGTAAAGAATTTGATGAGAAAAAATATTATTTTTAGAAATAATTCTTTGCATGATCGTGTTGATCAACTGTGTCGGTTTCAGCTGGTGATTGTAATCCCAAAACAAATATAAGACACTTGAATCAGTCTATATTTAATTTGGATAGCTGAAAATTTTCACAATTTTCGTTCACTGCTGCGGCGTATGAGACGAAATCATCCGTTAAAAGTTTTGTAGTTTGTAAGGACTTATAGCGGACACTAAAAATCAATTCCTGAACACCAAAAATTGTTGTCAGAGTCTCGATTGTTTCTGCGAATGAGAGATCTCGACTGTATTTGGCAAGATGTAATTTGGAAACTTCTCATATACTAATATGGACTTAGTTTTCTCATTACGAGCCACACTTTTGCCTTATCGTCCAATTTTTCACCGTCTACTTTAATTAAATCCTCGTATCGAGAATACCACTCTGCATCTGCTGAATTTACACAACTGTAACATTTCTAGTAATTTCGCCTGCATCTCCTGCTGATTTGAAATGAGTTCTAGGAGATTTCTGTTATTTTTCTTTTTTGCCATCTTGGACTTATAAAGAGACACGTGCACGAAAAAAGAAAATTTTTTCACCACCGATGCTCGTCGACCCTGTTATATTTTCGTGTGTCATATACGTTGGGGTTCAAAACACAGGCGAAATAATTATTACTGTTTTGTTTGGTACAACAATTAACTTTATTAATTTTAAGAGTATAAAAGAAAACTTATGATATACGATGATAGTTTACTACGTTCACTTCGCTGTCTGAAATAATACTCGCCTCATGGATGTGAGCAGCGCCGTATTTAAACTCTACGAATTATGCTAGAACCTTCCTGAATATTCCATTCTCCATACCCAGTTTACTAGGATGTCAGTAACCTAAAGTTGTTTCCATTTCCAATAGATGTCGCTTGTATCACTTTGTGGCGCGTAACACTGCCCCCTTCTTAAAATTGTTCGTCCCGAACAACAGGTGATCCACGGTCTTGATGCTCGCAGTATTGACACAAACGATCTAGGTGAACGATTTTCCGTTTGCCTCTTGTACCCCGCTGAATCCTATATACTACGTCATTAATTCTAGTCACTACTGAATACGGTCCTTCCCAGTGTTGTTGTAATTTTGGAGAGCGTCCCTTAGGTCGTCTCGGGTTGTACAGCCAAACAAGGTCACCTTCATTAAATCCGGCTGAGTTAGCACGTAAGTCATAGCGGGTCGTCATCCGATCGGTATTTATTGCTAATTTTGTTCTCGTGACTTCGTGTACATCAGCTAATCGTTGTCTGAGTTCCGATACATAATCGTCTGGTAACTTTTGTTCACCTCTGGGTATACCAAACTTGAGATCGCTAGGTAAACGCATCTCCTTTGCGAATATCACTTTTGCTGGAGTTTGTCCGGACGTGTTGTGTATAGCTGATCGATACGCCATTAAGAACATGGAAATATGTCGATCCCAATCCCGTTGGTGTTAGTCGGCTACTTTCTTTAGATCCTCGACCAATGTTCTGTTGAAGCGCTCTACCATGCCATCAGATTGTGGATGCAGAGGAGTTGTTCTGGTTTTTCTTATTCCCAGAATTTTTCACATCTCTTGGAAAGTCCGTGATTCGAAGTTCTGTCCTTGGTCCGAATGAAGTTCATGAGGAACACCAAATCTACTGACCCAAATCATTATTACTTGATCCGCTACTGTGGTAGACTCTTGATTAGGGATTGCATAAGCTTCAGGCCATTTACTGAAATAGTCAATAGCAACTAATATATAACGGTTACCGTTATCTGTTTCTGGAAAAGGTCCAGCGATGTCTACGGCTATCCTTTCAAATGGGGCTCCTACATTATACTTATGCATTTCTCCTCTACTTCTGTGTGGTGGTCCTTTGCAAGAAGCACAGATAGTGCATCTGCGGTACCATTCCTCAACATCCTCTCGCATATGTAACCAATAAAACCTTTCAAGTATTTTGAAAATTGTTTTATTCACGCCCAAATGTCCTCCAGATGATCGACTGTGCATGTCTTCTAGAACATCTTTGACCTGGGAAGCTGGCACGACTATTTGCATTCGGAATGACTCGCCGTTAGTTGATTCCCACTTGCGCTTTAATATACCACATTCAACGTGAAGAGAATTCCATTGAGCCCAGTAGCTCTTCAGTTTCTCACTCCTCTCCGAGATATTTTTCCATTGTGGTCTTTCCATGTCTTCTTTCCAAGCAAGAATTGGTGATATGTCTGGGTCTTCCCGTTGTGCTGTTCGCAAGCTCTCGTTGTCCCAACCTGTCGATGGTTCCACCGTTATCAGCTGTATAGTAGCTTTTGTTTCCTTTTCTTCCACCTGAACGCAATGTTTGCATTCAACTTTGCATGGACGTCGTGAAAGGGCGTCTGCATTTCCATGGATACGTCCTCTTCGGTATTGGATTTCAAAGCCATAAGCTTGGAGTCGCTCTATCCATCTCGCCACTTGTCTCTCAGGGTTCTTAAACTGCAAAAGCCATTTAAGCTCTGCATGGTCAGTGCGGAGGATGAATTTCTGCCCGTAGAAATATTTATGGAAATGCTTGGTTGAGTTTACAATGGCAAGTAGCTCTTTCCTTGTAGCACAATAATTTCTCTCTGATTTTGAGAGTGCTTCGCTAAAATAAGCTACTGGCATCTCTTGACCATCCTCCTCCTGTGAAAGCACTGCACCAATACCTACAGTGCTGGCATCCGTGTCCAATATAAAAGTTTTTCCCAGATTTGGATAGTGAAGCACTGGAGTTCCACAGAGCTGTTGCTTCAAATTTGCAAAACTCTCGTTACATTTATCCGACCATATGAACGGCTTTCCTTTTTCTGTAAGTTGATGTAGGCTCCTTGCTATATCTGCAAAACCTTTTACGAATCGCCTGTAGTAGGTAGCTAATCCAAGAAAACTCCTTAATTGATGTTTGTACTTTGGAATAGGCCAATTTTTCACAGCTCTTATCTTCTCTGGATCAGTTCTTACTCCTTGTGATGAAACTATATGCCCCAAATATTTTACTTCATTCTTGAATAGAGCACATTTATTCGTACTGAGCTTCAGTTTCGCATCTCTCAGTCTTTGAAGTACGTCCCGTAAGTTGTTTTTATGTCCTTCCGATCACAATTATGTCATCTAAGTAGACAAGACATGTTTTCAAGGTTAATCCTCGTAAAACACATTCCAGGAGTCGTTCGAATATGGCTGGAGCATTACATAATCCAAATGGCATAACTTTGAATTGCCATAAGCCACTTCCAACTGAGAAAGCAGTTTTCTCTCAGTCCTCGGGATGTATTTCCACTTGCCAGTAACCGCTCTTCAAATCCAATGAGGAAAACCATTGTGCTCCAGAAAGGGTGTCCAATGTGTCATCAATCCTTGGTAATGGATAGCTATCCTTCTTGTTACATTATTTAGTTGGCGGTAGTCCACACAGAATCGGATGCTGCCATCCTTTTTCCTGACCAAAACAACTGGCGATGTCCAAGGGCTGTTACATTCCTCAATTATGCCATGTTCTTTCATAGAATTTAACACATCTGCAACTTCTGGTTGTTTGGCTAGTGGTAGTCTTCGTGGTGGTTGCCGAATGGGCCTTGAATCTCCTGTATTGATCCGATGCTGGACAATATTTGTTTTGCCGAAATCATCATCATTCATCGCAAATAATTCCGAAAATTCATCGATCATCTCTTTGGCATCGTTGTATTGCTGTTCACTTAAGGCACTAGATGAAAGAAGTTTCTGAACCTGTTGAGTAGTAGCTGGTATACGTATTGCCTCCTTAATATTACTACCATTTTTCAAATTAACAATCTGATAAACAGGTTCACAATTTCCAATTATAGCACCTTCTTTTAGTTGTACCTCATTTTCGGATGTGTTGAGCACTCTGACTGGAATTAATGTTGCGCCTTCTGCCTTCACTAAAGTCTTACCAACGATGATGTTCGATGTTACTTTTGTAAGGTTAGGCTCCACCAGATAGAATTGGCAGGTCCCGATGTCATCAGTAGGCTTTGTTCATACTAGCGTCTCGGAGCATGCAGAGAGAGTAATATTTTCACAGACCATCGTCCTTATTTTCAACGGATAATCTCCTCCTACTCCTAGTCTCATAGGACTATTTGAGGATCCGTTTGCCGACATCTAGATTTATTTTATATCTGGTCATGAAATCCAATCCAAGAATGCATTCATCCATGATATCTGACACCACAAAAGTGTGAGGAAATAGTAGTTCGCCTAGTTGAACATCCAAAGTAATTTCTCCAAAAACTTGTGCTGCTGCCCCAGTTGCTGTTCTTAGTAGATATTTGGTAGTGTTGTGAAGCCACTTATTTTTGACGACATCTGCTCTAATAATTGATCTCGATACCCCAGTGTCAATAGTTGCGCAGCCATTTTTCCCTACACTTCCATATATAACGAGACTGCTATTATTTCTCTGCAACTGGGCTACCTGAATGATGACTTCGGGGCTGCCGACTCTACCAACCAACTTCTGCCCCCCAAAGTTGGTTTTTACATGTTTTCCGACTGTCGAACAGAAGAGCTGATGCGACTAGTCACTCCACGAATAGCTTGTTCCCTGGCTCTACATCTTCGGCATACTTTTCTGTTCTCCTCTTCTTGTGATTCCATTCGTCGGCGTTTTCTGCAGTCCCTTCGAAGGTGTCCGGGTTTATTACAATTCCAGCATCGAAGAATACAACGAGACGGAGTGCTCTCTAATGACTGCATTCTGTTGCAAGTACATTCCTCCACCGAAATTTCTCTCACTCGTACTGCACTCCGAGAAGCTTGTCTAGCAGATTCGTATGCTAATGCATAGGCTAGCGCTTCTGCTGCTGACTTCTTTCCTGCTAGCCTTAGTGCTTGTTGTAAATTTTGATCCGCAATAGCATTCACAAATGCTTCTTTTGCCACCTCATTAAGGAATTCTGCGTTGACGCTAGAGTATGAAAGATAAGCTAATCTTCCCACATCAGCCTACAGCTGTTGTAGTGATTCGCCATGCTTCTGAAACCTGTTGCGTAACTGCAAGCGATATACTTGCTGCATGTGTTCATCTCCATAACGTAATTCTATCGCCTATGCTAATGAAGTGTAATCACGTTGCCTGTCAGTTGATATAGTTTGTAATAGATCTGACGCGGGACCTCGAAGTGATAATACAAGAGCTGTAGCTTTGTCTACATCATTCCATCCATTTACTTCGGAAGCTGCCTCGAATTGTCTGTTGAAAATATGCCACGAATTTTGTCCATCAAATATTGGAGGTTTCATTCTGCCTGCACCGGATATTTCAGTTCCTTCATACAGAGGTTGTCGATGCTTCATCTTGTCCAAATCTGCTTTAAAGTTGTCAAGATTCTCCGTAACATTTTGTTGTACTTCCGACACTTGTTGTTGAACTTCTAGCACTTCCTGCTGGATTCCTTCAATTTTCACATTTTGTTCGTCTAATGAATTTTTAAGAAAATTCTTCTGTTCCTCCAAACAGGTTTATAGACAATTCTGCAAAGAACTCTTTTGTTCATCCCAACGGGCTTCCAGAGAATTCTTTTGTTCTTCTAAACATGCTTGCAGAGAATTCTTTTGATCCTCATTAGCTTTCTTCTGCTCATCCAAACGGGCTTCTAGAGAATTCTTTTGTTCTTCTAAAAATGCTTGTAGAGAATTCTTCTGTTCCTCAAGAGCATTCTTTTGTTCCTCCAAGAGCGATTGCTTTTGTTCCTCAAGAGCATTCTTCATCTGCAGGGCTGAAAGCTCCATTTTCCTCATTAAGGTACCCAAAAGCTGTTCCATGTTCATCGCAGGCTTTTCATCAGCTTCAGATTCTTCTTCAAAAACAAATGTCTCAGGATTCTTTTCTTCCTTTATCAGGGCTTGTCTAAGTCGCTCGACTAGAACATTTTTTAGACCTGTCGTTTGCAATGACCGCTTCCCCAACTCCACTTTCAATTCCTGTATGCGAAGCTCCTCTAGTTTGCATCCCATTCTTGCGTCTTTGTAATTCACTCACAGTTTAATATAAAATTATCCTTCCGAATTTTTACACACGATTTCACAAAATTAATCACTCTTTGAATTTCAAAGTCAAATGCCGCCACTTTATTTCGCGATTTTATTTTACTTCTGGCACCAGTTGTTACGAGCGTGGCTTTGGTTCGTTATTTTAAACACAATATTTCAGATATAATTCAAAAGTTCTTTCTTTATTTAACTTTACTGTTTGCTATCACAATTCACAAACAGTTATCAAATTTACTCTTTAGTTATCCGCTAGTACTGTACTTCTAATAATCACAATCCAAATAGTTTACTTCGTTCACTTCGCTGTCTGAAATAATACTCGCCTCCTAGATGTGAGCAGCGCCGTATTTATACTCTACGAATTATCCTAGAACCTTCCTGAATATTCCATTCTCCAAACCCAGTTTACTAGGTTGTCACTAACCTAAAGTTGTTTCCATTTCCAATAGATGTAGATGTATTACTTTGTGGCGCGTAACAATATGTTTGTATTGAGCGTCCCAGTAACGAGAACCTAACAGAAGTAATGTGGTCAGATCTGCGCTGATGAAAAATGAATCGCAAACAATCATTAAAACCAACTTCCACTTTACGTTTGCACACGAAGTCAAGCTGTGGGTAAATTAGACTGCCGTAAGTAAAATGAGGCAACAAAAGTGTTTTAACCCATCTCAAACGTGAATTTGTAAGTAAGATATTAGCAAATAGCCAAAGTCTTCGCAAGCCACCATAAATTTTATCCTACATACCATTAACATGATCACAACTATTCAGGCAACAGTTGAACTTCACTCCCAGATTAGATACCGAGTCAACAAAACGTAACATGACGTTATTGAGCATAACTGAGGGTATATCATCGGTGGTGAGCTGCACAAAACTAAACTCTGTGATTTGTTAGGATTGAGAGAAAGTTTATTATCAATTGACCATCTGTGAATTGCAGTACGATCATCATTGATTTTGCAAATACAATCTTCAATCAACCTAAGAGTTCTGCCCAAGTACAATTGAACATTATCGGCATATAGATGTAACTGTACATAATGAACGATATCACCGATATTGTTAATGTATAGACTAAAGAGGAGCGGTCCTAATACTAATCCTTACGGGACACCCTGAAACAAAGGTAAGAAGGAGGAGAGTATACTATTAACGTTTACATGTTGAAAACGGTTTTTGAGGAAACCGCAGAAGAAGAAAAGCATTAATTAACGTACAATTTACGGAGTAATGAAGAGTACCCAACGCTATCAAAAGCTTGAAGCTTGAGAAAAATCCAATAAGACAAACACGCCAATTTCGCCGGCATCAAGAGCCAAGCAGAGATCATTAGATACCATTAGCAAGGCAGTCTCACACGGAAATCAGATTGATATCTCGTGAGCAGATTATTTTGATCTCCTGCATTTGGTAACAAATAAGTTTTTCCAAGATCTTATCTAGGAATCTAAGAATGCTAATAGTTCTGAAGTCAGACAAGCTGACAGGAGAAGCTTTCTTAGGTACAGGTACAGCAAATCTCAAACTGTCACGGAAACAGGAGGATGACAAACAAGTATTAATAATATGCAATATATATGAGGATATGTACGGAAACAAAATCTGTATAAAGCTGGAATTAAGTTCATCAAAACCAACCGCATAGGAGTTTCCACAAAAGATAGCTTTGTAAAGCTCATCATGCTCGACGCCCCGGAAAGAAAGCAATTCATGTCTTGCTGGCGCAAAGGATAGGTCTCAATACACGTGAGCTATGCTGGAGAAACAGCAGTACCTGAACATGTAGTTAAAGGCCTCTGGTTCTAATGATGCTTTAGGACTCAAGTCAGGGCAAACACAGCTCTCCTCAGATTACCCCCTAAAGCTCTGGGAGGCTGGTTAGGATCAAATTTGGAGCTATAATATAGACGCTTTGCTAACCGAATCTCATAAGTTACCCTGTTTCCAGCGTATTTATATAGCGATCGAGCATATTCAGTTCTAAGTCGCCTCCCTTCCCGATATAAGAGTTCTCTTTCTACTATTAGAACACGAATTGCGTGACTAAACCGGGGAGAGCTACTAGCACTTACACGCTTAACTTTAAGGGAAACATATTTATTAAACAAATAGGAGATTAACTCATTCAATATGTTAACCCCACCTTGAACAGAAGGACATACGTAGATATCAGCCCATGTAAGAGACAGGCATTCGTTAATCAAGCTAAAAAAAATTGATGTACTTGAAATCCCGATAGTAAAATTGCATCACCTGGTCAGAGTTATCAAACGAAGCATTTTAAGTCATGAATAGCATTACATGATCAATTATGCTCGGAGGGCTAATCTGATTATGGAAAAATACTTTTTCTTTATCCGTTGTCATAAAGAGATCCAGTAGTGAAGGATTAGCACAACAAAAGTACATCGGAAGAGAAGTCACAACATTGAACTGAAGAGCTTGAATTACAGATCGAAAACTCTCAGAGGAAAGGTTACTGTGAAGCATATTTACATTAAGGCCACCTCCAATAATGGCATTGCTACAGCGATGCGCAATACGTGAAATGGAATTAGAAAGTTCTTCAACACATTTATCAACAAAATTAACAGGAGAACGATATACAGCATATAATACACACATCTTCAAACCCACTTCAATCTCCGCACGTAAATACTCGATAGCTCCACTCGAGGAAAATTCGATAATTTTAGATTTAAGAGAATCTTTCAAATAAAGGCAACGCCACCACCACTCTGGTCTTTGCGATCATTGTGTTATAGTAGTATGTTGAGAGTGATTTACTTGGACGTGAAGTCCAGACTACCAGCATGAGCTGACAGATCACTCGGTGGACAGCGTCTGCAGGGCGACACGCTAGCTCGTCTCGGCTATTGGTGGAGAGTGTGGGGAGGTTCCACGAAGACCTGCCGCTGCCACCAGCCATATACAAAATATTTCGTGCCTACAAATCAAAAGGCCGTAGCACACATTCAGTCCTTAAGGGACTTTTACACCACTTACCTACATCCATTGGGAAGGCATAGATATTTGGCCTTCTCTGCATGCCCCAACCACCCAACTGACTCTGAGGGCAGATAATTTTCAGAGTCCCTGTGTTAACCTGAAAAGAGAAGAGTAGCGGACCTAGACGATCTACACACTAAGAGGGCTCCGGGAGAGTGAAAGGAAAGAAAAAGCTTTACCACTTAATTTCGTTATAAACCGTAAGTATATTCATGTATCTACATTGTTATGTTTAGCCTTAATTTCACCCCCATAGCACTTATTAGGTAGTCATATGAGCAATTAAACAATTTTAGCTGTAAGTAGTTAAACAATTCTAGGGATAAGCACCTACACAATCCTATACAGGCATTTAAATAATGCTAGTCGGGAGCCGTCCCAAAGGGACTTCTTCTATATGTATAGTCCGAAATGTTAAGTTGTTAACTCCTATCTTACTTGACATACGGTTCGCAAATGCAGTCTCGAGTAGGCTTTCTAGAGCGCTATGCCTGTCACGCCGAATTTAAATTAAGACACGAACTTGATCTACTCCCCATGAGTGGGGTCGTGACAATCGTAATATTAGCTAGTACGAAAACTAAAAATTCTTATCTTCATGGATACGTGAGTAACCTACGTATTACTATATGGGAAGAGTTCAATCTCAAGTGTATTTAATTCAATCCTACCTTGTAGCTGACTCTTTTAATAAATTTATATATATATATATACCTAAGTACATGAACACATGGATATGAATAAAAAAATATAGAGAAATTAAAAATTCCTACACGATTAACGCATCTGTACTTAAATATGCAATTCTGGATGTGAATCTGGTAAGTAATATATATAGGAATTTCAAAAAAAAATCATGTGTGAATAGCGCATCTATACTTAAATATACAAATCTAGATGTGAGTATAATAACTACAAACAAGAAATTATCAATAAATATTCACATATGATGTGATTAGCATGTCGATACTTAAATATGCAACTATGGATGTTACTTTAGTGAGTAATGTAGAAAAATTATGTACGAAAGTGTAAATGTGCAAATATGTGGACGTAAATATAGTAATAATATAAAAGAATGATCAACATGCAATTTCAAATAACTTTAGCGTCATCAGCCGAATGTAGAGGACGAGCATCTTCTCAGCGGGGTTCATACGTGCAACATAAATATATTTAATAAGCAAAAACTCGATAAGGATATAGCCTCCTGCATTTTCGTTAATAGTAGCCTTATCGACAAGCTTGATTTGAATTCCCCTCGATTCTCAACATCTCTAACTTGCATGCGTTAGCCTTAGAGATTTTATTTATAGTCCTTAGGGATGCGTAGGATTGTTAGCTGTTGCCATTTGCTAACAACAGTATGTACTAGCCACTTGCAGGTGAATTGATGGTCTTTGTTGTTTCTAATATACTTATTTCTCTATACGACGACTAATAAATATAAATATATGCAGGGATGTCAACTTCAGAAAATTTTCACATTTTGTTGTAAAGGCGATTTATTGCCAAGCGGTTGTCCTTGCTTCGTGGCCGTCGTGGTGTATGTATAGGCGGCAAAGTTCAGCATAGGGCACATGATTGCTCCATTATACCTCGAATATCGAATAGAATGATTAAGTAAAATAATCTTACCGTACCGCGTACATAGTGTCTATGTAAACCAAATCTTGCTTCCTGTAACCAGTGAACGCTGTTTTCCGACAAAAAATCACATTCTAATTTCCACATGAAGACGATTGGTGTCTGTCTAATGGCAACGTTAAGGTGCTCGATTCACCGACATAATATTTCTCTTTTTCGTTGGAAAAATTGTTCTTCGCTTAAATACCCTTTAAATATGTTGCACTTTTCTCAAATTTTGTGTTAACTTTTTAAATATATTTATTCGTCCACAGCCAGCAGTCTGTTCGCTTCTCTAATTAAGACTCTATTACCGCCAAAAACTCTCCTTGCCGGATGCTTCTTCTCCTTCGTCCTTTCGGGCGCGTTCAGCGAGTATGGCTCTCCATCCATATAGGACACAGTCCGCACACACCTCATGCTACTACGAGTCGCGTAGACGTGTATCTAGCTCAGTGTAGCATATTGCTACATACAATACGCTACGACCATAACAATTGCCTAGAATATTGAAACCAAGTATGGAAACAAACGATGAAAGAATATGCTGCTGCGGGCAAAGTTTCACTAACAATATGTAATAGTATTCAAAACAGATCCTCCAAAAATTGTCTGGATCTCATCCATCTCAATATAAAGACTTCTAGTATTCAGTGTATTCCCGGAGAGCGACTACAACAAATATTAATTATTAGAGATCTCACTGAATCCAATTCACAAAAAGTATTAGCCGAACCATTGCCGTCTTTATATTCCAGGCCGTGACATTGAATTCTTTGAATGTGTTGGCAACGCTCTCGCAAATACGGTACACTTGGAACAAGCTTCATTGTGGAGTGACAGAAGTCAGCACGTTGTCCAACGCCGCAGTCCGCCATCATCGTATCTTTAAGTTTCTTTTATACTCTTGAATTAATAAAGTTAAGAGTTGTTACACGCCACTTGGTGTATAACTTAATTTTTTGTTATAGAGAATAACAATTTCCATTTCTTTTTGTAATAAAATTTTATTGTTCACTTTAAGGAAAAAACTCTTTGCACTTGAACAAATTTTATTATATACTAAAAAAAAAAACTTTAAAAAGAAAACTCTTTGCGTAACAGGTTTTGCAATATACTTTAAAAGATAAATCACTGGAAAACACTGGAGGCCTTACCTTGGGTAGGGGGACTCTAAAGGTTGAACACTTAAAAACTTCTCTTCCTTGGCTTCGCTTCAACAGCCTATTTATTTAACATCGAACCAATTCTTTAACCAATCAGAATTGGTCGATTATGCACTTTCCTATTTTGTGGGAATTGTCGGGTAGACAATTCCATATGCATGCACATGTTCCGATTTTTGTCCAAACGGAAAACGCTCAAATGACAAAAATCGAATAAACAATTGAAAATCACAATTCTGATTTTTGTTTAAACGGAAACGCTCAAATAACAAAAATCAGAAAAATAATTAAAAATTGGCTCTTCGTCTTGAACGGAAACGGTCGAATTTCAAAATTCGGTCAACAATTGGGATATCACAAAAACAATTAAAAATGACAAAAACAATCAGAGACAATTTTCAGGGTCACCAGTAGCATATGGAAAATGATAAACAAATTTTAGATTACATAAGAGCACTAGCCCGATGGTCAGTACTCAGTAGGGATCGTATATCATGTTTTCGTTCTGATGAACGGTAGCTACTTCGCGGTGACGTGTTTATTTGATTGTCTAGCGGGTGCCCCGAGGAATGTTGAAATAAGACACCTGTTTCTGAGTGTGTTAATGGGTTAAGGTTTTTGTATGTTGGAAATGAGCTTGTCATGATATCATGAATAGTATGTTAGGTTTATTTTTAGGTTTTTGTGATATGTGGAAATGATATATGTAGATATTGCCTTTTGGCTATTGAATAATGCATTTGGATAATTAGAGAATACAATTATTGGAATGTGCGTTATGAATATGGAGGAGGTGATGTGGATTCATGACACCTTCCCCCTAAAGAGAAATTTTGTATTTCTTGAAAAGAATTAGAAAATTTTTGTTGGAATGGATGTTGAAGCTCCGCCGTTGAAAGTTACAGTATTTGATTAGAGTTTTTGACAAATTACAATCTAAATATAGGTATTATAATTATATTTGTTTACAAATTACATAGGTAAGTGATATATGTATGTGCTTACATTTTTATGACTATAATACCTTATCATATAACCTATATCTAGGGTTTGATACAAAAAAAAATTATATGTAGGTATTAGTTTTTCTTATTAGTTGAGATATTTATATGATGAAAATATTTTGAGATAAATTTAGTATTTTGAATAATAAAATTTATATATATATATTGAAAAAAAGGTAATTGGCTTATATTACTAGAACAAAAGAAACTAAATTAAATGTTCCCTTTTTTTATATTTTTTTTTTGTTTGTTTTTTAATTAACAGTTCTAGTCAGAGGTATGTTCCTAGGAGAGGATTCTAGTTCAACATTAGCCTGACTTAATTCATTTTCAGTGGTTTCTGAGATTACAGGTTTTTTCTTGATATAGTACTTAATTACTCTTAATATAATAATAATAGAAACTATTGCTACTAAACAGTATATGAGTAGATAATGATGAACGTCATGTGGGGTGACGTTTTTAATTTAGTTTGTTCTTTACTTCTAAGAGATTTAATGTCCTCGCTGATATCAAAATGTTCTTGATGATTATTGTTTCTTATCGTAATCTCTTGTGGTACATTTAGATTAATTCTTTCCATCAAGGATGTGATATTAGTTAGATTAATTGATGGCAAATAAAATTTATCAAGTGTTGTTGTTCCTTCAGAATGTCCGTAAAGCGTTTGAAAGTCGCTTCGAATATAGCAGGTGGGTCGAATTTCTAAAATTCCGGTACCTTTTAAGGTTAGTGGTTTAATTTCGCCATTGCATATATTATCTAAAGTGAGGGGTGATCTGAGACTGTAGAGCCATTTGTTAGGATTTGCCAATTGTATCCATAAGGAAGAGCCTTTTAGGGTATTTAGCGTACAAGAAGGCGGGAGATCTTGGGTATGTTTTAGCAATTCCATCTCGCATTGGTTATCTCTAGAATTAAGGTTGAAGATTGGGTGAGTCGTCTGACATATATAATGGTGAGGAACATTTTGTAGACATTGATGAAAATCTTCGTGATTCATAGGATAGTGTTTTTCTCGATTCAGAGTGACTAATAGAAATTCGGTAGTGGGTTTGACATAAACAAAGGAGTCGTTCACGGCAATCGGGAATGGTATAATTTTATAAACTTGGAATTGAGTACTTGAAGGTAGAGGGATTTTAGTTTCAATAATAATTTGATTGTTTATCTTATTAGTACTCGTTTGGCTAACTCTATACAAATCAATGAGTAAGTTTGGTGTAACGGGGACAGGTAATGTCGTTCCCGATGGAAGATTTTTCCTAATGATGGTAAGAGTATGTTCGAGTTGATAGGGAGTTATCATAAGGGGATTTGATGTTCCATGTTTAATGTCAAGCAACATTTCCAAAATGGCCTTTTGTGTGTTTTGATATCTCATAAGGGAAAGTGTTGTAATGGAAATCGCATTTTCTAGCTCTAGCTCTAAGATGTTATCATATATTTGATAGGTTAAATTATTGATGACTTGAGAGATTTTAGCGAGTTTCCTTTGTATATTTCCGAATTCTTTTTGGATTTGGGACGAAGTTTTATTGAACACGTTGACAGTTTTGTCAACAATTAGGGTTTGGGATTTTATTAATTCTAAGAGATGGTCTTCATTTACTTTTAGGATTTGTATTTGTTCGTCGTAGTGCTTCGCATCTTCTTCGTTTAACGTTCTGAACAAGGTTTTGATTATACTTCCGACAATATTTAACAAAGCTCTACGTGACCTTAAATTTTTTGGTTCTAGGATTTCGTCAATCTGATCTATTTCGCTCAACAACACCTTTTCCATATTAATCTGCGCTTCACAGTGGTTTTAGTGTGATTTGTTAATAGTAGTAAGACAGAGATTTTCTATATTACTAGCTTGGATTCTTAAGTAATCTAGTTCTGTGTAAAAATTATCTAAATTATAATACGTTACTAATTTCCAAGAGTTACTGTATAGATGAACTGTTCCGAATTCCTCAAAATAGATACCCGGGGTAGAATCGAAAATCGTGACGTTTGTAGCGCTCGTCGCTGTGCATAATAATGCGAAGAATATAATTGGTCCGATCATCCTGACCTATGGGAAAACGGATGAATAGTTCGTGATTAGTCGACGAATAACTTCAAATGGTTATTATGAATTCGCTTATTTTTGTTTTTAATTCTGACGATAGAGTTTTCGGACGAAGGAGTCTCTATTATATCGTATGGTCCTTCCCATAGCGGTGATAGCTTATTTTTTCGGGTATGATTTTTAACTAAGACTTTATCGCCTATTACAAAATTTTTGGGTTTGGATGATTGGTCATAATATGCCTTGGATTTTTCTTTATTTCTTATAAGATTTTCCCTAGCAATCTTATGAGAATGTTGAAGTCTGTCTTTTAGTTCGCTGGCATAATTGTCGTAATTATACGCAACTTCAGGATCTTTTTTTAATGACGTTGGGATTTCGGCATGGTATCCAAATAATAAGTTATGCGGCGTGTAGCCTGTGCTTGAATGAACGGAATTGTTGTAAACGAACATAGCGTATGGGATCCAAGTATCCCATGTAAGTGGATCTGTTGACACATAGTGTCGAAGATACTCTGCTAAGGTTCGGTGGCTTCGTTCTAAAGCTCCGTTTGTTTCTGGGTGATAAGGAGTGGTTTGTAGCTTATGAATTTTCAGTAGTTTACATACTTCATTAAATGTAGAACTTAAGAAATTGGTTCCTTGATCAGTTAAGATCGTTTCAGGTAGACCGTGTTTACATATGATTTGTTTCGTAAACTGTTCTGCTACAGTGTGCGCTTCGACATTTGGTAAGGGTACGGCATCTGAAAATTTCATCAGATCATCTTGGAACGTAAGTATATATTTGTTATCCAAATAATTAGTGGGTAATGGTCCTACTATATCTAAGAATACTTTTTCAAAGGGTTTATTACTAGTTGTGGTTATTTTCATAGGCATTCTTTTGTTTTTGCTACACTTATTTTTCTGGCAAGAAGGACACTTCTTGATGTAGTCTCTAATATCTTTGAACATGCCTTGCCAATTGTAGATTCTTTTTATTTTGCTTATAGTTTTGGCTTCACCTTGATGACCGCCTAACGGAGAGATATGATGCTCTTTTATTACTTGAGCTATATCTTCAGGGTCCGTTAGTTTAATTACTTTATTAAGAAAGAAAATTGGTCTAGTGCCTGACTTTTCAAATTCTTTAGAACATAGAAACTTTAGTTCGCGATAACTAGTATTATCGGTGATTGGTATGGCTATAGAAATAGTTTTCTCGTTCTTTGAGTAGGCCTTAAATTTTTGAAAAAATTTTATTATTTGACTTCGATCAGTTTCATTTCTGATAGGTATAGGAGCGCGTCCAACAATGTAAGAAATTTTGCCTTTATTAAATTCAATAGCTTCTCCTAAGGGTATTACGTAGTTATCGGGTAAATACGTACTTAACGAATTTTCCTGTATGGAGTTATGAATTGGCAATAAGAAGTATTTTTTCTTAATATCACGAGTCTCTAGAAGATCTTTCGTGTTTTCTTCTACATAAGTCGATGTAGGATTATTGTTTGTTTCCTTTTGGGATTCGATTTGGACCTTATTTTGACTTCTAGTTACCACCTGAATAGTTTTACTTGTATCAGGGATCGCACGGCTGAGTGCGTCGGCATTTAGATTTTCTTTTCCTGGTTTGTATATGATTTTGTAATCATACTCTTCTAACCTTATTCTCCACCTCATTAGGCGAGAAGTGGGGTCTTTCAGGTTCATGAGCCACGTGAGGGGCTTATGATCTGTGATGATAGTGAACTTTCGACCGTACAGATAAGGGCGAAATTGCTCGACGGCAAAAATTATCGCTAATAATTCCTTTTCTATGGTGGAATACCTCGTCTCGGCCTGATTGAGAGTTCTACTTGCAAAACAGATGGGTTTATCTTCACCGATATTTCCTTGAGACAATATACTACCTACAGCGTAGTCGCTTGCGTCTGAAGTCACTAAAAATTCTTTATCGAAACATGGGAATTGTAATATCGGAGCGTTAATCAATTTTTTCTTTAACGATTGGAAAGCTTCATCGCAAAAAGCATCCCATTTGAAAGTAGCATCCTTTTTTAAAAGAGCTGTTAAAGGTTTGGCTAGCTTTGCAAAGTTTGGAATGAAGCGCCTATAATAGCCGACAAATCCTAAGAAGGATTTTACGTCTTTCTCCTTTTTAGGAATAGGATATTTAGTAACTGCTTCGAGCTTAGCGGGATCTGGTGATACTCCGTTTTTGGTTATAAGATGACCCAGATAGGCTATCTGCTTACTGAGAAAGTGACATTTCTCGGGTTGTAGCTTGAGATTATGTTCTCGAAGCCTGTCAAAAACATTCTGGAGTCTAGAGTTGTGTTCTATCAGATTGTACCCGTATATAATAATGTCGTCCATATAAACAAAGCATTCGATGCCTTGGAGACCGACTAAAATATTATTCATCAGCCTTTGAAAAGTGGCTGGAGCTCGCTTTAGACCAAATGGCATACGGTTATAGTGGTAATGACCGTAAGGTGTACTAAATGCAGTTTTTTCCTTGTCGCTTTCACTCATGGGTATCTGGTGAAAGCCGTTGGCTAAGTCCAACGTGCTAAAATATTTGGCTTTTCCCAATAGATCTAAGATGTCCGTTATGTTTGGCAATGGAAATGCGTCTCCCACTGTTATATCATTGAGACGTCTGAAATCAACGACTACTCTCCATCTTTTGTTGCCATCGGCATCTGGTTTTTTAGGAACTAATAATAGAGGTGAGTTCCAAGGGCTTGAACTGGGACTAATAATTTCGTCTTCTAACATTTTATTAATTTGATTGTTAATTTCTTCACGCTGAGCTTCAGGTAATCTATATGGTTTGACATTTACGATAGGTTTTCCAGGTAAGATAGGAATGTTATGCGTCGCTGCATCTGTGAATGTCAGGGAGTCTCCTTCCAAGTAGAATATGTCGTTGTACCTACGGCATATATCTAGAATGGATCTGAACTCTTCAGCATTGCAGTGTGAAAGGTCTAGCTCGGATGCGAGTCTAGCAAGCCTTTCTTGAATAGGATCCCTTTGAGGATTTAGTTTTATAATATTAAATTTATTAATTTCATGTAAGTGAGGTCTTATGTCCGTTTTCCTAATATGAACATCAGTTTGATTGGAATTGAGGATAAGAATATTCGCTTGACCATATTTGTCTGGTTTTATAAGCGTATTCCCAATAATCGGTCCTGATTCCAATTCTTTGTGTTCGCAGAAAAAGGTACCTCTTTTATTCATGGCTATCCTAGCTATTACCTGTGTACGTGCTGGTATATTTATATCGTCAGCATCGCACTTGCCTTTATTCGATTTCTTTGCTTTATTATTTTGTACTTTGTCTTCTTTTGAGACATTTTTAGAATTTGATCTGACGTGTTGGCTTGGTCTTTCAAACCTCCATACCTTGCGTCAGATCTAACTGGAAATAGTTCGGAGCTTGGGTCTTTCAAACCTCCGTACTAAATGTTCGATACTATTCCTGTGATTGAATTTTGTATGTCTGTGTCATCTGGGGACACGTTATTTATTTTAAGAGTTAGTATTTTAGTTTCGTAGTTAATTTTGCAAAGAAATTTGTCTAAAAAATCATGACCTAATATTCCGTCATATTTTAATTGTAGATTACCATCGACCATATGTATATTATGTTTAAAAGTGATATTTTTAACGTACAAATTGCATTCTGCAGTTCTTAGCGTACGCAGGGGGGTTCCTGCTAATGAAGATAGCTCTATGCTTTTTGAAGTAGTGACGATTGTATTCCCAAGTGCCCTAGTAGCTTTTAATACAGATATTTCTGCTCCGGTATCTATCAAAAATGTGCTAGTTTTAAACGCAGTAATAGAATTCTCGATCGTCACAACTAACGATTGGCGATCGGCGATTAAGGAGAGAGAAAGTTCTCCTTCTAAATTTGAGGTTGCGGATGGACATCGGCGATTATCATTAATTGATTTAGGCGAGATTGAGTTTCCGCTATCTCGTCTCGCCGCTGACTGTTTTTTGGAATTTCCCTTTTTGCATTAGCTTGTGGCATATCAGGGTTACCTTTTGGATTCCTACTTTTAATTGCGGATCTAATATTACGAGAATATGTAGGAAGTGATGAGTTAGTAGGTTGGAATTGGAGAGCTCTATTTCCTTGTGGATATTGGCCTTGCCTATCTATTTGTCGAAGATTTGGAGCTCTTATAGGTTGCTGCTGTTGAGGAATCCTACTGGATTGAAAATGTTGAGGGCTTCTTTGTGCGAAGCTAGTGGAAGGTTGAGCAAAAGATTGCTGTTGAAATAACCTTTTTCTACACTGACTAATGTGATGATTCGGTGTTTTACAATATGCGCATATAAGCTTGTTTTCCAGTCTAATTCTGGAGGTTAAACAAGAGTCAGCTGAATGACCCTTTTTGTGACATTTAGAGCAAGATGAAACGTTTTCGTTGAAAGAACCATTTCTTTCAGATTGCTCTATGGCAAATTTTGTCGAATCTTTTAGGTCGGTGTAGCCTTTAGCCTTGGTTAGCAGACGAACATGGTCATGTCTTAAACCATCTTCAAAAGCTCTGATAACCATCTTTTTATTTTTCTCAAATAGAAGATTTTTTAAAGTCTGTTTATTTGTCAGACTTGAAGTAGCGTCGTTGTAGATAGCTAATAGCTTTTGAGCTCGGAAAGCATATTCTTTAGTGTCTTCCTTAGGCAATTGTTTTAATGATAGGATTTCGTTCTGAATAGACATTCTAGAGCGAGTTTCCATGAATTGTTCTTGGAGAGCAGCTTGCAATTCTTTCCAAGAATTAATGTCATTATATTTGATGACATCGTATGCTTTGCCAATAAGTTTAGCCTTTCTAATATGAAGGTATAGCGCTTTATCTGATTCGGCTGTACCTTGTTTTTGGAATAGGCTGCATATGTTTAAGAACCTGTGTAGATTCTCTGGATTCCCATCAAATTCTGTGATAAGACTCTTGGCATGATCAAGAGTTAATTGTTCTGTCGTGTTTTCAGGCATTGTTCGTTTTTGTTTAGGAGTAGGTTTCTTCCTATGTGTAACGAGACCTGGTAAAAGGGTTGCGCGTACACCACGATGTTCTGAAGATCGAGTGTGAAAATATTTGCGCGAATTTCCCTCAATTTTTGGAGTTCAACGTAGTTTCCAGTGAGACAAAGAGAAAAAAAAATTGGAGAAGTTTTGCGAGTAGAAACGAACTTGTACACTTTAACGCTCAAAAAAAAGATTTCACTTGATAAAACGTTTTCACTAAATTCGAAAGATTGACTTCGCCGTCAAGAGAAAATACGACAAAAGGAAATTGTTATAACCATCAAGAGAAATACGACCATTAATGAGCAGGTTTTAAAAAGTGTGTTTTTTTTTTTAAAAAAGATAATCTTGTAGTGCATATTTATAATGAAAATATATATATGTATGTATTATAAAATGTAAATTATCATTTAGCTTAATTAACGTATGCTTAATTAATGAAAAGGTTCTAGACTTACTTAATTGTTATACTAATTTTGTTGTTGCTCTCCTCGTTGGAGGGCTCTTGACATCGCCCGATTTACTCGTTCTTCGGTGTATCCCGCGTTGGAAAATAGATGTCGGAAGAACGGCTCGCTTGCTGGTGTTAGTATCAATTCCAGTTCGTCTATGTCGAAATGTGAGATGATCAGATGAAATCTCTGGACTATCCTCAAATTAACTACCTCGTCTGGCTCGACTTCAGGGAAATCTTCTTCCTCTAGGTGGAGGTTTATATATTCTATGGAGTCGCTCGCTCCAATCGGGGGAATTTCTCCTGGCCAGCACATTAAATGCTGCTCGAGATTTGTAGGTTGGTGTTTTGTAGGTCTTACAAACCTTTACAAAATCTGCACCGCTGCCACCAGTTTTTGTTACACGCCACTTTGTGTATAACTTAATTTTTTGTTATAGAGAATAACAATCTCCTTTTCTTTTTGTAATAAAATTTTATTGTTCACTTTAAGGAAAAAACTCTTTGCACTTGAACAAATTTTATAATATACTAAAAAAAAACTTTAAAAAGAAAACCCTTTGCGTAACAGGTTTTGCAATATACTTTAAAAGATAAATCACTTAAAACCCTGGAGGCCTTACCTTGGGTAGTGGGACTCTCCAGGTTGAACACTTAAAAACTTCTCTTCCTTGGCTTCGCTTCAACAGCCTATTTATTTAAAATCGAACCAATTCTTTAACCAATCAGAATTGGTCGATTATGCACTTTCCTATTTTGTGGGAATTGTCGGGTAGACAATTCCATATGCATGCACATGTTCCGATTTTTGTCCAAACGGAAAACGCTCAAATGACAAAAATCGAATAAACAATTGAAAATCACAATTCTGATTTTTGTTTAAACGGAAACGCTCAAATAACAAAAATCAGAAAAATAATTAAAAATTGGCTCTTCGTCTTGAACGGAAACGGTCGAATTTCAAAATTCGGTCAACAATTGGGATATCACAAAAACAATTAAAAATGACAAAAACAATCAGAGACAATTTTCAGGGTCACCAGTAGCATATGGAAAATGATAAACAAATTTTAGATTACATAAGAGCACTAGCCCGATGGTCAGTACTCAGTAGGGATCGTATATCATGTTTTCGTTCTGATGAACGGTAGCTACTTCGCGGTGACGTGTTTATTTGATTGTCTAGCGGGTGCCCCGAGGAATGTTGAAATAAGACATCTGTTTCTGAGTGTGTTAATGGGTTAAGGTTTTTGTATGTTGGAAATGAACTTGTCTTGATATCATGAATAGTATGTTAGATTTATTTTTAGGTTTTTGTGATATGTGGAAATGATATATGTAGGTAGATATTGCCTTTTTGGCTATTGAATAATGCATTTGGATAATTAGAGAATGCAATTATTGGAATGTGCGTTATGAATATGGAGGAGGTGATGTGGATTCATGACAGAGTTGTACTGAACAAACGGGAATAATTATTTCGCCTGTGCATTTGAACCCCAAGTATACAACACTCAAGTATACACAGGACGCAAATATAACAGTGGCAACGAGGATCGGTGGTGAAATAATTTTTTTTTCGTGTACGTGCCTCTTCATAAGTGCAAAATGGCGGAAGAGGAAAACAACAGAAAACTCCTGGTATTCTCGCTATGATGATTTAATAAAAGTAGACGGTGAAAAATTGGACAAGACAAAAGTGCGGCTCGTAATGAGCAAATTCAGTCCATTAGCATATGAGAAGTTTTCAAACTACATCTTGCCAAAGAACAGTCGAGATCTCTCATTCGCAGAAACATTCGAGACTCTGACAACAATTTTTGGTGTTCAAGAATCGCTTTTAAGTGTCCGCTATAAGTGTTTGCAAACTACAACACTTTTAACGGATGACTTCGTTTCATACGCCGCAGCTGTGAACAAAAATTGTGAAAATTTTCAGCTATCCAAATTAAATATAGACTGATTCAAGTGTGCACCCGTAAGTGCACTGTATACATAATCTACATAATTTACATAATCTACATAGTCTACATATACTTTACACGAATATGTCGATTATTACATTACACGCGTCCAACACATTTTTCTTATTTTTATGTGTACTGTTAGGTTTGAGTGAAAAAATATAAACAATTTTATTAAACAAAGTACTAAGTTTTTTATACTGGCAAATGCACAAAGAATTAAAGAACAAAATTCCTGAATCAAACTTTTAGTACTGAGGCTTGTTTATACTCTCCAGAAAGTTGAAGTTCAAAGTAATGCATTTTTCCATAACAACAAATGCTAAGAGAAGTACGAAATCGTACCACTCAATACTTTTGCAAGTAGCAAAATCATTTTGTGTCACGGCCTGGAACATAAAGACGGCAATGGCCGAACTCATCGATTAGCATATCTCTGCCAATGACCAAAGGCAAACATAAGAAATAATAACTCAATAAAATAAATTGAGAGACTATACAAGATTATACAAGAGAACGTAAATAACTGCCAGATTCAAAATTCAATAATGTCATAGTTTAATCTTAAATAAAAATAGAGATTACTCTTTAGAATTTTTCAAAAAACCAGGGGGCCTATTCTTGAATAACGAAGCACATTCCGTATTCGTTATAATGTCAAAACCATTCGGAATCGACACATTTGGTATTATTGAAATCCGCATTCGTTATATACCGAACGCAAATCTTCGTTATTTAAAGAGTAGGTTCAACCATTCGTTATGCCAAACGAAGAGTGAATCAGCTGCTAAATTACGGGTGATAATGAAAGATGTGCGAAAATTTCATATGATCAAAAAACTAAACTTTAGAAGAAAACCCGAAACTGAAATTTAGTAAAGTTCAAAAGATGCCACGGAATTGTGGAAAAATAAATTCAGTATTAATTTTCATACCCGAAGCGCAAAAGAACTAGAAAAGTTTTTTTATGATTTTATATTCGAAACAAAACTAATAGAAAATTTCCATATTTGGCAGGATTTAAAATGTGTGGTGAAAGCTAAATCTGCGGCGGCAAAAAAAAACATTTGCATGGCACTGGTGGAGGTCCACCTGCAACATTTTTTCTATTAAACGTTGAATTAAGCGTGCAGGAATTGATTTCTTTAACGATTTCAGACGCAAACAATAATGACAATTCACTTAATCTAGCCATTTTTTACAAATTATAATTTAAAATATGAAACAGCTGACAATATTCAATGTGTAAATTGATAGATTTAATCTTACCACACTCGTTATGTTGAAAAACTTTTTCACCACTTCAACTTTATAACGATGAGGTTCAAGAATACGAATGGGGTATTCGATTCGTTATCAACCATTCTTTATATAACGATTTCGTAAAAACCATTCGTAATTCAAGAATAGGTCCCCAGATTCGTTCGAAACTAATCGAACCTGTATACGCCCGCAGTGGGCTGAAAAAAGAAAAATGAAAAAGAAGAAGCGTTTCGTGTTAGCAGAAAACCTTACACTCATCGGTACAGCTTAGATGTCTGCCTGCTGTAGACGCTTGAAGAAACAGATCAATTTGATCTCCTCTCATATAGTTAAAAAAAATAGCATGTAGAACAAATTTATGAAACTTATAGCGTTTGATCAAAATACAAGCAACTTTTATATGAAAACTCCTGCAGTAAGAAAGGCAAGAATACTGTGGATGTCGCCTGCTGACCGGCCCGCTGCTCTCTTTTTTCGAATTTGTTCATGGCTTGTATATTCCGGGGGCTACGGCACCGACACATTAAAAGGCCTTCACGTGCCGGGTACAGCATGCAGTAAGAGCTCACTCTCACTGCTTTTTGTATACTCATCATGGAGGAAAAACTAAAATTTCATCTTGAACAGGTCCTAAAGCCCAAAACTGTCGCTCCCACAGCAAAATGAAGTTAAAACACAGCTAAATACGTTTTCTTTCTAATAGTTTAAAAAAAATAGCATGTAGAACAAATTTATGGAAATTATAGAGTTTGAACAAGCAACTTTTATATGATAAACTCCTGCAGTAATACAAGGCAACAAGATTGTGGATGTCGCCTGCTGACCGGCCCGCTGCTCCCGTTTTTCGACTTTGTTCATGGCTTGTATATTCCGGGGGCTACGCTTCGGCCAAAGAAGCTGAAATCCGTGCGCAAATAGTACGGATTTCCAGTTAAACTCGTCAAAAATGACAAGGAAAACGACCGGATTTCTATTCGAATTGCTTATTGGGATACATCAAACGTGTTGCAGAAAATACAATTGACAATTGTTTTCAGGTTCCAGCTAAAAAGTTGAAGTAAGTGGAACTCATTTTCGTACTGGTGCAAGTAATATAGTGGGACAGTAACTTCGCTTGTGGCCATGCTTTCTCAATACACTTGTTTTGTTAAGGCTGAATTATAATGAACGCAATGCAACGGAACGGAGAGAAATGTCAAATTTATGCAGCAAAACTGAGGTGAACGCTAGCTGCTTACAATGGACGCATAGTTAATTTAAAGTTGAGCCAAATTGATTCGAAAAATATGGAGAAAAATATAAATCCCTATTGTATTTGCTATTTATAATAGAAACCCTACAGGATATTACATTGTCTTTAGGAACATGAAAGAGAATGACCAACAGCAGTTTTTTTTTAAACAAAGAAGAATGAAAATATCAGTGTACTAGTTATTGTAGAGTTCATTGAAATCCCTCGTCTTAATTATAAATGCTTTTATTTTCCCATACAGCAGATATTAACAACGCTACTCAAATTTTTCATTTTTCCTTCTCTTATTTTATTACATACTTAAATCGACATATTTATCTATCGCAGGAGCGAGATTAACAATCCATTACCGCTAAGGTTTGTTGTTGTTTGAGGTTTTGTTCATCCGTTCTGTTGCGTAAATTTCAGATTTTATCAAGCTTGTTGCGTATAACAGCGACTTACTCCGTCCACTGTGTGCAGTTCCATTTGTTATGGTAGTATGCAGAGTGATTAGCTTGGACGTGAAGTCCAGACTGCCAGGATGAGCTGACAGATCACTCGGTGGACAGCGTTTACTGCAGGGGGGCTCGCTAGCTCGCCTTGGCTATTGGCGGAGAGTGTGGGGAGGTTCCACGAAAACCTGCCGCTG
Organism: Dioctria linearis; assembly: GCA_963930735.1. Lineage (NCBI taxonomy): Eukaryota > Metazoa > Arthropoda > Insecta > Diptera > Asilidae > Dioctria > Dioctria linearis. The sequence continues at coordinate 133,982,244 of OZ005742.1, read as the reverse complement.
AGCCAGCAGCCATATACAAGAAAATTTTCATGCCCAACAAAAACCGAACCAGCACACTCAGTCCAGCAGGGACCTTTACACTACCTACCAATACTTACGTGAAGACGCAGATAGTATGCCTTCATCTGCCGTCGCCCCATCCACCCAATCGACACTGAGAGCAGCAAGTGTTTTCAGTGTCCCTGTAGTTGACTTGAAAAGGGAGTAGTAGCGGACCTAGTCGACCGCCATATTAAGAGGGCTCCGGGAGAGGAAAGGGAAAAAACAACTACTTCACTTCTCCATTGACAAACCGTTTAATTACTCTTATGTGAGGATCCTCAGATACACACTTACCTAGGTAATTAGATACAATAGTGCCTCTTGTACAGTATAAATTTTCCTTCGTGGCAACTTAATTATGAGCCTTAGATGGCGTTAAAGGTTAATGATGACAATACAAGTCAACTATAATCTAATCTAATTAATCTCTTGCAGAGAGGAGCAAGTAGCCCAGCGGAAAAAGAATTAAATTTTAACAAAAAATAAATATGAATGGAGAAACAAAATTACTCACGGTCATGACCAATCCGAAATGTTAAAGCGCTCCAGCATCCGGTATATCTGTAATGAAAGATTAAATTTCTACACTTTGGAAAGATATTTCTTTTCGCTAGACGACCTTGCAATGATTCCCTATTTTGGGTGTACAAACTTCCCTTTTAGTTTTTTTTTCACTCTTTTCCTAAATTTATAGCATAAATGACTATCACTACTATATTCTTACAACTAAGTGCTATGATACTACGTTAACCAACAGCAAAAGAAAAACTTTACCACTATTATCTTGTTCGAATATTATGTGCCTAAATGCTTAGCTATCCCGAACTGGGTGAGGTCTTAGTTTCGGACCTATATGTATGTACATATAAATGTAAAAACAACGTGCCATTAATATAACGGATATCTCGTGACAGACCGATTTTCCCGCCTTTCGGATGCTTCTTCTTCTCTCGAGTCCCGGTCTCGACAGAAGGCCGAGTGTACAAGATGTATCTAATATCAGTGTAGCATACTGCTACATGCAGTATGCTGCGACCATAAAAGGCAGGGTAGTCTAGACCATATGTGGTACAGACGACACTGAAAATGGTCAACTCAGCTAGCCGGTCTTAAAACATAGGGCTCATCGCTGCGGGCGCCCAAAGTGTGACTCGACCCACGACTCAAGAAAGCATTTCCATGCTGGGCGGCTGAGCAGGATTGTCCAGGCCGGTCTGATCTACTTGAAGTGTGATGAATCGGAGGCACATCCCTGAAGTTCCGTCAGTCTTTGATCAGACTTTGACATCATTCTCCGTGCCGGAAATCAGGGGTGCACCGACAAGCTGATAACCTAAAAAATTCAGCCTTCTTTCACCGAGATGAGCCGAGGGAACCCCGCGGTCAGTAACCTAACCAACTGATCGCAAAGGTTCCCCAGCCCTGACATCTCACTCTGATCTCCGACCGACGTTTGCTCAAGGGTGTGTCTCCAAGATGTCGTTGAGGTGCCAGACTTTCTTCCTTAAATTTGCAAAGGCTCTATGCAAGTGGAATTCCTACGTAGGGTACCATGTACGAGGGGTTCTGACGCATTGTCAGTCGAGTAATTGGGATAACGTGTCTATTGTGCTAAAGGTATGCCGACCGCTAGGCTGGGAGGGTCCTAAGCGGCACATTGGCATCCTGTAGTTTACCAGTTAAGCTGGCTGGATGCCTCATTAGGTCTAGCAGGATTGAAATTTGCAATAGATCTACAACGTACCAGAAATATGGATATCACAATTTACTTAGCACTGGTCTGCTGCTGGAAGTTCCTTTGGTCAAAATTCCGTCTGTACACTTCTTGACCCACTTTAAACTAAAAGGATTCGCTCTAAGATTATAAGCTTTTGAACCCTGTTCGAACGCGTAGTCCAAATTCTCCTGCACACTCGCACGGATCAATCTTAATTTGTCTTTAGCATCTACTCTTAGAGGCTCATGAAGAGTTCTATGACTCTTAAGGATGGAATAGGAGCTCGCGTGATCAACCATCTGCTGACCGAAGTGTTCGGTATGGTGAGAAGCCAGTTGCTTGGTGGATTGAGCTCCTGAGGGAGCTAGGGATATGGCTTAACTTGTCATCCCACTTGGTGTGTTCCTTCCGACTGTATGCCCCAATCCCTGCCAATAGAGATCTGTTTACTCGTTCCGAGGCGTTTGCTTGCAGCGAGTAGACCGCCCTTCGCAAGTGTTTGACCTAATATTTCTCCAGTAATCTGGCGAACTGAGCAAGGCAAAACTGAACTCTATTGTCAGAGACTATTGTCTCCGAAACTCCAAACACGTGAAATATTTCTGTCTCGATGAATTGACATATATTAAGAGCCTTTCTCATCGGTTTGAGAATCGGGAATTTAGAAAAGTGGTCAAGAGCTATCAGTATGCAGACATTTCCTTTCGCTGACCGAGGATATGGACCTAGAAAGTCGACGTACAGCTTTTGTCATGGTCTTTCTGTCACAGACTGAACTCCCATAGGTGGTCTAAGAGTGGTATCGGGGGCCTTGTCAATCGTGGCCAGTATAAGTGTCTTCTTAATCGCTCCAGTGTATTCCCTATACCTCCGTGAGAAGCTAGAGGCGTATCATGCGACCCTGAAATGACGTCGGAGACAAACCCACGCGGAATCCAAAGCTTCCAAGCTTCTTCTTCCTGAATCGGATAGCCTGTTCTCGGAACATTCGGAATATAAACGAAGCCATCCCTGACACAAAGATCTGGCAATTTATTAGAAGTTGATTTAACTTTCTGCCTCAACTCCTCATATTCGAACGAGTTGAAATATGGAGAGCTAAGGTCAACTTCCGGACCAGGATCTTCAGATGGTGAGAGGCAGTCACAATGGATTCGTGACAGAGCTTCAGGAACGACGTTTAGGCTTCCTCTTTGGTGTTCAATGGCAAGTCGAAACCTTGAAGCTTCAAACTCCACGGGGCAAGTCTACCCCTGAGGTTCTTTTGAGACATCAGCCATTCCAAGCTCCCATTATCAGTCACTATCTTAAACGGCATAAGTTCTATGAAGGGCCGGAGCTTCTGTACACTTAAGATTGCTGCTAAGCATTCTTGCTCTGTGACTGTGTAATTTCGTTGTGCTGAATTCAACTTTTTCGACACGTAGGCTATCGGATTCTGGTAGCCATCGTCATCTAGATCTAACAGCATTCCACCAATACCTTGTCGGCTCGCATCGCTCTGGATAACGAACGGTTTGGTGAAATCTGGCCTCACTAGCAACGGAGCAGGTGTACGTTTTTGTTTTAATGATTCCAGAGACGTCTGGGCTTCAGGTGTCCATTGGAAGTGACTGAGATTTTTCAGAGTATCTGTAATGGAGGCAGTTAGATCAGCATAATTCGGAATAAATCGTCGAAACCATCCCGCCATACCTAGTAAGCGTCGGGCCTGCCGAACAGTTTTAGGTGACGGATAGTCAACTATGGTTGAAATCTTGTCAGGGTCAGTTCGTATTCCTCCCTTTCCGACAATAAAACCGAAATATTTAGTCTCTTTGATACAGAACTTACTCTTCTCAATGTTGATAGTGAGGCCAGCTTTCCTCAAATAGTCCGCTACCGTGGATAGCAGAGTGATGTGATAGTCAAAGTCTGATGACAGTATTAACATTTTCACGAAGAACGAACGGAATGACTTTGTCCATAAGGCGGCACATGGTTTGTGGAGCGTTGCATAAGCCGAATGGCATCACGGTGTACTGATAGAGAGGATGACCAAGTACGGTAAAAGCGGTTTTCTCTCTGGAATCAGCGTCTTGTGCGATCTGCCAGAAAGCGTCTTTAAAGTCCAGGCTTGAAATGTAGTTTGCCGGAGGAAGTCGATTCAATTCCGCTGCTGCAGACAGAGGCCCTTCTTAGTAACGGAGTTTACCTTCCTGGCGTCAAAACAAAGCTGATCTTTTCCAGGCTTCCTCACCAGTACCACTGGAGAGCTCCAAGGACTCTGACTCTCCTCTATCACACCCGGCGAGAGCATGTGTCTCAGCTCAGCATCCATCAAACTCTGCACTGCCGGTGAAATCGGATAAAAACGCTGTTTTATCGGAGTTGCGTCATTTGCCTCGATCTTGTGAGTGACCAATGATGTTTTTCCCAGCCCTAAAGAAGCGAAAGAAGGAAAAAGCTGTTGTTATATAACTAAAACATACCTGAAAAAAGGTAGAAAATATCCAGAAAATAATTATTCAAAACCATTCAATTTAATCAGTGAAGGAAATTGCATCAGCAATTTTCTTCACATACCATTCCGTTTTTACAAAAATGTTTCCATGACAAATTTTGCCTTCAGCAAAATTTGTCAGTAGAAATATTTAATGAAAAAAGAATAAAACCAAAGGCAAACCGTACCTTCAGTACGATTTGTCGTGAAACTTACAATATGTATGTACGAACATACATACATATCAAAAAAAGCTTTCACGATCAGAAATGCGCGCCGCGAAAATACATTATATGTATACGCGCGCCGCAATTTCAATCCACGGGACGGTGGCTGATGTTTATAAAAGCATCAAATTTCAAGCCTCCGTCCAACGAAAAATATTCCGGACTTGTTTAAACAAGTCCAGAATAAATGAAAATTTTTCTCAGGGTAGAAATGCAACTATACATTTTCTACCCTGACCGACGGCTCTTGATCGCGATAAAAATGATCAAGAGCGCAGTCGAATTTAAAAACGAAAGCAGAGTTGATGTTTGAAACAAAGTTGGTTCGGTTTCGGCGGATTGGGTCGGTTTATGTAAAAAAGAGTTTTTGTAAAAGTTTATGTAAAAAAGAGTTTTTGTAAAAAGTTTATGTAAAAAAGAGTTTTTGTAAAAGTTTGTGTAAAAAAGAGTTTTTGTAAAATTTTATGTAAAAAAGAGCTTTTGTAAAAGTTAATTAAACAACAATAGCAAAGGTAGGTAATATAACAATTGGGGTAGCCGGTAGAATAGAGGAAGCCTTCATCAAAGCATTTCAGTGCCTACGTGGGACAATAGCGGGCTTCATCCCAGCCCAGGATAAAAGAAGTCCACAACTAAGTAGGCCACGCCCCCCCCCCTCGGCAGCAAAAGAACTTCAACCGAAAAACCAGCGATCCTGAATTGAGAGGGACTTCGAAGACGGCAATAAGCCCCCCTCTCAATTTGAACCAAGGGAATTAAGACGGCAGAAGCCCCCTAGCTGCAAATTTTACACACGGTGGTCCATGAGCGAGGAAAGCTCCCACCAAGAGACGCCGCAGGAAATATTACCATCTCTACCAACTCCACAACAATCCTCCTCACCGGGCGACGCACAGCAAGTTCCGTCCCGGAACGAAGGAGGCAACGAGGGAGCAACATCCGCAGCAGAGGGTGGAGTGCAAACACCCCCAACAATCTCAACAGTAAAAGGGCTAACACTTAGGAGTGGGACAATCCTTACAGGTCCCCAACAAGTAAGATCTTCTAATTTAAATTTAGAAAATTATTTAAAGTATCTAGAGGGGAAAGTGCGAGGCTCCTCCGAACTTTCTCTTATACAGTGCGATTCTATTGTTAAACAGCTCATGAAGTCCCGTGAACGGCGTCTTGAGCAAATCGCGCAATTCAAAGAAAGTACGGAAAAATTTAAAGAAAGCCTCGCACTCTCTCGAAACAGAAATTAAAAATAATAGTGTAGAATTAAGAGAAGGTGCCATTGAAGACAGTGTCAGTGATTCCACCGCGAGTGAAATCCTTTTAAATTGGCTGGGCGACTCCCTTCTGGAAACCAGCATAGAAGAAAATAGTTCCCCAATAGTACCAAGATCAAAGTCAAAAATCCCCACTTTAAACATGGCAGATTACGCTAAAATCGCAAAGCTAACTGATCAGCTCGTTCCCCTATTTTCGGGAGAACAGTACCCAAAATTGAGCCTAGAGCTGCAAATTTTCCTAGGATGCTGCAGGCAAGTGATACAGTGCATTTCGGTGGAGGAACTATCAGCATTTTTACAAATCTTTCCCACCAGACTTCGAGGCGAAGCTTACCAGCTTTTTGCCTCAAATATGCCCACCACTTTCAAAGAAGTAAAAGAACGGCTAAGTTGCACGTACCTGCCTAGAGAAACTTACCAGGAACTGGTAAATAAATTAATCACTGCAAGGCAGTATCCTTTGGAAAACCTCACAGCCTTCACGGCACGAGTAAAACAAATGCTGGCACTCTGCAATGAAGCAGCAGAATCCAAATACGGAGCCACAACAGCACCAGCTGTTGAAACGCAGCTGGAAGATTTCGCGAAAAACGCCCTAAAAACTGGAGTCAATAACCCTTTATGTGTCAGAACCTGTTGACAATAACCGACTATAGATGAATTAATACAAAGAGCATTTGACATGGAACGTCTCCAGCAAAGTGCTCTATTCCTGCAACCTTCAGGGCAATTTCCTCAAAATGTGATACAAAATCCGATACCCCATTCAATAAGTGCAACAACACCAAATAACGCACAATTTAGCCAACTTAATTCATCACAGCGTATTTACTTCCGGCATAATGCCATTCGCTCAAGTTCCTCAGACCCTGCCAAACACAAATAGTCACATTCAGCAGCCGCAGTTCACACAGGCAAACACATCACCATACATCAAACAGGAGCCAAGATCTCCTAATAAAAATTATAATGTACAAAATAAAAATTATTATTTAAATAAAATCAGTTGTAGTTTTTGTAATTTAAGAGGCCATACATACGTCGATTGTTTGAAACGTAAAAATACGCTGTACTGTGTGAACTGCAAAATGTATAATCATGACGTGCGTGACTGCAGGAGGAACAACAATAGTTTTCAAAAACCTCAAAACAAAGAAGCACCAAACCAACATCCTAGAGAGCCACAAAACCCCAATAACAACTCCAGAGTATATAATGTGCGAAAAAAGTGTGAGTTCTGTGGCCGTTCTGGACATATATTAAGCGCGTGTCAACACAAACGTAAATGGGAGGCCCGGAGTCAGGGAAACGACGTACAGTCGACTCAAAACTCCCCGGCTCGACTATAAATCTCCCACTTAATAAAATGGGGTCTCCTCAGCTGCCCGATTCCAGTGTCGCTACAGTAAAACTTCCTTTAGATATAGGCCTGAACGGCCAAACTAAACTAGTAGTAGACACAGGCGCTGAGTTAAATATAATAATGAAAAGGTCATTAAAAGATCTCAAAGAAATTAAACACAATGAGGCATGCACACTTCAGACCCCATTTGGTACTGGAAAGACGCTGGGAAATTGCAGGGAAGCTTCGTATTCAAAAACAAAATTCCCTGCAAGTTTCAAGTCGTAAAGAACTTGCCTGGCTTTTCCGATGATGGACTTCTAGGAAATGATTTCCTAGCAAAAAACTGTAACGTTGAGGGTCCTGGTAAGGCACTAAGGTTTCCTCGCACTAAAACTAATCCCGATGAATTTGCTTTGCCATTGATGTTTGAAACGGACAAGCTACATTCTGAAAAAGCAGTCGAAGTAAGAACACTTGCAGAAGAGGTAGAGTCTAAACAGGCTGAACTATCCACCTGCAGTGTCTTCAAGGCTTCTCAAACGAGAAAAGCTGGCTGTTAAGCTCCAAAAGAGCTCAATGAATGTGAAAAAAGCTGTCTGAGCGAACAAGAGACCGACGCAATCAGGCAGCAATTGGTTACCTTTATGGAACCAATCTGCATACCTGCGCGCTCTCAAATTGTTGCCCCAGTCCCGTTACAAACTCAAGAAGAAATGCTCTGTTTATCACAAGAGATAAGCGATGGAGTCTCCTTGGCAAACAGTTTACTGTCATCTGGAGAAGAATTAGTGCTGGTTAGTATTCTCAACGCTAACAGTCATCAAGTAGTCATACATAGCTTAAAGTTACAGCTATATCCAATAAACGACTATACCATAGTCCCATTAACACACACAAAAGACCACAACCATACGCACATTCCCATACCAAATTTAGAGGCAATATCAAACACCACATGAGACGGAACTGAGTGTCCAAAGCCTGCCAAAAAGGTGCATATAGCTCTTCCGTCCAAAATACCGAGGAATAAATCACTATTAAACAAACAACGGCCTACAAAGCCTATATTAAAGGTGCATATTACTCCACCGTCACACAATACAAAAAATTCTACAGGGTTAAAAAACAATAGCATTGACGCGCATGAGTATATCACACAACATATGGCAAAGACCACACAGGTGAACCAAACTCAGCCGTCAACAAAGCAGGAAGCAACTACCCTGCAACATCCTAAGAACAACGAAATAAAGCCTCAAAAGGAATCACAAAAGCCTCATCTACCTACAGGTAACAAGTTAAACAGGAAGAAAAAGTCAACCTAAGGTTCAGCTGAAAAATCAGCAATTTTATAACATGTACGCTATCTATACCCGGATTATGAGATTCCCGACGACATAAAGCAATACCCGCGTATATCCAGGCTAGAGCAGGAATTTAGCCTAGACCCTAATTTGACCGCGGAAGAAAAATTTTCGATATCAGAACTCTGCGAAGCGTAAAACGATATCTTCTTCCTCAAAGGTGACAAACTCGACTATACAAATGCGATAACGCATAATATTCCATTGGTGCAAGATCAAGCACCAATCAATCAAAAAATGTACCGCTTACCTGAAACACAGCGGAAAGTAATTAATGAGCAGCTAAAAGAAATGCTAGACAGCGGGATAGTCCAGTCTAGTAAAAGCCCTTGGAAGTCACCTCTACTAGTTGTCCCCAAGAAAGCGGGACCTAACGGTGAAAAAAGGTGGCGCGTCGTTGTCGACTTTCATAAATTAAACGAAAAGACAATTGGAGACGCATTCCCGCTACCTCGAATCGAGGATATTCTTGACCAATTAGGTCATGCAAGGTATTTCACCACACTCGATTTGGCCAACGGCTATCATCAAGTTCTCGTCGACAAAAGAGATCGACATAAAACTGCTTTCAGCACAAGCTATGGGCACTTCGAGTTCAAGCGTATGCCATTCGGGCTCAAAGGAGCCCCCGCCACATTTCAACGCCTAATGAATTTCGTCTTAACAGGCCTACAAGGCCTCGAATGTTTTGTCTACCTAGATGACATTGTCATCTATGGAAAAAATTGAAACGACCACAACGAAAAGTTGAGAAAAGTCTTCAATAAGTTGAGAGAGAACAACTTGAAACTGCAGCCAGAGAAGTGCCAGTTTCTACGAAGAGAAGTTGTTTACCTAGGACATAAATGTTCTAGCGAAGGAGCCTTACCAGACCCAAGTAAGACGGCCTGCGTCCAAACATTTCCTGTTCCAAGAGCAGTAAGGCAAGTTCAGTCATTTTTAGGACTTGCCAATTACTACAGGAAATTCATTCCAGACTTCTTCAAAATTGTACGTCCGATCACAAATTTACTCCGAAAGGATGTAAAATTCACTTGGACAGAGAAATGCTAAGAAGCATTTCAAAGCATAAAAAATCCTTTAATTTCTCCACCACTTTTAACTTACCCCGATTTTTCGAAATCTTTTAATCTTATTACGGACGCAAGTAACGAGGCTCTAGGAGCTATTCTTTCTCAAGGAGAAGTCGGAAAGGACCAGCCCATTGCCTTTGCAAGCCGCACATTAAACAAAGCCGAAAGAAATTACTCTACAATAGAGAAAGATTTATCGGCTATTGTCTGGGCTACCAAGAATTTCAGGTGCTATCTTCATGGCCGGATATTCAGGGTCTATACTGACCATAAACCTCTCAAAGGTGTCTTCAATGTGAAAGACCCTACTTCCCGTTTGGTGAGATTTCACCACAAATTATCTGAATTCGATTACAACATTGAATATAAACCAGGGAAGTACAACACTAATGCCGATGCACTAAGTCGCATCCCCCAAGCATTAAAGGAAAACAGTCCACCACACGATGGACTCAGATTTGGAGGAAGACAATTCCACAAATAAAAAGAAGAAAAAGAAACCCGCTCATTGCTTCGTCGTGACTCGTGTAATGCGCTTGCTTCTTATATGAGAAGATGTAATGAGCTTGCTTCTTATACCAAAAGACTGGTAGGCAGGAGTGCCGATTTATCAAAATACTTAGGCTATTACGCCGACTTATCTTCTGGCTATTATGCCGATAAAATGTTGGGCTATTACGCCGACTTGTGAATAATAACACTCCTGCTTAAGGTTCAGTTAATTATTATTTTATTTAATCGATTACGCTAAATTTATACATAAATTTTACTTACGCTAGCAATTATGACTATCGATCATACAAATCCATTCGTGAGAAACGCGTCAACAATGAAAGTCGGTCAGTCATTATACTTTATGCAATATTCATACACAACATGAATCACGCTCTTGAATTTTATTTCATTCATTGTAACCTGACTCATGCTTTCTTAATTTTATTTTCTTTAAGTCATTCATTGTGAGTGACGATTTTCTTTCTTGACCCATATCTTTCTTTGTTGATATTTTTCCCATGATATGTCGCTTAATTACATATAGAATGTCGTAAGCATGCTTGTGACTCAATTTAGTATTTTGGATTAAGATATACTACATCCATTCCCTTTGGGGAAAAAAAAATATGTATGTGTTTAAAGATATATATTTTTTTTTGTATTTCTATACCTATCGTTTATCTTAAAATAGTAAATATACTTATTTCTACTTTATCATATCTTATTTCTATGTGTGTACATATTGATTGTCTTAAGTTTCCTATGTATTATATTTACAGATATTTCTTTAATCGATTATTATGTATTTCTTTGATTTCTTTCCCAATTCTTATCTTTGTATTTACACCATTTACATCGATAACCTCATATGGGCCTTTGTATGGTGAATCTAATTTTTTACGATTTCCTACTTTAAGCCATACTGAGTCTCCTTTAGATATTTTTAGTGGATTTGACTTTTTATCTACTAGTTCTTTTCTATTAATTTTTGCTTTATCTAATAGAATTTTTGCTGTTGCGTTAGCTTGTTGTAGTCGAAATTTAAGTTTTTGCATGTAATCACCAATGTTATATATCCGTGGTGGATTATCAGTTTTTGCGTCGGAGGATAAACTTGCTAGTTTTCCGAATATTAATTCAAAAGGTGAAATATTGGTGTCCGAATGGGGTGTTGTATTAAAGCAAAATATGAAGTATGGTAACCATTCGTGCCAATTATCATGTGTTGCAAATGATAGCAAGTATTCATTTGGGACTCTATGGTTTCTTTCTATTGAGCCTAAACTTTCATGATGAAATGGGGTGGAAGTTTTATGTTTAATTTTAAAAATTTTACAAATATTTTCTATAATTCCGTTTACAAATTCTGTTCCCAGATCGCTTTTCAGTATTTTAAATGAACCATATTTCAATATAGATCTTTCTACTAGCGCCTTTGCTATTGTTTTGGCTTCTTTATTCTCCATTGGTATCGCTTCTGTGTATTTAGTTAATTCGCATTGAAGTGTTAGTATGTATCTAAATTCGCTAGATGGCCTTAGTGGTCCTACTGTGTCGATGGATATTGTATCGAAACTGATTGTTGGGGTGTCTGTTATTATTAAATTTTCACGTGTGTGTCTAATATGCTTATTTTGTGCACACAGTTTACATTGATTAAAGTATTTCTTTACCATTTCGTTTAGATTTTTCCAACAGTACCTTTGTTTAATTTTATTAATTGTTCTTTTTACTCCAGAATGTCCACCTGAGTGCGGTGAATCATGGAATTCTTTTATGATTTCAATTTTTGTGACTTCATTTTCAATTCTAATCGGAGGGTCATATATTAAAATTTGTAATTCTATCTTCATTTTCTTTATATTTCGTTGTAATGCATTACATGTTTTCTTGAATTCATCTATGTTTACGTGCTCAAATATTTTATCATTTTTGGCTATAGCTATCTTTATTATATTATGCTTCTTTATAATGAATATGAACTTCTCCAGGATCAAACCTAAGTTTAGACGTGGATTATCGCCGTATTCTACCAAAACTTCTTTCCTGTTTATATAAATTTCCGGTAAACTTTTACTTCTGTAGAGCACTGCATTGTTCCTTTTATTCTTATTACCTCCTTTTATTTTTATATCCGCGGTTTTTATAAATCTTAATTTGGTCACATTTCTTGTTTCAGATTTCGAAGAATATTCCCATGCGTAAAGTTGATCAGGCTTTTTAGCATGTGTATCCATTTCTGTTGTGGTTCTTGTTTTATCTTTATATTCCTTTGATTTTCTAGACATTTCTCTTGTTATTACGTTAATATCTACGGTTGGTATCATCGCTTTTAATGTGTCTGAGTTTATCTTAATTCTAGATAGTGCATCTGCATTTGTATTCAAAGAACCTTTTTTATATACAATATCGAAATCGTAATCTGACAAACTAACCTTATGCGTGTGAGCTTAGAAGTAGGGTTTTTGTGGGAAAAAAGGCTGATTAGGGGTCTGTGGTCTGTGACTACTATAAATCTCCTACCATATAGGTATTTTTTTTTTTTTTTTTTTTTTTTTTTATATTATTAAGCCAAGCTCAGGGGATACCCTATGATGCAAAGCACAGCATGGCAGGAAGGAGATAGGGAAAGGATTAGGGGATGTGAGGAGAGTGGCGGAGGTGCCGATGTGTGTCGCCCTTAAACTTCCGCAGATTGTATGCCGGAGGAAAAACAGAAGATGGTAAGCTGTTCCACATTCGCACTGTTCGGGATAAAAAAGCATCTCGGAATTTTACTGTACGGCCGAAAGTAATTTGGAGGGTTAAAGAATGTGCGCGGTTTGCAGCGCGAGTATTGCGTGCAGGAATCATTCTACATGGGATTAGACTAGATATTTCATCAGAACATTGACCATGCATATAGCGATAAAGGAGCGAAAGGCATCCAACATTGCGGCGGTGCTCGAGTGAGTCGATATGACAAGTTATTGCCAAATCGCCAATGAGCTTGAAGGCTCTCTTTTGGACAATATCCAATGAAGCTAAGGCTGTGCGACCAGCCCCGGCCCATATATGGGAGTTGTATTCCATTCTAGGTCTAATGTAGGACTTGTAGAGGAGCGCTAGATTTGACGGGCTGAAATATTTCTTACACCTTTTCAGAAATCCAAGACATTTCGATGCTTCTTTGGCAACAGAGAAGATGTGATCTGTCCAGTTTAACTTACTGGAAATATTAATGCCAAGAATGCTTAGTGACGGTGAATCAGAAATTAATGCTCCATCAAAAGAAACGGGTGTGGTTAAGTTATGATCTTGTTTTAATGAGATGAGACAGCTTTAGGTATGGTCTAATTGTATTGCCCAATGGATTCCTAACAGTTCTTTTTCTATTATGGGTTTGTTCAGCTCATGTTTGTTTAGAGTTCTACTAGGATATGAAATTGGTAAATCTTTGCCAATTTCACCTTGTGATAAAATTGCTCCTATAGCGAAGTTTGAAGCATCTGTTGTGAGGATGAATGTTTCTTCAAAATTAGGGTATTGTAGGATTGGTGGATTCATTAATTTTTTTTTTAGTGCCATAAAAGCATTTTGGCAATCTTCTGACCATATGAATGGCGTATCTTTTCGTAATAAAGTATTTAGTGGCTTTGCTATTGCAGCAAAGTTTTCAATAAACCTTCTATAATAATTGCAAAAGGCTGTAAATCGTCTAACTTCATCTTTATTTTGTGGTTTAGGGTAGTTTACTATTGTATCGTATTTCTTCGGATCTGTTTTAATTCCTTTGTTTGTTATGAGATGTCCTAGATACGTGACTTGGGTTTGTAGAAAATTACATTTTTTAGGATTAAGTTTTAGATTGTAACTTCTCAATCTTTCAAACGTTTTTATAAGATTGTGATTGTGATGCTTTAAACTACACCCGAATATTATTATGTCGTCCACGTAAAGAAATGCTTCTGAGTCTAGGCCGGCTATTGCGATTGATAACATTCTCTGAAAGCTATTGGTCGATAATTTCAAACCAAATGGCAATCGTTTGAAATGATAATGCCCTTTATTTGTAGAAAAAGCAGTGAGAGGTCTTGAAGATTTCTTTAATTCATTTGGTGAAAAGACCTAGTTAAATCTAGGGTTGAGAAATATTTTGCTCTGCCTAGATTATCTAAAATATCCTCTATTCTTGTTAACGGAAATTTGTCATTTGCTATCTTCTTATATATTTGCCTGAAATCTACCACGAGTCTCCATTCTTTGTTTGCGTTATCACTTTTTTTGGCTACTAATAATAGTGGAGAATTGTAAGGACTTACTGAGGGTTCGATAATTTGGTCATCGATAAGTTTATTTACTTATTTATCTATTTCTTTAATCTGTGAATGAGGTCATCTATAATTTTTTATGTAGACCGGGCTATTGTCTAATACTGAAATATTTTGGTTACAGAAGTTATTTGTAGTTAGTTTATCGCCTGTGAGGTGGAATATATCCGAGAAATTTTTACATATTTCCAAAATTGAGTGCTTTGCTGATGAATCAATGTTATCTAAGTTAATTTCTGATTCTAATTTATTTAGTCTATTTGATTTAGATTGAGTGTTTTTATTAAAATGTACTACGTTATAATATTTCAGGGGTTCTATTTTTGGAGATATTTTATTTAAAATTATATTTTGCTCTGATGTGTTTAGGATTTTTATATGAGCAATACCTTTAGCTGGTATTATTGAATTTGCTAGAAAAATGTCATTTTGAATTTCCTCATTTAGTATAATACTATCTTCTAAGACTTCTAGGTCTAGGGCTTGGATGATTTGAGTTCTTGCTGGTACTCTTATATTCTCTATTTTTGGAAGCTTGGTTACCATGGGTACTATTATATCTCGGTCGGAGGTAGTGATTGAAATCGTGAAATTCTCATAATTTATTTTGCAATTATTTTGTATCAAGAAATCCCTTCCTAATATACCATCTGTTAATATTGGAAAATCATTCTTTACTATATGGAATTCTTGGAAGATTTTTACGTCTTCAAATTTCAAATTTGCTTTAGTTGTTCCTAACGAAAATGTCTCTGAGTCTGTTACTCCTATAATTTTACAAGTGTTATTGTCTAAGATTATGTTAGGATTAATTTCATTCTGTTTTAGTATCGAAATGTCAGCACCAGTATCTATTAAAAATTTGTTTAGGCCTAAGGTTATGTTGGTTTTCACTTCGATGTAATTTGTCAGATTATTACTAAGATTATAAATTCTTGATATTCGTGGTTCTATGTTTACTCTAAGCCCGTCGAATGATGCGCTTCGGGGACTGTCTCTTCGTTTTCCGAATGTTGCAGATGATTAACTCTTATTTTACTCCTATTTGCTGTGTTACATCCGTAGCGGGTCCTATTTTGGTTCCCGTAGTTTGTTTGCCTTCGTGGTTGATAGAAATTATTTTGAGGCTGTCTGTGCACATTATTTAGTGGATATCTAAATGTATCATTCTGCGGTCTTCTGTTTACATTATTTTGGCCTGTTCTATAGGAATTATTATGCTTCCCTTTGGTGTTGCCTCTAGATCCATACCGTGCATTGTAATGATGTATGTTTGCGGAAGCTGTTGTATCGGATACCTCTGAAGCTAATTGTATTGCTTCATTCAGGGTTTTTGGTTGGGCTGCAATAATAGTAGATTTAATTGGTTCATTTAAACCATTCTTGAAAGCATGTAATCCGGTTTGTTCATTTAATTTAGATATGATTTCTCTGTTTGTTTCACCTTGCTGAGATATATGCAGCATATTTAATCCTGCTATGGATTCTATTTTCGAGGAGAAAGTGTTTACATTTTGTTTTCCTTGCTGAATACCTGCTAACTCTGCTTGTATATTTAATGGATTTCTGGTTAGCTTGTAAATCTTTTGAAAAGTAGATTTTAATTGCTCATAATTTTGCGGAGTTTTTGTACTAGCTAATTTATTCCTCGCTCTTTCCGATAACCTTGTTTTTGTTACAAAATTTATTAATTTCTTTTTTTCGTCATCATCCTTTAAGGTATCATGTAGGAGTTCAATCAAATTTAGAAAATTACTCAAAATTTCTGGAATTATTTTTAAAGCATTGGCAATATCAAAGAGAGCCATGTTTAATGTAATTTCTTGTTCCGAGTTTTCTGGAGAATTACCTGTAATAATCTTTGGTTTTCTACTCAGTATGTCTTCTATTTTACTGTATATTTCTTTGAATTTATTTTTGCATTCTATACTTTCTTCATTTATTTTGCAAGTCTTGAATGTTTCTTTGAATCAATACCTTAATTCTTTTATCTCTTCTGTTTTATTAAGAATGTATCCAGCAGTATACGTCCTATTTGGTGTCTTATTAAAATTCTCTAAAAAAGCTTTCAAATCTTTATTTATGGTGCTTAATTCTTTAAAAAACATTGTTTTTAAACTGTTGCAGTAGTTGCCTCTTTATTTATTTTCTTCAAAAATCTTTTCTTTACATATTCGTAAGCTATTTTTATAATTACTATTACTACTAATACAATTATTATTGATTTTATTTCACTATTATTTACGGTCATCATTCCTAACTGCATTGCTGTTAATAATTAATTCCTCCTGCTTTGATTGGTTTTTTCCCATCTTTCTTGTTTTTGTTGACTTCGAATGGCTGCAATTTGTGTTATGAATATGTTCTTTTCCTTTGTTGTGACGGCCAGGGCTGCTAGTCAATACAGGTTGCCTAATTCCTTACGCTGCTTGACTAACTTGCCTCCTCTAGTCTTAACCTTTTTTAGGGGTTGCCTCTGCGGTACACTATGCTGAAGGGTGTTGTTTCTCTTTCTGTGCTCCTCTATTGAAATTGGCCTCGGTCCAGCAGTGGGGTTTTTTAGGGCTTCCTTCAAGTCAATGTTGTTGTTTGGTAGCTCTTCCTTCTTATTTTCCAGCTTTCGATTTGGCAGGTCTTCTTTTGAAATGTGCAGCTTTCGATTTGGCAGGTCTTCTTTTGAAATGTCCAGCTTTCGATTTGGCAGGGTCGCCATGTTATGCGCTTGCTTCTTATATGAGAAGATGTAATGAGCTTGCTTCTTATATCAGAAGACTGTAGGCAGGAGTGCCGATTTATCAAAATACTTAGGCTATTACGCCGACTTATCTTCTGGCTATTACGCCGATAAAATGTTAGGCTATTACGCCGATAAAATGTTAGGCTATTACGCCGACTTGTGAATAATATCACTCCTGCTTAAGGTTCAGTTAATTATTATTTTATTTAATCGATTACGCTAAATTTATACATAAATTTTACTTACGCTGGCAATTATGACTATCGATCATACAAATCCAATCGTGAGAAACGCGTCAACAATGAAAGTCGGTCAGTCATTATACTTTATGCAATATTCATACATAACATGAATCACGCTCTTGAATTTTATTTCATTCATTGTAACCTGACTCATGCTTTCTTTATTTTATTTTCTTTAAGTCATTCATTGTGAGGGACGATTTTCTTTCTTGACCCATATTTTTCTTTGTTGATATTTTTCCCATGATATGTCGCTTAATTACATATAGCATGTCGTAAGCATGCTTGTGACTCAATTTAGTATTTGGTGATATATCTTGGATTAAGATATATTACACTCGAGCTCAGAAGCAAAAGGCTCAAGAGACAATAAATAGCTCCAGTGTGGAGACAGAAAAGCACATGAAAGCGGACCAAAACGAAAATCAACTTACGGAGGCAGATATTCACCCCCAGCAACGCTTGAGCAACAAGTAAGTACTGGTAAGACACCCGAAGTTATCACGAGCCCTACGGAAATCCGAACAATCTTAAAAGATTATCACGATTCTCCATTCAATGGCCATCAAGGTGTCATAAAAGCTTATAAACGCATAAGACGCAAGTATTGGTAGATACACATGCTTAGCGACATCAAGAAATACATTAAAAAATGCCCAAAGTGCCAGACGATGAAAACATCTCCACAGTATAAAATGCCAATGGTTATTACGGACATCGCAGAACAACCGTTCGACAAAGTTTACCTCGATATTGTAGGTCCATTAGAAGAGACCACATCAGGTAATAAGTACATCTTGACTTTCCAAGATAATTTAACAAAATTTGTCGACTAGTATGCAATACCTAATGCAGCAGCAGTCACAGTAGCGCAAGTTTTCTTTGATGAAATCGTTACGCGCTATCGCATACCCAAAAGAATACTCACCGATCAGAGAACAAATTTCCTGAGTGAATTATTCAAAAGAGTATGTGACCTTCTAAAGGTAAAGAAGTTACAGATTTCAGCATACCACCCACAGTCTAATGGAGCACTAGAGCGTGCCCATAGACCCCTAATAGAATACCTGCGAACAATCGTAGATGAAAATCCCAAAACACGGGACCAATACCTACGAACCGCTGCATTCGTGTACAACAACAGTGTACACGAGGGTACTAAACTTACCCAATGGACTGCCTATACGGCTTCACACCGGATGTCCCATCAAATTTGAAACGGGATCCCGAACCCGTTTACAATCATAAGAGCTATTATCATATACTGAAGTATAAGCTCCAAAAATCATATGCCTAAAAGGGGTACTACGATAAGACAGTACGGCCCCTAACTTTCCATGTAGGAGACAGGGTCCTCATCAAGAATGAAAGCAGAAAACATAAGCTTTCTCAAATCTGGGTAGAACCTTATCAGGTAATCGCAATACCAAGTGATGTGAATACCACCATCAAAATTGATAAACTTATCGTAACGGCACATAATAATCGTTTAAAACCATATTTCGAGTAAAAGCATGTTGAACAAAAATGAACCAGGTTGACTTGAAATTCCTACTACAGTGTCCATTAAACCTCATTTCAATACCTCCCCATAAACATTTGCGGTGGAGTCACTCCACTGCTCAGTTTAAAACGGCACAATACAAGTACATATATACTTAAAGGATTGTTTTCTTCTTCTGAATTGTCCACAGAAATGGCGATAAAATTCATCATAGTTGCCCTCTTCATCCAGTACACAACTGGAGCAATCGCTGACAAACCTTATGCAATGACCCAGCTAAATGACTCGGGTATACTTTTCGAGGACCTGGGAAATCTCATGGTATATCATGACACCTGGAATGTCCTCACCGAGATAGATTTGGATGAATTAGATTCCCAGATTAAGCTAGCAGAATATGCAGAGCACTTAGTGCATAAGCTCTGCATAAATATAACCAACCCAGAAGACCTCTGTAACGTGCAGCAACTACACATACACGCTATAATAGATACCATACGAAAGCGCACGGAAACCATAAAGGAACTAGTACCAGGAAAACGCAAGACCAGATCGCTCTTTGATGGAATAGGCAATGCCATGCACTATTTGTTTGGCACTATGGACAGCAGTAACGAGAAAGAAATTTACAGCAGGTTAGAAGAACTTGAATCGAATACACAAGCCCTAGCCGAGCTAGAGAAACAACAAATTAGTGTTGTAAAAACTACCTTGGAAAAGATTCAAAAACCGCTGGCTATGTTAATAGACAGACAACAAAAAATAGCACACCAGATAAACGATCTCCACCATGAGGCCGATGATTTAACTAGGAGGCAACTAAGACAAGAGATTATATCAAGTTTATTGCTCCAAGTCATCGAAGTCGAATATCGACAACAAGCCCTCCTGGATATAATAATGGCTAGTAGAACCAATCATATTCATCCACTCCTAATGTCTCCCAAAAATCTGCTGGAGATATACCGCAAGATGACCTCGAATTGCCCAAATGACCAAAATTGTCTATCTGTTCTATATCAGACAGCAGGAGCTCAGTCACTCCTTATGCAGAATAAATTGGTGGTGAGAATTACTCTCCCAATTTTTAATCTGTCAAAAATGAGGCTACAACAGATTCAATGCTATCCTGTACCCAAGTCAGCAAATTATTCATTAATTCCAGACCCTGGTTATTCATACATAGCCAATAGCGAAAAAACTCAGGAATTGCTCTTATTAAAGGGCGAGGACATGAAAATTTTCAAGAAAATAACAAGTAATTTGGAAGAAAACACGTATGTAGGCCGGCTGAACACGCCTATAATCAAAGCGACCACATCCAACGAATGTGCCATTAAATTACTATACAACCCTTTCAATGAAGTGCCCAAATGCAGGTCCAGAGTAGAAATCCCCCAAAAAGACATACTGATCAAACTAAGCAAGCCCAATACGTGGCTATTTTCATTTATTACCTCCACGGTGTTACATATCACATGTCCAGATCACTTTGTGATCTCTAAACTGGAAGGACGAGGGATGCTTGAGATAACGCAACCGTGTCAAGTGCAATTAAGTGACAAAGTGCTCAAATATGAAGGTCAAAGTAAACGCCCGCTGAAAATAATTCAACCCAAACCATTTCCACAATTTAATAATTCCTTATTTAATTTGAGTCTGGCTGACATTTTACCGGAATCTCAAAACCAAACGCAAGTTTCAATGGAAATTTTAACGGGAGACGATATTCACAAATCAGTCTATCAGGACACGCATTCACTAGAGGAAATTAGAGGCAAAATTATTAAATATCAGGAAAAGGTATCGAGCAGAAACTCCCATATCCTGTCCACCACCTCTATATCATACACGAGCCTACTTGTTCTGGCCATAATGATTGTGGTGGCAGTAAAATATCTTAACCCTGTTGTCAAGATGAGACAACAGAGAAATCAACCACAAGGTAACCCCGAAATTTCATCAGAGGGAATTCCTTCAGAAGAGCGAACTCATGCTCCCCAACCCAGTTTAAGGCGAACTAGAAGCCTCGCTAAAACCAAATCGGTTCAAATAATTTAAAAATGCGACACTGATACTGTCAACATGGCTCACCAAATCACAGTAGAATTTATAGAAAAGGTAAACCTGGTAAAATCCTCAAAGGAAATCTATATAGACATGTACATAGTATAATTTTAACACAAAAAAAAAACTAAATCAACAATATTAAGATGACTTAATAAAAATGTTAGAATCAAAAGAAAAAATGCATATAAAAACAAAACATGCATAAAAATAACAAATTAACAAAAAACGCACTAGAAGTAAATATAAACAGAAAATAGAATATGTATAAAAATTGTAAAAATAAAGGAAAAATACCTTAATCGTAGATACCAAGAAAACACAAACAAACAAAATGTAAGGATTAGATAAAACAATAAATAAGAATATATAACATAAATAACTAGGTTATACTAAATAAAAAATGGAATAGAAATAAAATGATAAAGTAACGGTAGAAATAATAAAAATAGATAGAGTAGTATAAAATTAAAATGTATTAGAAGTTTAAACAAATTAGAAGTAAAAATAAGTCAGTATTATGACTAAAATATAAAGTATAACAGAATAACTAACGAAAAAACATGTCTTACAAGTATAACCAAATAATTAGACAATAAAAACCAAAGGAAGTTTACCAGCCTACTAATAATAATAAAAAAAAACAACTTTATACTAGAATTAAATGCAAATAAAATAAAGAAAGTATTAGAAATAAATAAATAAAAAACAATTAGTAGAGTGATAATAAAGGTAAAGATAAATGCCCTAGAATTACAATAAAATACAAAAAAGTATAAGCCAAAAAAAAATGAGGTAATTCAAAACCCAAGAAAAGTTTTACCAGGTTAGATTACCAAAAAATGAAATAATAATAATAGATCTAGAAATTATTATATATTCATAGATTAAACATATTAACAACAATTTTGTAAGACCACACCGAACCGACCGAGACCCGATCCGCCAAATTAGTACCAGACCTAATAGACCTAAAAACAAAACAAAAAGAGAAAGAAGCCGAAGCAATGCGTCCTTGTCTTCCTTTTAACTACGCCAGTATAAAAAAAGGGGGGAAAACCCTGAAAAAAAATAACAAAGGTCAATGTTTTTTTAATTTTTTTTTATTATTTTATCATTTATTTTTTTATACACAAGCAAAAAGGAAACAAAAGAAAGACAGGATAGGTAAAAGCGAATCAAAAAACATTAAAAGAAAAAAAAACATATAGAATAGAAGCGAGAGAAACCATTCTCACTGCCAATCCTCGTCGGACTCTTACTCAACTCCGAGGGGGGAGGGGTGGCCATCAAGGGCCGGATGATGGCGGTGATGGCCGGATCAAACACCGGGTAGCAACAGTCACATAACCCATATCGCCCGGTAATATTAAGGCTACCACCTGAAACAAAAAAATATTGGTAAGCGGGGTGTCAGGCTAAAATCATAATTATCCACACGCACCTTTGACAACCCAGGACTGCCCTTGGTGTGGGTAGATGGGTAAGTCCACCGAGTAGGTGTAGCCGGCCACGGCCTCCTCGCCCCACATGGTAAACGGACGCTCACCTCGTCGTAACAATACTAGCCGGATCGGACCAAGCCAGCCGCGAATCACGTGCAGCACAAAGATCAAGCAGGCCACGAAGGTAATGCCAGACGGGCTGTGCATAGGCACGATAGACAACTTCTTGATACATAACATCAGGTTAGTTAGTTAAAATCGGGTTAGCCAAGAAAAAAGAATACACGACGTGAGCTCGATGAAGACTAATTCACAAATAATCAATAGTGTTACATGCCTAAATGTTACATGCCTAAGATACATAAAATACCTGAAAAAAAGGTATTTACAATAATCATGTAAAAACATTAATTTTCATAGAAGCTACTCATGCTTAAAAACATGAATAGCTTACCAATTTAATCAGTGAAGAAAATTGCATCAGCAATTTTCTTCACATACCATTTAGTTTTTCAAAAAGTTCCCATGGCAAATTTTGCACTCAGCAAAATTTGCCAGTAGAAATATTTACTTAAAAACAATAAAGCAAAAGACAAATCGTACCTTCAGTACGATTTGTGGTAAAAATTGTAATATGTATGTACGAATGTGCATACATATCAAAAAAAAGCTGTCGCGATAAGAAGAGCGCGTCGCGAAAATACATTATATGTATACGCGTGCCGCAATTCTAATCGTCGTGATGTTTTTAAAAGCATCAAATTTCAAGCCTCCGTCCAACGAAAAATATTCTGGACTTGTTTGAACAAGTCCAGATTAAATGAAAATTTTCTCAGGGTAAAAATGCAACTATGCATTTTCTACCCTGAACGAGGGCTCTTGATCGCGACAAAAATGATCAAGAGCCGAGTTGGTTTTTAAATCTCTTGGAGAACGCGGCAGTAGAATTTTATAGAAAAAAGAGTTGAATTTTTGCATTTGGTTCGGCGCGGTCGCGGTGGTGGTGAAAAGAAACAAGTTTGAGTATCAAAAATATTATAAAGTAATAAGCGATTAAACGAAAAAAGTAGAAATAGAAAAAGTGTTAGTATCCGGGGATTGTAAAACTACCAGAATTGTGGTAAAAAGAAAAAGGAAAAAGTGTAGTATCCGATCATTGTAAAACTACCAGAATTGTGGTAAAAAGTAAAAGGAAAAAGTTTAAGAGAAGAAGTTTAAAAAAAAAAATTATTACAAATAAAGAAATAAAAAAAAAATTAAGTTGTGTTGTGTACCTACCTTTTGTGAAACGAGTCCCCAATTGTAGTAGCAGTGCAACCAAGTTAAAAAGGTGAGCGTTCGACAAAATATATATAACAATTGACGCAGCCGGTAGGATAGAGGAAGCCTACTTTAAACAAACGAAGTATAAGCGCTCGAAAACCCTCTATCCTACGAATCAAAAAGGAGTTTAGGACGAGATCGAATACTGAGCAAGACACCCTACCCTCCGCCTGAAGTTGAGTCTGGCTTCAGGAGTATCTCGATCCTGTCGGCTCCCAACGCTCGGGGTCGGACAGCTTTAACTGTCTCTGTTTGAAGAACACACAGCCGCCCCCTCATCAAAGCACAAAGTGCCAACGTGGGACAATAGCGGGCTTCATCCCAGCCCAGGAACAATAGACGTCCACATTAACAGGAAAATTCCAACGCGAAAACCTGAAGGAAGATCAGATACACTCCAATCTGCGATCCGGAGCTGAAAGGGACTTCGAAGTAGGCAACGCGCCCCCCTTTCAGCTTTTATCCAGGGGAATTTAAGAAGGCCACCCCCCCCCCCCACGGCAGCAAAAGAACTTCAACCAAACAAAAACCAGCGAACCTGAATTGAGAGGGACCTCGAAGACGGCAATAAGCCCCCCTCTCAATTTGAACCAAGGGAATTAAGACGGCAGAAGCCCCCCAAGCTGCAAATTTTATGAGCGAGGAAACCTCCCACCAAGAG
The DNA here is from genome assembly GCA_963930735.1 of Dioctria linearis. Taxonomy (NCBI): domain Eukaryota; kingdom Metazoa; phylum Arthropoda; class Insecta; order Diptera; family Asilidae; genus Dioctria; species Dioctria linearis. Next base: position 133,957,936 of record OZ005742.1, on the reverse strand, counting down.
ACGTCGCTGGAAATAGTACCATTTCAACCAACGCCACAACAATCTTCCTCACCGGGCGATGCACAGGAAGTTCCGTCCCGGAACGAAATCTAGAAAAATATTTAAAGTATTTAGAAGGGAAAGTGCGAGACTCCTCCGAACTTTCGGTTGTACAGGGCGATTTTATTGACAAACATATTGCCAACTCTCGGAAACGAAGGCTTGAGCAAATCGAAAAACTTTAAGAAAGCACTGAAAAGTTCAAAGAGAGCCTGAAGGAGTTTGGAGAACTCTCCACCGTGAGTGAAATCATTTTGAATTGGCTGGGCGACTCCCTTCTGGAAACCAGCATAGAAGAAATTAGCTCCCCAAAAGTGTCAAACTTTAGTTTCACAATCCCCAATTTAAACATGGCAGATTACGCTAAAATCGCCAAGCTAACTGCCCATCTCGTTCCCCTATTTTCGGGAGAACAGCATCCAAAATTGAGCCTTGAGCTCCAAACTTTCCTAGGATGCTGCAGGCAGGTAATACGGTGGAAGAACTATCAGCATTTTTACAAATCTTTCCCACCAGACTTCGAGGCGAAGCTTGCCAGCTTTTTACCTCAAATATGCCCACTACTTTCATAGAAGTAGAAGAACGGCCAAATCGCACGTACCTGCCTAGAGAAACTTACCAGGAACTGGTAAATAAATTAATCACCACAAGGCAGTATCCTTTGGAAAACCTCACAGCCTTCACGGCACGAGTAAAACAAATGCTGGCACTCTGCAATGAAGCAGCAGAATCCAAATACGGAGCCACAGCAGCATCAGCTGTTAAAACACAGCTGGAAGATTTTGCAAAGAATGCATTAAAGACAGGCGTAAATAACCCATATATGTGCCAATACCTTCTGACCATGACAGACGGCACGGTGGATGACCTCGTACAAAGAGCACTTGACATGGAACGTCTCCAGCAAAGTGCTCTATTCCTGCAACCTTCAGGGCAATTGCAACAAAATGTGCCACAGAATACAATACCCCATTCAATAAGTGCAACAACACCAAATAACGCACAATTTAGCCAACTTAATTCATCAGCTAATCACAGCGTATTTACTCCTGGCATAATGCCATTCGCCCACGTTCTTCAGACCCTGACAAGTACAAATAGTGACATTCAGCAGCCGCAGTTCACACAGGCAAACACATCACCATACATCAAACAGGAGCCAAGATCTCCTAATAAAAATTATAATGTACAAAATAAAAATAATTATTTAAATAAAATCAGTTGTCGTTTTTGTAATTTAAGAGGCCATACATACGCCGATTGTCTAAAACGTAAAAATACGCCGTACTGTGTGAACTGCAAAATGTATAATCATGACGTGCGTGACTGTAGGAGGAACAACAATAGTTTTCAAAGACCTCAAAACAGAGAAACACCAAACCAATATCCTAGAGAGCCGCAAAACCCCAATAACAACTCCAGAGTCTATAATATGCGTAAAAGTGTGCGTTCTGTGGCCGTACTGGACATATAATAAGCGCCGGTCAACAAAAACATAAATGGGAAGCTCGGAGTCAGGGAAACGACGTACAGTCGACTCAAAACTCGCCGGCTCGACTATAAATCTCCCATTTAATAAAGAAGGGTCTCCTCAGCTGCCCGATTCCAGTGGCGCTACAGTAAAACTTCCTTTAGACATAGGCCTGAACGGCCAAACTAAACTAGTAGTAGACACAGGCGCTGAGGTAAGTATAATAAAGAAAAGGTCATTAAAATATCTCAAAGAAATTGACCACAATAAGGCATGCACACTTCAGACCCCATTTGGTACCGGAAAGATGCTGGGAAATTGCCAGGGAAACTTCGTTTTCAAAAGCAAAATTCCCTGCAAGTTTCAAGTCGTAAAGAACTTGCCTGGTCTTTCCGATGATGGACTTCTAGGAAATGATTTCCTATACAAAAAATTGTAACGTTGAGGATCCTAATAAGGCACTAAGGTTTCCTCGCATGGAGACTAATCCCGGTGAATTTGCTTTGCCATTGATGTTTGAAACGGACAAGCTACATTCTGAAAAAGCAGTCGAAGTAAGAACACTTGCAGAAGAGGTAGAGTCTAAAGAGGCTGAACTATCCACCTGCAGTGTCTTCAAGGCTTCTCAAACGAGAAAAGCTGTCTGCCAAGCTCCAAAAGAGCCCAAGGAATGTGAAAAATGCTGTCTGGGCGAACAAGAGACCGATGAAATCAGGCAGCAATTGGTTACCTTTAAGGATCCAATCTGCATACCTGCGCGCTCTCAAATTGTTGCTCCAGTCCCGTTACAAACTCAAGAAGAAATGCTCTGTTTATCACATAAGCGATGGAGTCTTCTTGGCAAACAGTTTGCTGTCATTTGGAAAAGGATTAGTGCTGGTTAGTATTCTCAACGCTAACAGTCATCGAGTAGTCATACATAGCTTAAAGTTACAGCTATTTCCAATAAACGACTACACCATAGTCCAATTAACACACATAAAAGACCACAACCATACGCACGGCTAAATCGCACGTACCTGCCTAGAGAAACTTACCAGGAACTGGTAAATAAATTAATCACTGCAAGGCAGTATCAGAGCCTTCACGGCACGAGTAAAACAAATGCTGGCACTCTGCAATGAAGCAGCAGAATCCAAATTAGTGACAATTTTTTGATGAGCTTACCTCAAAGAATCGCATAGTATACCGGAAGGTATCTTGATCAGAATCACCCTGTATATTACACAGGAAAACTCAGAATATACCTACCTACATATAGATTAAATAACAAAAGGTGGGGGAATATATGTGTTTATGTATTTATTTGGCCAAAAAAGTGAGTTATGCTCATTTTCCGATAAATTTTAAATTTTTGCTGAAAGTGAAATTTAAGTAGTGTTGACAGGGATCCCACGGTGTGAAAATTTTAGGTATGCATGTAGTTGTGTTGAGTTATATGAAAATATTCTTGGAATTTCAAAAATTCACTGGCCTTTTGCCAATATTGGTTAAGTGCGAATATATAATCTTTGCAATTGTTGTCAAATGGGATCTCTGATTTTTTTTTTATGGGTAATAAATTTAGAAAAAGGGCTTTTCAAGATTCCACTTCATTTTTATAGGTTTGGTTCCTCTTTCTTGGTATGCTAATTAGTGTTGCAAGAGAATGCTGCTAGTCTTACCATATTTCAGCTAAAAAATTACACTTACATGTTGCTACAATCCCCGACATCTTGGACAGAGTATATATCATTATTAATTTTCTACAACATTAGGCAAGTGGTTCAAAATCTTTTGAACCACTAAGAGGTTCTTTTTGTGTATTGTATGGTAATAATAAGTATTTCTGTTTCGTGCCAGTTTTGCGAGGTATCGCTGGGGTTTGTTGAATTCTTATAGCTCTAACGCGGTGGCCGCATCAGTGATGCCACTAAGTGTATCTAAAAAATTTAATTATTTTAAAGTTGTCGGTAAAGTACGGCCATCGTGCCAAAATTCAGTTAGTTACACTCTGTTTTAAAATTTTACGCGCTTTTACTTAAATTGGGAATACATTTAATAAGTATTCGAGTAATCGCGAAGAATCTTTATGGATTAAAAGTCTTTGTCAGATTTATGTTGGAGCACATGTACGTATAGTTGTGTCTCGTTTTAGGTAATTCAGTAAGATACAAAAGCGCTGATAGGTATGATCAATGAGAGGCGTAAGAAGTATATTTCGCGTACCTGTTAATGTCGGTGTTAAGACTGCTAAGTGATAAGTGACAAGTGTAGTGTTTATGGTGGAAATATGTGCGTGAGGTATAACAGTCGCACAGTCCTAAATGTCAACAGGAAGAAGCAATATCTTAACTAAGGAGGAATTGTCACGCTTTCAGGCCCAGGAAAGGGAGTTAGAGATAAAAGCACAGGAACTGAAGGAATGCAAAGCAATATTGCGGAATTACGAGCAGGACTGGGAATATATTGCGGAACATATAACGGCAGAGTTACAGAAACGGTGGACAAGAGGGGAAGAGAAGGAATTGTTAAAGAAACTGAATGAGAGTGCTAAAACCAATACAAAGGGCGAAGCTTTAAACCTATTGGTAACAGCAGCATTCGAACTTATCCAGAGCCGTGAAATAGAAGGAGAGAAAGCATTGGTAGAAATCCAAAAAGAGGAAAAAAGACTGATAAAGAAAATAGATTCGCTAAAGGCACAGTTAAGAGAGGCTGAGGAAACTACAGCGGGGTTAGAAGAAGAGTTGGAGCTCGATCGATCATCACAGAGAAAGCCGATTCAAGAGAGTAATAAGGTGAGTACGAGGAAAGGGTTCAAGCCGAGGAAATTGTTATTTTGGGAACAGCATAAAGAGTCAGAAGAAAATTTAGAAAGGGAGCTAATCAGAAGAACGAAGCAGGAACTAGCGCCGAGTGGAAAAGTAAGAACAGAGCAGAACCAGATAAGGCCAGAGGAAAGAAACATCACAGGGCAAGACAACATGGCAGACGTGCATGAAAAAGTGATGGGTCTAGTATCCAAGTATGTGCCTATACTATCTGGCGAAAGGTCGCCCAAACTGGCGAAAGAAGTGTATCGCTTTCTGAGCTGCAGTAAGGATCTACACGATAGACTGTCACAGGAGGAGCAGAAGATTTTTATCAGATGGATAAAGTATCGCCTAACGGACGATGCGTACTACTTGGTAAGCTCACAGGAACCAAAAGATTTTGATGCTTTACAGAAAGTAATCAAATCAGCCTACATGCCAAAAAAATCGTTTAGCGAATTGCGAACGGAAATGCTGGCATGCAGGCAGAGGCCTGGTGAAGATATCAGGGAGTTCGCGGACCGGATGAACGAATTGCTTGACCAAATAAAAGCGGCAGTCTAGGCGAAATACCCAGGAGCTGATACAGGATTGATAGCAGAACTAGATGCAGATGCAGTAGCAACATTTAAAGCTGGCGTTAGGAGTAAGTCTACTCAAGTATACCTCACTGGACCAAAATTCGAATCGCTAGAAAGAGTACAGGAGGAAGCTACCTACTATGAAAAAGATGCACAAAGGCTTCAAGTAATAGACTCAGAAGTGGTACAGGCAGGTTGGAGGTCTAACTCATTAGGTACGCAAAACAGATGGGGAGCAGGTGAGGCCGGCTCCAATCGAGCCCAGCGACCGCAAAGACCGATTTATTCCCATGCTAAGCCAGTATCACCCATAAGATACAAAGGGCCGGCAGCCAGGGTAACCACACCGAGAACCATTCATTGCTTCAAATGTGGACACCGGGGTCACATTGCGAAAGATTGTAGGACACAGCCTCCTTACTGCACCACATGTAACAGCTATGGTCATGAAATAGCGAGCTATAGGAAACAGCAGGTACGTTTCGCAAATACCGGGGTAGGTAGTCCAGGTGAATGTATTCAACCCGTATCGGGAGTGCTCTATTGTCAGTTCTGTAGGACATGTGATCACTATACAGAAAACTGTCTCAGAAAGTACCAAGCAGAACGCGCTGGCCAACTGGGAAACGGGGAGCGGCAGCTGGGAATTCGTCCACAGCTGCCTTCCATTAACAAACTCCAGAGACATATCGCCGAGGGGGGATGATATTTCAGTAGACTTAAGCTTACTGAATAATTGTAGCATCACAGTTGAAGCAGATATAGGGTTAACAGGTAAGTTAAATCTTTTGGGTGATACCGGGTCCACATGTAATTTAATAAAATTTAATAAGATAAGATAAAACACGTTATTCAGCCGCAACGAACTATTACTATTGACGGTTTATTTAGGGCTCAAGGAGAGTCCGTAGGGGTCTGTCAACCCAAGTTACGTATAGATACTGAAGAGCATGCTTGCGAGTTCAATGTAATTTATGACACAGACTCAATACCAGCTGACGGAATACTGGGTATTGAATTTCTTAAGGATAGAGCTATCATCGACTGCATTAACCAAAAACTGTCAATACGGAATGTAAAAAGGAACAAAGAAAAGAAGCCGCTTTTTGCGAATGTAACAGGAAAAGAAAGTATTAACGTAGTGGCATTGGCCAAAGCTTGTCAAAAAAGCGTTCGTCAATCTAGTAAGGAAAATCCTCGAGAAATCTCAACAGAAACAGTGAAACAGCGTATTAGAGAAAGAATTACATGGCTAAAAGACATTCTTGGAAAAGCGATGGCAGCCTCAGACAGCATAGACTGGTATCTAACACAGATAAACGAGAGAGATGAAAGGGTGGAAAAGAGGACGGAAGACATTTCTCAACAACAATCCCAGCAGGAAAATGAGGTGAACGCCACCCGGGATGCAAAGGGAAGCTGGGAACTGTAAGTATAGGTTGTTCGTAGACTTCGGTGAACTCAACAAGGTCTGTATCCCTTGTTCATACCCACTTCCGCGAATTGAGGATATACTGGATCGACTAGGTCGTTCTAGGTACTTTTCAACGTTAGATTTGGCTAACGGATATCATCAAGTACTAATCGATCCAGTAGACAGAGAGAAACTGGCTTTTAGTACCAATTTCAATCATTTTGATTATAAAAGATTGCCATTTGGGCTAAAGACAGCGCCTCCATTTTTTCAATCGCTCTTAAATGGCATATTAACAGGGTTACAGGGAGTAAAATGTTTCGTGTATCTCGATGATGTCGTGATATTTGCAAAAAACTTAGACGAACACAACGATAAGTTAAGGCAAGTATTTCAACGTTTTCGGGATCATAATTTGAAACTACAACCTTCTAAATGTCAGTTTCTGAAAAAAGAAGTGGTGTATCTGGGTCATGTATGTTTGAAACAAGGAGTAAAGCCAGATCAACGTTTAGTGGAAGTAGTAAAGGCATTTCCAAGGCCAAAGATGGTGCGACAGGTCCAGTCTTTCCTGGGGTTAGCTAATTACTACCGGAAATTCGTCCCTAACTTTTCGCTAACCATGGGTCCAATTAATAATTTATTAAGGAAAAAGGTAAGGTTTGATTGGGGACCCAAATGTGATAAATCATTCACCCTGATAAAAGAAGCTCTGACTACGCCTCCATTATTAGCTTCCCCGGATTTCACGAAGGAATTTACGCTACTGACGGATGCCAGTGGTGAATCCCTAGGGGCAGTTCTAGAGCAGGAAGGAAGGCCCATCAGTTACGCCAGTCGCACACTCAATCCGGCCGAGAGGAATTACTCGACAACTGAACGTGAGCTACTAGCCATAGTGTGGGCTGTAAGTAACTATAAATAATATCTGTTGGGCAGGCACTTCAAAGTAATTACTGACCACCAACCTCTTCGCGGTGTTTTCAAGGTTAGAGATACGACGTCACGTATGGTGCGATTTCATCAGAAGTTGTCCGAGTATGATTTCGAGATTCTATATTAAAAAGGAAGTGAAAATGGCAATGCGGATGCCCTAAGCAGAATATCCCAGAGAATAACAGAAGCCAAAAATGAGGAAAGCGAAAAGCATCCATGCCTAGCCATCACTCGGGCACAAGCTCGAAGAAAAGATTCCGAAGTAAATGACACATCTCCTATGGAATCCGAAGAGGAATGGGGTGACCTCGATGAGGCAGAAGTAATAGCAGGGAAGGTGATGGGCGATACAAACCTACAGCATATCACAGATCCGGACGAAGTTGGGCCGATCTTGAAGGACTTCCATGACTCTCTGTTTGGAGGACACCTCGGAAGAGATAAGACCTTAAAACGAGTAAAGCGCTTCTATCATTGGAAAGGGATGAAAAGGGATATCGCGAAGTATATTCAGCGCTGCCCGCAGTGTCAGAAAACTAAACACAGTCGAGCTAGAAAGATGCCGTTAGTGATCACTGCAGTCTCAAGCAAACCCTTTGAGAAGGTATACGTCGATTAAGTGGGATCATTGCCGTTGAGTCGCAATGGCAATAAATACATCTTATCCATGGTGGATGATCTCACTAGGTTCGTTGACTTCGTAGCGATCCCGGATCAGGAAGCGAATACTGTGGCACGAGCACTGTTCGAGAAAATTCTCAGCCGATATACTCTACCAAAACAATTAGTTACTGATCAAGGAGCGAATTTTACAGGAGAAGTGCTGAAGGCCCTCTGTAAGATGTTGAAAATTAAAAAGTTACAGACTACTGCCTATCATCCGCAGTCAAATGCCGTAGAGAGACAGCATTCCACGTTAGCCAGCTATTTGAGAAGTTTTGTAGATCAAGACCCGCGGAATTGGGACGAATTCCTGCGGACGGCAGCTCATGCTTACAACAACTCGGTACATTCGGGCACAAAATTGACACCAATGGAAACTTTATTCGGATTCGTCTCAGAAGATCCCAGCAGCTTGCCGATAAATATCATAATGTGTTACGGTTTAAATTGCAAAAGGCATTCGAACTAGCAAAGCAAAACTTGATTAAAAGTAAATTGTCCGCCAAGAAGTACTATGATAGTACGCGAGGGCGATAGAGGTGCATGTCGGCGAAAAGGTTTTGGTTAGAGACCCGGCTCGGGCGGGAAAACTGTCGTCAATATTCAAGGGGCCCTATGAAGTAATTTACGTTCATAGCCCAGAGAATGTAACAATCCTTATCGGGAGAAAGCTCAAACGGGTTCACGTGAATCGTTTAAAAATAATTGAATAATTTTGAGCAATCAGAATATTGTTATTTAGTAAGTTTTTTTTTTATTTCATCTTACAGGTAAAGCAGCAGAAGCGTACAAAAAGGGACGAAAGAAGAGACCTAGTGGCCCGATTCGGAATCCGTTCATGAGACGGACACTAAAAGATTCCCAGAAGAGCCGGCATATACATATGCATTTGTGGAAAAAGTTATAATTGGAAAGAAAAGAACACTAAATAAAAAAAAATGGTTTAAAAAGAGAGAGAATTAAAAAAAAGTAAGAAAAAAAAGTTAAAAAAAAAGAGAATTAAAAAGAAACTAAAGTAAGGATATTAAAAAAAAAAAAATATTAAAGTAAAGAAAAAAATTAAGGTAGCGAGAGAAAAAGAAAAAATTGGTAAATAAAAAGAAAAGTTAAGAAAAAGATAAGAAAAAAGTAATTGGAAAGAGAAGTGTAAAAAAGAAAAGAACACTTATTAAAAAAAAGTAATAAAAAAAAAAGAGGATGAAAGGCGGGAGCGAGAGAGAAGGAGGAAGTGGATAGATAGTAGAATAAACTAAATCTAATTGGAAAGAGAAGTGCAAAAAAGAAAAGACACTTATTAAAAAAAAGTAATAAAAAAAAAGAGGTGGAAAGGCGGGAGAGAGAGAGAGAGAAGGAGGAAGTGGATAGATAGTAGAATAAACTAAATCTATACCGTGATTTATTTTATTTTACTAAATAATAATAAAAAACGTACTAAATAAATTATATACAGAGTGGTTTCTTTTATTTTTGTATACTAGGTAGAATAAAATTAAGAAGGTTGCCATATGGTTAGTTTGGATAAGTTAAGAAGTTGAATATGAAAGCAGTCGCCATAATCTTGTTGATGTTCATCAGTTTGTCATACGCTGGGCAGGTTGGCTACAATATAAGGCTTATAATGCAGTCCGGGGTATTGTTCGAGCACGTAGGAAGAGCCAACTTTTACACTAGGCATTGGACTATTCTATCCAAAGTAGAAATGCCGGACAGCAGTCGAGCTGGAATTCGCAAACAATTGCAGCAATCTGGTTATACAGCTCTGCACGAAAATCAACCACACTGAACTCGGACACAGATGTGAGTTAGCCACTAAGGAAATAGGAAGCTGGATGGCGAAGATTAGCAGACAGGATGATGTGTTGAAGCACCACACCCATGCGGAACCGGCTCGTCGAAAGAAGCGATCTTTCTTTGATGGTATAGGGTCCCTGTCAAAGACACTTTTCGGAACCATGGATCATGCAGACTCGGAGAATATCTGCTCGGCTTTGAGGGATCTCGATGGAAAAGTAAACCGCACCTTCATCTTGCTTCAAGAGCAGACTACAGTGATGACATCGACGTTCAATCTGTTCAATGCGTCGCGTGTTCAGGCAGCAGTGGAGCGAGAGGAACTATGGAATAAAATCAATGCCATCACCGCCGCTCAGCAAAGTCAAGACGTGGAGATAACAACGTTAATACGGAGGGTGAAGATAAATGAAATACTGACACTAATGACCCTCCAACTGCGAGAACTCAGCGATGTCCAAGAAGGTTATGCGAATATGCTAGTCGCACTGAGCATGGGGAAGCTTCATCCCATGATTATTCACGCCCGGCAGCTAACAGAAATTATGACGAACGCTATAAAACAATTGGATTTGGCTGAGGAATTTCTGGACTTCCAATTGTTGACTCAAATCGCTAAGGTGAGCGCAACGCAGGGTCCGCAACACATTATGGTGAGAATAGACATTCCTCAACCGGAAAGAGTGGCTTTTGAACTGCACAAAGTATATACCATTCCCGCAATAGTTGATGAAGACGGCTACCATGTATATGAGTTGGGAGCCGAATTTCTAGCAGCAATTAATCACGATCGCCAGTATGTCCTGCTAGACTACCAGCAATATGAGAAATGCAAACAACTGACAACCCTCGGAAATCATCTGCGTTTCCTGTGCCCACAGTTGGGACCAATCGTCACAGCCATTGGTGATAGCTGTGTGCTCAACCTTTTTCGAAGTTTCAATGTCAACCCGCTGGCATGCAAGGAAAAAATTCTCCAAAAATGGAATAGTCTAGTCCGCATGATTACCCGAAATCACCGGTTGTTCGTGATGGCCGAAAGGACGAAATTAGAGGTAAACTGCCGCGATACACCTACAGCGATTGGAGAACTATTGTCCACCAGCGTGTTATCAATCGAAGAGCACTGCCACCTTCAGATCGGCGACCTATTGATCACATCAGAGGACCACGCTCAGCGAAATATTACTCTTTGGCAACCCTTATTTTCGGAATTACCATCATGGGAGAGCATGAGTACCAGAAATAGAGCTACAAAGCCTATGGCTGATGGCGATCAGCATCGTAAGGCACGGCTGTTAGCTGCCGACAATGCCAACCAAGCCTGGAGATATCATGCAGCCGAGATAGAAAAAATAAAGGGGGCCATCACGCGAGAGGAAATATATCGACAACAAAGTCAGCCCCACACCATCTACCTAGCCGCCACCTCAATAACCGGGCTATTAAGTATTACCAGTTTTATCCTAGTAGCAGGAGTCCTGATCCGCAGGAGATGTCGGAAGCAAAAACCAGTACCGGCTAGAGCAAGCAGACTGTAACAACAGGACAGCTTGCCGAAGACCAGGAAACCAACGACGACCTCCAAGTAATCGTGCCTACTGCAGCAACATTGCCCACAGCAAACCTGCCTACGATAGTTTGAAAACAACTAGTACAGCTAGCGTAGTAACAACCGTTGTAGGGCTAGATATTTTTGTTATACTAAGTGTTATATTGGATAGTACAGTGGCAATCTTTAGATACGCGGAATCACTCTGAGTAATTAAACTTACACAAAAATTATATACAGGTTATAAACTTAATTTAATAATTGCTAGAAGAAAAAAAACATGTGTTTATAAGTAAATAGTGTACTTATATATTATGATTAGATAAAACAAATATATGTAATTAATGAAACCTAGAATCAAATTTTGTATAAGTAAATATAATCCTAGAAATAATTGTACAGTTTTATTTTGTTATTGTGGTAAAACTATTCTTAAAATATCAAAATTAGAGCTAAGGTTATAATAAAATTATAACTGACAAAGAGATTGTTTGAAGGAATAAATTAGAGCACGACAAAAAAGTAAATAAGAAAAATACAGGTTTTTAAATTGGCACAGAATTAAGAGAAGTAGTTATTGTTAAGATAAAATTTAGAAGATGTTAAAATAAAAAAACAAATATTGTATACACATAACTGATCAAATGTACAATGTAGCTGAAACTAAGCCGAGCACCCTGATCTAATTCCCCCCGGGAATTAGTCTTTCACAGGGGGGAGGAATGTCGTGGCCCAATATTAATCATTCTGTGGTTATGACATCATGACTTTAGCCAGCAGCAGGTGTACGACTAATTAAGCAGTTTGCAGTATCTAAGCATTTTTACTTCGCACAGTTAAATGCTTGGCGATTGCGAATTGTTTATTAAAAAACTGTTGCATCCACTGCTGTTGTTATTAAGCATTAAGCCATGGTTATGTAATTCACTTCTCATAGTGAAATACTCAGCTGGGCTTACTGTTTGTTTACTAACAGTATTGGGGTCTCCAGCTGACGGCAATGACTGATGTAATGCTTTGCGATTAATTGCAAGGTATTGCACTGGTCACTAGGTCAGAGTCGCTTCCGACTGTAAAGATTCCAAGAGGTGACCCGAATTTGCGAGTGTATCAGGTTCCTCAGTTGTGTTTGGCGATTAGGAATTATAAGTACCAAAGTAGATTAGTTAAATAAAGTTTTATATGTGGATTACGCGAGCGTTTTACTGGGGAAACGACACATGCACACTTCAGACCCCATTTAGTACCGGAAAGACACTGGGAAATTGCCAGGGAAACTTCGTTTTCAAAAACAAAATTCCCTACAAGTTTCAAGTCGTAAAGAACTTGCCTGGCCTTTCCGATAATGGACTTCTAGGAAATGATTTCCTAGCAAAAAACTGTAACGTTGAGGGACCTGGTAAAGCACTAAGGTTTCCTCGCACTGAAACTAATCCCGATGAATTTGCTTTACCATTTATCTTTGAAACGGACAAGCTACATTCTGAAAAAGCAGTCGAAGTAAGAACACTTGCAGAAGAGGTAGAGTTTAAACAGACTGAGCTATCCACCTGCAGTGTCTTCAAGGCTTCTCAAACGAGAAAATCTGGGTCTTAAGCTCCACAAGAGCTCAATGAATGTGAAAAAAGCTGTCTGGGCGAACAAGAGACCGACGAAATCAGGCAGCAATTGGTTACCTTTAAGGAACCAATCTGCATACCTGCGCGCTCTCAAATTGTTGCCCCAGTCCCGTTACAAACTCAAGAAGAAATGCTCTGTTTATCACAAGAGATAAGCGATGGAGTCTTCTTGGCAAACAGTTTACTGTCATCTGGAGAAGAATTAGTGCTGATTAGTAATCTCAACGCTAACAAACATCAAGTAGTCATACATAGCTTAAAGTTACTGCTATATCCAATAATCGACTACACCATAGTCCCATTAACACACACAAAAGACAACAACCATACGCACATTCCCATACCAAATTTAGAGGCAATATCAAACACCACAAGAGACGGAACTGAGTATCCAAAGCCTGCCAAAAAGGTGCATATAGCTCTTCCGTCCAAAATCCCGAGGAATAAATCACTACTAAACAAACAACGGCCTACAAAGCCTATATTAAAGGTGCATATTACTCCACCGTCACACAATACAAAAAATTCTACAGGGTTAAAAACAATAGCATTGACGCGCATGAGTATATCACACAACCTATGACAAAGACCACACAGGTGAACCAAACTCAGCCGTCAACAAAGCAGGAAGCAACTACCCTGCAACATGCTAAGAGCAACGAAATAAAGCCTCAAAAGGAATTACAAAAGCCTCATCTACCTACGGCTAACAAGTTAAACAGGAAGAAAAAGTCAACCCAAGGTTCAGCTGAAAAATCAGCAATTTTACAACACGTACGCTATCTATACCCGGATTATGAGATTCCGGACGACATAAAGCAATACCCGCGTATATTCAGGCTAGAGCAGGAGCTCAGCCTAGACCCTAATTTGACCGCGGAAGAAAAAATGTCGATATCAGAACTCTGTGAAGAGTATAACGATATCTTCTTCCTCAAAGATGACTAACTCACCTATACAAATGCGATAAGGTATAATATTCCATTGGTGCAAGATCAGGATCTCCTAATATATATGGATTAAATAGAACTAAAATGGATAAAATTATTAATATAATAATAAATCCAGTAATATCTTTAAATGAAAAGTAAGGATGGAAGGGGATTTTATCAATATTAGCATTTAATCCTATAGGGTTATTAGATCCAGTTTGATGAAGAAATAATAGATGAATTATTGTTATTGCTGAAACAATAAAAGGTAAAATAAAACCAAAACTAAAGAAACGAGTTAATGTAGCATTATCTACTGCAAATCCTCCGCTTATCTGAAACACAGCGGAAAGTAATTAATGAGCAGCTAAAAGAAATGCGAGACAGCGGGATAGTCCAGTCTAGTAAAAGCCCTTGGAATTCACCTCTACTAGTTGTCCCCAAGAAAGCGGGACCTGACCTGTCGTTGTCGACTTTCGTAAATTAAACGAAAAGACAATTGGAGACGCATTCCTGCTACCTCGAATCGAGGATATTCTTGACCAATTAGGTCATGCAAGGTATTTCACCACACTCGATTTGGCCAACGGCTGTCATCAAGTTCTCGTCGACAAAAGAGATCGACATAAAACTGCTTTCAGCACAAGCTATGGGCACTACGAATTCAAGCGTATGCCATTCGGGCTCAAAGGAGCCCCCGCCACATTTCAACGCCTAATGAATTTCGTCTTAACAGGTCTACAAGGCCTCGAATGTTACCTAGATGATATTGTCATCTATGGATAAAATTTAAACAACCACAACGAAAAGTTGAGAAAAGTCTTCAATAAGTTGAGAGAGAACAACTTGAAACTTCAGCCAGAGAAGTGCCAATTTCTACAAAGAGAAGTTGTTTACCTAGGACATAAATGTTCTAGCGAAGGAGCCTTACAGACAGAAGTAAGGCGGCCTGCGTCCAAACATTTCCTGTTCCAAGAACAGTAAGGCAAGTTCAGTCATTTTTAGGACTTGCCAATTACTACAGGAAATTCATTCCAGACTTCTCCAAAATTGTACGTCCGATCACAAATTTACTCCGAAAGGATGTAAAATTCGCTTGGACAGAGAAATGCCCAGAAGCATTTCAAAGCATAAAAAATGCTTTAATTTCTCCACCACTTTTAACTTACCCCGATTTTTCGAAATCTTTTAATCTTACTACGGACGCAAGTAACGAGGCTCTAGGAGCTGTTCTTTCTCAAGGAGAAGTCGGAAAAGACCAGCCCATTGCCTATGCAAGCCGCACATTAAACAAAGCCGAATGAAATTACTCTACTATAGAGAGAGAGTTATTGGCTATGGTCTGGGTTACCAAGAATTTCAGGTGCTATCTTCAAGGCCGGAAATTCACGGTCTATACTGACGATAAACCTCTCAAAGGTGTCTTCAATGTGAAAGACCCCACTTCCCGTTTGGTGAGATTTCACCACAAATTATCTGAATTCGATTACAACATTGAATATAAACCAGGGAAGTACAACACTAATGCCGATGCACTAAGTCGCATCCCCCAAGCATTAAAGGAAAACAGTCCACCACAGGATGGACTCAGATGTGGAGGAAAACAGTTCCACAAATAAAAAGAAGAAAAAGAAATTCGCTCATTGCTTCGTCGTGACTCGAGCTCAGAAGCAAAACGCTAAAGAGATAATAAATAGCTCCAGTGTGTAGACAGAAGAGCACACGAAAGTGGACCAAAACGAAATTCAACTTACGGAGGCAGATTTTCACCCCCCAGCAACGCTTGAGCAAAGAGTAAGTACTGGTAAGACACCCGAAGTTATCGCGAGCCCTACGGAAATCCGAACAATCTTAAAAGATTATCACGATTCTCCATTCGGTGGCCATCAAGGTGTCATAAAAACTTACAAACGCATAAGACGCAAGTATTGGTGGAGACACATGCTTAGCGACATCAAGAAATACATTAAAAAATGCCCAAAGTGCCAGACGATGAAACCATCTCCACAATATAAAATGCCAATGGTTATCACGGACATCGCAGAACAACCGTTCGACAAAGTTTACCTCGATATTGTAGGTCCATTAGAAGAGACCACATCAGGTAATAAGTACATCTTGACTTTCCAAGATAATTTAACAAAATTTGTCGACTGGTATGCAATACCTAATGCAGAAGCAGTCACAGTAGCGCAGGTTTTCTTTGATGAAATCGTTATGCGCTATCGCATACCCAAAAGAATACTCACCGATCAGGGAAAAAATTTCCTGAGTGAATTAGTCAAAAGAGTATGTAAGCTTCTAAAGGTAAAGAAGTTACAGACTTCAGCATACCACCCACAGTCTAATGGAGCACTAGAGCGTGCTCATAGACCCCTAATAGAATACCTGCGAACAATCGTAGATGAAAATCCCAAAACATGGGACCAATACCTACGAACCGCTGCATTCGTGTACAACAACAGTGTACACGAGGGTACTAAACTTACCCCAATGGACTGCCTATACGGCTTCACAGCGGATGTCCCATCAAATTTGAAACCGAACCCGTTTACAATCATGAGATCTATTATCATATACTGAAGTATAAGCTCCAAAAATCATATGCCACGGCAAGAAAGAACTTATTGGCAAGTAAACAGCGCTCAAAGGGGTACTACGATAAGACAGTACGGCCCCTAACTTTCCATGTAGGAGACAAGGTCCTCATCAAGAATGAAGGCAGAAAACATAAGCTTCCTCAAATCTGGGAAGGACCTTATCAGGTAATCGCAATACCAACTGATGTGAATACCACTATCAAAATTGGTAAACGTATCGTAACGGTACATAATAATCGTTTAAAACCATAAAAGCATGTTGAACAAAAATGAACCAGGTTGACTTGAAATTCCTACTACAGTGTCCATTAAACCTCATTTCAATACCTCCCCATAAACATTTGCGGTGGAGTCACTCCACTGCTCAGTTTAAAACGGCACAATACAAGTACAAATATGCTTAAAGGATTGTTTTCTTCTTCTGAATTGTCCACAGAAATGGCGATAAAATTCATCATAGTTGCCCTCTTCATCCAGTACACAACTGGAGCAATCGCTGACAAACCTTATGCAATGACCCAGCTAAATGACTCGGGTATACTTTTCGAGGACCTGGGAAATCTCATGGTATATCATGACACCTGGAATGTCCTCACCGAGATAGATTTGGATGAATTAGATGCCCAGATAAAGCTAGCAGAATATGTAAAGCACTTAGTGCATAAATGTAGTGCGTAAATGCATTGCATAAATGTAACCAACCCAGAAGACCTGTCTAACGTGCAGCAACTACACATACACGCAGGCACAATACAGGCAATGCCATGCACTATTTGTTTGGCACTATGGACAGCAATAACGAGAAAGAAATTTACAGCAGGTTAGAAGAACTTGAATCGAATGCACAAGCCCTAGCCGACCTAGAGAAACAACAAATTAGTGTTGTAAAAACTACCTTGGGAAAGATTCAAAAACCGCTGGCTATGTTAATAGACAGACAAAAAAAAATAGCACACCAGATAAACGATCTCCACCATGTGGCCGATGATTTAACTAGGAGGCAACTAAGACAAGAGATTATATCAAGTTTATTGCTCCAAGTCATCGAAGTCGAATATCGACAACAAGCCCTCCTGGATATAATAATGGCTAGTAGAACCAATCATATTCATCCACTCCTAATGTCTCCCAAAAATCTGCTGGAGATATACCGCAAGACGACCTCGAATTGCCCAAATGTCCAAAATTGTCTATCTGTTCTATATCAGACAGCAGGAGCTCAGTCACTCCTTATGCAGAATAAATTGGTGGTGAGAATTACCCTCCCAACTTTTAATCTGCCAAAAATGAGGCTACAACAGATTCAATGCTATCCTGTACCCAAGTGAGCAAATTATTCATTAATTCCAGACCCTGGTTATTCATATATAGCCAATAGCGAAAAAACTCAGCAGTTTCTCTTATTAAAGGGCGAGGACATGAAAATTTTCAAGAAAATAACAAGTAATTTGGAAGAAAACACGTTTGTAGACCGGCTGAACACGCCTATAATCAAAGCGACAACATCCAACGAATGTGCCATTAAATTACTATACAACCCTTTAAATGAAGTGCCCAAATGCAGCTCCAGAGTACAAATCTCCCTAAAAGACATACTGATAAACTAAGCAAGCCCAATACGTGGCTATTTTCATTTATTACCTCACGGTATTACATATCACATGTCCAGATCACTTTGTGATCTCTAAACTGGAAGGACAAGGGATACTTGAGATAACGCAAGCGTGTCAAGTGCAAATAAGTGACAAAGTGCTCAAATATGAAGGTCAAAGTAAACGCCCGCTGAAAATAATTCAAGCCAAACAATTTCCACAATTTAATCATTCCTTATTTAATTTGAGTCTGGCTGACATTTTACCAGAATCTCAAAACCAAAGGCAAGTTTCAATGGAAATTTTCACGGGAGACGATATTCACAAATCAGTCTATCAGGACACGCATTCACTGGAGGAAATTAGAGGCAAAATTATTAAATACCAGCAAATATCGAGCAGAAACTCCCATATCCTGTCCACCACCTCTATATCATACACGAGCCTACTTGTTCTGGCCATAATGATTGTGGTGGCAGTAAAATATCTTAACCCTGTTGTCAAGATGAGACAACAGAGAAATCAACCACAAGGTAACCCCGAAATTTCATCAGAGGGAATTCCTTCAGAAGAGCGAACTCATGCTCCCCAACCCAGTTTAAGGCGAACTAGAAGCCTCGCTAAAACCAAATCGGTTCAAATAATTTAAAAATGCGACACTGATACTGTCAACATGGCTCACCAAATCACAGTAGAATTTATAGAAAAGGTAAACCTGGTACAATCCTCAAAGGAAATCTATATAGACATGTACATAGTATAATTTTAACACAAAAAAAAAACTAAATCAACAATATTAAGATGACTTAATAAAAATGTTAGAATCAAAAGAAAAAATGCAAATAAAAATAAAAAATGCATAAAAATAACAAATTAACAAAAAACGCACTAGAAGTAAATATAAACAGAAAATAGAATATGTATAAAAATTGTAAAAATAAAGGAAAAATACCTTAATCGTAGATACCAAGAAAACACAAACAAACAAAATGTAAGGATTAGATAAAACAATAAATAAGAATAAATAACATGATAACTAGGTTAGACTCAATACAAAATGGAATAGAAATAAAATGATAAAGTAACGGTAGAAATAATAAAAATAGATAGAGTAGTATAAAATTAAAATGTATTAGAATTTTAAACAAATTAGAACTAAAAATAAGTCAGAATTATGACTAAAATATAAAGTATAACAGAATAACTAACGAAAAAACATGTCTTACAAGTATAACCAAATAATTAGACAATAAAAACCAAAGCCAGTTTACCAGGCTACTAATAATAATAATAAAAAAAACAAAAAAAAAAACAACTTTATATCTTTATATTAGAATTATATGCAAATCAAATAAGGAAAGTAGTAGAAATAAATAAATAAATAAAAATAAGTAGAGTGATAATAAAGGTAAAGATAAATGCCCTAGAATTACAATAAAATACAAAAAAGTATAAGACAAAAAAAAATGAGGTAATTCAAAACCCAAGAAAAGTTTTACCAGGTTAGATTACCAAAAAATGAAATAATAATAATAGATCTAGAAATTATTATATATTCATAGATTAAACATATTAACAAACATTTTGTAAGCCCACACCGAACCGACTGAGACCCGATCCGCCAAATTAGTACCACACCTAATAGACCTAAAAACAAAACAAAAAGAGAAAGAAGCCGAAGCAATGCGTCCTTGTCTTCCTTTTAACTACGCCAGTATCAAAAAAAAAGGCGGGAAAACCCTGAAAAAAAAATAACAAGGGTCAATGTTTTTTTTTTTATTATTTTATCATTTTTTTTATACACAAGCAAAAAGGAAACAGAAGAAAGACAGGAAAGGTAAAAGCGAATCAAAACACATTAGAAGAAAAAAAAAACACATAGAATTGAAGCGAGAGAAACCATTCTCACTGCCAATCCTCGTCGGACTCCTCCTCAACTCCGAGGGGGGAGGGGTGGCCATCAAGGGCCGGATGATGGCGGTGATGGCAGGATCAAACACCGGGTGGCAACAGTCACATAACCCATATCGCCCGGTAATATTAAGGGTACCACCTGAAACAAAAAAAATATGGGTAAGCGGGGTGTCAGGTTAAAATCATAATTATCCACACACACCTTTGACAACCCAGGACTGGGTAAGTCCACCGAGTAGGTGCTCACCTTGTCGTAACAATACTAGCCGGACCGGGCCACGCCACCCGCGAATCACGTGCAGCACAAAGATCGAGCAGGCCACGAAGGTAAGGCCAGGCGGGCTGTGCATAGGCACGTTAGACAACTCTTGGTACATAACATCAGGTTAGTTACTTAAAATCGGGTTAGCCAAGAAAAAAAAATACACGACGTGAGCTCGATGAAGACTAATTCACAAATAATCAATAGCCCAACATTTCATAACACTTTCCTGCAACAAAATCTTAGAGGCAGGGTAAGCAGAATGGAAATCGGACACAAGCAGATAAGAATTCCTATTTGGTACCCAACAATAACAAAATCTGATTCTGGTCAAGACCATCCGCCCTTCCCCGAGAGTTATTACTCTCCAAAGAATAACTCTCTTATTTGCGGGGGGAGGAGTGTTACATACCTAAAACATACCTGAAAAAAGGTAGAAAATATCCAGAAAATAATTATTCAAAATCATTCAATTTTCAAATAAGCTAATCATGCTTAAAAGCATGAGTAGCTTATTAATTTAATCAGTGAAGAAAATTGCATCAGCAATTTTTTTCACATACCATTTCGTTTTTACAAGAATGTTGAATGTAGAAATTGTTCTAAGGATTTCAAATGTTTATCGATGTTCAAAGGATAATTCCTCAATTCAATGAATTCAATGATTAAATTGTATATATGTATAAAAAAAAAGGGGTGGTGTGGTTCTAACAAAAAATGAACTTTCGTCGTTGCCACGAATCGAACCGCACTTCCATGCGTCACCACATAAAATGCTTTCCACTACACCAAACTGAACCTTAAAGTGATTGTTTCAAAATTAAATAAAAACACTTGGTTCATGCTATTTTAAATCACCAATTAATTTATTCTACAATTAATAAACAAAACCAATAACTTTGATTTTACAATCTATTTTTGTTTCTATTCGATTTCTACTTCATATGCACTATATAATGAAATTTCGCAATTTTAAATTAATGTAATATACACAAGAAAATCCAATCGAGACGCACATGATTTTATCGCCCGATTCACACCTTTCGAATAATTCAAGAGTTCAAAGAATAAATGACACAATACAGATACCGACGTACTCCCACTGAGACTTTCTTTTATTTTTCTATAGAGATTTTCAGCAAAGATTTTGACCGTCGCGATTTCGATTTCTAATCTACTGTTAGGAATTTTTTTTCTTTTCCTATTTTGAGAATTTCAGTTTCGTTATTTTTAACGGAAAAACAACAAGATTATTCTAGAATTCTAGAATTCAATATATATGCCATTTCAAGTTTTCCTGTCCCTTTCATTTCTAGTTTAACGAAACTCTATCATTTCCAGGGTTGTATAAAGTGCATTTTCGAACCTTATCGACATTCGAAATAACAAAAATATTGCCTCTCAATGTCAATCAGATAAGACAGCACTATTTACAAGTGATCAAGTGACGGTGAAAATCTTTGGAAAATATCAAGAAATAGGTGAGTATATTTAGTTTTTCATTTTTGTTGATAATTGGTTTTCTGATATATGTTAATTGATGTTAAGTGTTTCTTGAGAATAAATCATGTGCGTCCGGTATTGTTATAAGTTCTAAGTGATCTTTGTCTACGTGTTTATGTTACAAACAAAAGAACAGAAACTCTATCCTACTTTTCTTAACTAAAACAAAACATTAATTTTAGGTAATTGCAGAGGAAAACAAAAAAAAACAAATGATTGGAGTACAAAGAAAAAAAATGTAAAAAGGCAAAAAAACTAATTCTAAATCAGGTAAGTATCTACTACACTAATTAAATTGTTGTTGATGATTCTTTGTGGTTGTGTTTTTTTTTCTTCTTTTCAGATTTTGCCGTGAAGCTATCGCCTATGCCTTTTGCCGCAACATACACCCCGCCTTGAAACGACCAGTTTCAATATGTTCGATGACAGATTCAAAACAAAAAAATTTCCATGAATAATGCCGAAAGACTTGTAGATTTCCAAAGTAGTACTTCATTGACGGGATGCTTCTGTAAAGGCAAAATAGCCTAAATTGACTGTTTGATAATAATGATTCAATGTTCGGGATAAGTATAAGGGCTCGACATGAGGATAATAATAAAAGACATTACTATGAATTGGAATGGGACAGCGGTTTCAATAGGTAAGAGGCAAATTTTTGTAATGGGTCGTTTAAGGACGTTATTTTGGGTTTTTATTGTTACGACTCGCGTTAAATTGTCTTTCCTAGGATGAGTTTCAATGATCCTTCCCATTAGCCAATGTGATGAGGGAAGTCTCTCATCTTTAATTAATACCAGTTCGTTCACCCTGAGGTTGATTTCTTCGGACAACCACTTTGGCCGTTGCTGTAGACGATGCAAGTATTCAGTACTCCACCGTATCCAAAATGTTTGAAATAGTCTTTGGACATATTGGTAACGGTCAAGACGATTGATGTTTGTCTCCAAAAGTGTAGGCTCTGGTAGTGTGAGTAACGCTCCTCCAATTAAAAAGTGTCTTGTTGTTAGAGCTGACATATCTTCTGGATCTTGTGACATCTCTGTTAGTGGTCTAGAGTTTAAGCTGGCTTCAATCTGTGTCAACAAGGTATTGAATTCCTCATATGTGAGAATCGCATTTCCAATTATCCTTTTCAAGTGAGTTTTCACGGACTTAACTCCACTTTCCCATAATCCTCCGAAATGTGGTGAGGAGGGTGGTATAAAATGCCATTTGCTTCCCTGGTTTTCAATGGCTTGAGCGATTTCATTTTCTATTTGTTGTGTCATTTCTAACTTGTAGCGAGTGAGAACACCATTTGCCCCAATGAAATTTGACCCGCAGTCGCTATATAGATCGGTACATAGTCCCCGACGTGATACAAATCTTCGGAATGCTGCTAGAAACCCAGCGGTGGATAAATCACTCACGATTTCCAGGTGCATAGCTTTAGTAACCATACAAATAAAGACTGCTATGTATCCCTTATAACTCCGAGTTCCTCTGCCTTTAGAGCTTTTTACGTCAAATGGGCCGCAGTAATCTATTCCAGTGTGTGCAAAAGGGCGTGCTCTTTGTACTCGGAAACTTGGTAGATTTGCCATTAGCTGCATTCTAGTTTGAGCTGTCTGTCGAAAACATTGGATACATTTATGATTGTAGGCACGGACGATTTCTGCCATTTAATATCCAATATTTCCGGCGAATCAGGGACAACATGAGTTGAGCACCTCCATGAATAGTTTTCTTATGCATACTGTCTACTATTAGATTTGTCAGGTGACTTTTTTCAGGTAGCATAATGGGATGTCTCTCGAAAAAATTGAGTAGTGAATTTTACAGGCGGCCACCCACTCTAATTAGACCATCGATATGCAAAAAGGGATTCAGTTTAATAAGCTTACTCTGTCTTGGGATTTGTCTGTCTTCTAGCAATGCTTTTTTTTCGTTAATGAAGTATTCAGTCTGTTCAGACTTTATCCAAAATATTAAGGCGCTTTGTAATTCTTCACTTGTTAAATACTTGAGCTTTCGTTTATGAAGATGACTACGGGTATTGTTGATCCAAGGTTGACAGTACGCTGTGATTCTTAAAAGTCTGGTGAGCGAAGAGTACCGTTCTAGTAAATTCCAAGATTCTTGTGGGGTGTGTACGTGTAGACTCAAAATCTTTTTTCGTAATCCCTGCGTCGTCTCGACACTTTCCTTACCTCTTGGCCAGTTTTCTTTAGTTTTCTTGAGCCATGATGGACCACACCACCATAGACTATGATTCCTTAATTTCTCAGGTTCCATACCCCTACTTGCACAATCTGCTGGATTAAATTCAGTTGGTACATGAGCCCAACAGTTTTCTTTCAATAGCTGGTGAATATTCGATACTCGATTTGCAATAAAGGTCTCCCAAATCGACGGATGTCTTTTTAACCATGCAAGTACGATTGTTGAGTCTGTCCACGCGTAGATGCTATCTATGTCAAACTAAAGAATTTGCTGGATTTCGATGATTAATTTAGCTAAAAGATTCGCACCACATAGCTCCAGTCTCGGAAGGGATATTGTTTTAATAGGAGCGACTTTAGTTTTTGCAGATACCAAATGTACATCAACTTGTCCATCAGCATGCTCAGTGCGCACATAAACCGCTGCAGCGTATGCTTTGATTGATGCATCGCAAAATCCATGAAGATCGACTTTCAACAATTCTCCTGTTCGAATCCATCGAGTAATCTGTATCCTTTGGATTTGTATAACGTTTTCTCGATATTGGTTCCATTCATGCTCAACTTCCGCCAGTACCTTGTCATCCCATTGTAATCCTGCTAGCCAAAGTGTTTGGATCAAAATCTTAGCTGTAATTGGAATGGGTGCGAGCCAACCTATAGGGTCGAAGAGCTTTGCAATCTCTGAGAGGATACTGCGCTTTGTCCATAATTTGTTCTCGATTTCGATTTCTACTCTATATGAAAGGGTGTCATTTCGGGGATTCCATAGCATTCCAAGAGCATTGACATCACTGGATTCTACTGATAGAGGGAGATTGAGCTCTCTGTTCTCTTCCGGAATTGCTTGAAGAATCGTTTCATTGTTGGATGCCCATTTTCTTAGCTCAAATCCTCCAGTATTTAGAAGACGACTAATTTGAAATTGTTTCAGAGTGGCTTCTTCAACACTGGTCCCGCCAGAAATCAGATCGTCTACGTAGAAGTCATTTAGAACTGCTGCCGCTCCGATCGGGTAATTATGGGTTTCATCTCGGGCTAACTGTTGCATTGTTCGAATCGCAAGATATGGTGCACTTTTAACTCCAAATGTCACAGTTGTCAACTTGTAATCTCGTATAGGTGTGTCTTGTGAGTCCCCTCCACACTATTCTTTGGTACTCAGCGTCTTTAGGGTGGATATTAATCTGTCTATACATTTTTTGTACGTCTGCTATGAAAGCTATTTTATAACGTCGCCACCGTAGAAGAATTGCGAATAGCGTTTCCTAAATAGTCGAACCTTTTAAAAGTATGTCAGTCAAGGACTTTCCATTGGTTGTTCGTCGGAAGGCATCAAAAACTATGCGAACTTTGGTAGTTGTGCTACTCGGCTTTAAGATCGCAGATGTGGCAGATACGTGCAATCGTATGATGAATTTTTAGTCTCTTTATGTTTTATGAAGTCAATTTCTGTAGTATTAGTAGGCTCCATGTGTCCCAGTTCTAAATATTCTTCCATACATTTAATGTATTCCATTTTCAGGTGCAATATTCCTGGATGCTCCCAGCACCGTTTCATCGTCGACAAATGGTAGACTGACCTGGTATCTTCCACTGGAACATCTGATGTAACTGTTGCTATAATGCTGTTCACATTGACTTTCTTCGGGAGTTAAAATTGGCTTAGTAGGTATTTCTTCTAACTCCCAAAACATTCTCAGGTCTTCATATGGATTAACATTAATATGAAACATTTTTATTTCCCTAGGTTGAAAAGATTGTGGACATGATTCACCGGATAGTATCCAGCCGAATATCGTGCGCTGTCCAACTGGGGTACCAACTTCTCCCTTCCGTATTCCATCGCAGATGAGAGAAGGATACACTTCGGCTCTTAAGAGTATATCAATGACTCCTGGTTGGTGGAAAGTAGGGTTAGCCAGTTCAAGGCCATCAAGATGATGCCATGAAGACCTTTTAATCTGATGTCCTGGTAGCACGTTTGTGATCTTTTTGATTACAAAGGCTTTAAGAGTAATGGTAGGTTGATTTCTATAATTTTTCGCTTGAACTATCAATTTTGTACTCGCCTTGATCTTTTCAGTAGAAGCGTTTCCTAATCTGGTTACATGTGCATCTATAAATTCCTTAGGCAATCGAAGAGATTGAGCAACATGTTCTGTAACAAAAGATGCCTGAGAACCAGGGTCGATTAGCGCTCTGCAAATTTGTTCCAATCCGTTTGGAGCAACAATTCTAACCAAAGCGGTAGCTAAAAGAATCTGTTGAGGTCTCGAAGATTGACTTACGACAAAGGACTGGGTTTTTACTGGAGTGTCGTCGTTATTTGTGACAACAAAATGTTTGTCTACCTGATTCAGGTTGGACAACTTGTTCAGTTCTTAAATTTTCTGATATGGCTTGATCTTTGTGTAACGTCGTGTGATGTAAATTCTTACATATCAGGCATTTAAGTTTACTTGGACAGTTTGCAACAAGGTGTCCTGTTCCGAGGCAATTTAAACAAAGACCTTTGGATTTTACTGCTTGTAGTTTAGATTGATGATTAAAACTCAAATATTTCGGGCATTGACGAATTGCTTGAAGCTCCCAAATATAGAAAGCACGGTGAACTAGTAGCTACGTAGAAGGTCTGAGCCCTTCTCCATGGTTTCTCATATTGAGGCGTAGGCTTAGTTTCTCTGGGCGCAGGTTTTCTCTTTACGTTCATTACTTCCAGGGTACGAAACCGTGATTCCAAGAATTGTTTCAATCCATCCCATTTTGGAAGATCTTTTTCGGAACTCAATGACTGTTCCCATACATGGCGACTCAAAATTTTTCTTTATTTTTTTGTTTATTTCTTTTTTTTTGTTTTTTTTCTGTACATCTTCAATTTTTTTTTATTTCAATCGCCATCACTGAGAATGGCAACTTGTAAAGTCTGCTCTTTAGAGAAATCAGAGGACGTGGTGGCTTGTGACGGTATATGTGGTAAATCTTTCCACGCTTCTTGCTTGAAGCGGAGCTCCAGAGCTCCTACTCCTGGACTTACACACATTAAGGTTTCTAAAAAGCTTTACCGAACGTCTTGACTCTTTCTCTACCGTTCAGTCTCTCATTGCGGATAAATTTAATAGCTTATCTATGAACTGGACTGGTCTCGAAGTATTTTCCGATGACATTAATGTTTTAAATGGTAAAATTGATAAGCTGTTGAAACTTGTCGATGTATTGAGCATGAATTCAGACACACTCCTTGAAAAGTCTCATAACCTAGCTTTAAAGGTTCAAAATTTGTCTGACTCACTGGTTGATGTTAATGCAGTATTTGCCAAAGACTCACCATCTGCGTCTCAGAATTCCAACAGCACGTTACTTATCCCAGTAATCGATGACGTTCGTCGTAGTTTAAAGCGTGTTGAAGGCGATATCGGGTCTTGGGTATCTGCTGTTTCTGAAAACTCGAGACTTATTAGCTCCATGGCGACTGATGTCAAAAAATTATCTCCAGTGGATAAGGAATTGTCTGACTCTCAACCATCACCTCTCCTGCAGCAAGAAGTAGACTCTAACCGTCCGGTACCTAATGCACATAGTAGTAAACCAGTCAAAAAGCAGAGGAACCGCCGAAGACGCCAACATAGCCCCAATGAGGCGATTCTTTCAAATCAGGACTCTGTTCAATCCACAGCAAGCGGTGATCTGGCTCTCGTTACATCTGCTTCTGTAGCTGAAGTGAGGGAGCGTTCCACAGTATCGAATGATACTTCATCTGTGTCCCCTCCAGGAAATGGCATTGGTGCCTCCTTGAGAACGGTACCAAAACCTTCGAATGTTTTTGTCACCCGTTTCTCTCCAGAAACGATGTGCGAGGACATATTGAAGTATTTGAAGTCCAAGAATATTGCAACAGATGGTATTTCTTGTCGAAAAATTAGTAAATCCTCTAAACCTGTTGCATCTTTTGTTCTAACTGTGTCCGCGGATGAGCAGGATAAGTTATTGGATCCCACTGGCGCTTTTACTAAATTGTTCGTACCTTCTGGACACCAACATAGAAGTACAGCTAAAATTAGCAGCGATATCTCAAAAAACTCAAATCGCTTTCCCTTTACTATCAAAACGTAAGGGGGATTCGGACAAAAACTGCAGAAATCTTTAAGTCCTCTGTTGCAAATTGTTTTGATATAGTTGCTTTCACTGAAACTTGGCTGCATCATGGTTTTCGCGATGCTGAAATCTTTGACAATTCTTATCAAATTTTTAGAAGAGATAGGTATACTGATTCTGAAGCTCGTGGCGGTGGCGTACTCCTCGCCTGTAAAAACCACTTAAATTGCAGCCAAGTTGAGCTCCCCAGTTTCTCCAACACTCTCGACATTGAACTTATAGTTCTTAAGATGTCTCTCTTAAAATATGACTTATACATACTTTGTTGCTATACTCCTCCAGACTCCATAAATATCGTCGACGACAAAGGTCAGAATATTTATGACCTACTCATTTTAACATCTAATTTTATCCATGGTAAGATGGAACCTCTTGACGAATTACTACTTATTGGTGATTTTAACCTACCCAATATACAATGGGTACTTAATGATGATGACGATGACTATCTTCCACTTATTAATTTGACAACAAGGGAATCACTTTTCCTTGACACTATTTCATCTCTTGGTCTCAGCCAAATCAGTAATGTTAAGAATGACATTGGTAGGCAGTTAGACCTGGTATTTTCTACTGACGCGGGTAACTTATTAGTTGAACCTAGCCCAGTTATAATGTCTACTCTTGACAAATACCACCCCCCTCTTCAAATTACACATTGCTATGTAACCGAAAACCTCACATATTGTGACGAAGCGCAATACTTTTTCAATTTTAGTAAGGCTGACTTTTCAGAACTTTCCAGTAGACTTACCTCTATTGATTTCTACACATTTCTGTCTTGCAATAGTGTTGATGAAGGCGTTTCTAAGTTTTACATAATTCTTTTCGATTTATTTTCTTCTTGTATTCCCCGCGAGCGTCAGCGGTTGAATAAAACATCACCGCCATGGTTCAATAAAGAACTTAAACGTCTTAAAAATAGGAAGAATAAACTATGGAAAAGTTATATGAGGGACAAGGACATTATAAGTCACAGCAACTTCCTCACATCCTATAATAAATTCAGAGAACTTTCCTCTGCAGTTTATGATGAGTATGTTCAAGGGATGCGTACGAAATTATTTAGTGACCCACGCATGTTTTTTAAGTTTATTAATATGAAGAAAAAAACGGACAACTACCCCAATACCATGAGGTACAAGGATTCTGGTAGTGATGATTCATCTGAAATTTGCGATATGTTTGCTTCATTTTTTGACAATGCCTTTGCCTCATCAAATTTTCAACCTCAAAATGGCAACTTCAGTCATATGAATGATTCCCATAACGTTTCATTCACTATCCCTTCATTTTCAGAAGAGGATATACTGGATCATATTAATGGGCTTCCAGATGACTTCACAACTGGTCCTGATGGGAACCCTACAGCCTTTTTAAGTCATGCTGCCTCGCCCTGGTAGCTCCGCTGAGAATTATCTTTCAAAAATCGCTCGATAGTGGTTGTTTCCCGCAGCTTTGGAAAAACTCCTTTATCATACCTATCCACAAAAAAGGTAGTAAAAATGAAATTTCTAACTATAGACCTATTGCAAAATTATCTTGCATGCCCAAATTATTCGAATCTATCATTTACTCTCAACTATCATCTTCCTGTAAGAATTTGCTCTCTTCAAACCAGCATGGGTTTATTTCGGACAGGTCTACAACCACTAATTTGTTGGAATTTGTCTCGGATACCATTTGCGGGTTTGCAAAAGGCTATCAGACAGATTGCATTTATACAGACTTTAGTAAGGCGTTCGACAAGTTATCTCACTCCGTGATACTGTTTAAAATGGAAAAATATGGGTTTCCCCCAATATTTCTAAAATGGACGGAGTCTTATTTAGATAACAGAACATACCAAATCTTATTCCGCCATTCCATCTCTAGAGTATTGAAGGCTTCGTCTGGCGTACCACAAGGGAGTCACTTGGGCCCGTTGTTCTTTATTCTGTCTATTGACGACATTGTCTCTGTTGTGAGGTACTGTAAGGTCTTGATTTATGCTGACGATATTAAGCTTTACGCTCAGATTAAATCTGTTAACGATTGTGAACAGGTACAGGGTGACCTTCAAAAATTTTACAATTGGTGCAAGAGCAATGATTTG
Source organism: Dioctria linearis (assembly GCA_963930735.1). NCBI lineage: Eukaryota > Metazoa > Arthropoda > Insecta > Diptera > Asilidae > Dioctria > Dioctria linearis. The sequence goes on along the minus strand of OZ005742.1, from coordinate 133,927,818 downwards.
GTACTCAATATCAACAAATGTGAGGTTATGACTTTCCACAGGAATCAGAAACCAATCACTTATGATTATGAGTTCTCGGATACCTCGGTTCGCCGTGTGGACTCTGTCTGTGACTTGGGTGTCAAATGTGACCACAGATTGAATTTTATCTCCCATATAAACTACATGGTTTCAAAGAGTAGTTCTATGCTGGGCTTTATAAAACGTTGGTCCCGAGAGTTTTCAAGTCCTACCATAACATTGCGTTTGTACACTTGCTTTGTGAGACCACTTCTTGAGTATGCTAGCCAGGTCTGGTCTCCATTTTACGGTACACACATCGACCGTATCGAGTCTGTTCAGCGGAACTTCCTACGATTTGCTCTCAGGCATCTACCCTGGAATAATTCTTTAATTCTTCCACCCTACGAGGATCGCTTGAAGCTTTTGAATATGCACTCGCTTGAGAAACGTCACTTGGTTGCCGATGTAACATTTGTGCATCAACTCCTAAACGCGAATATTGATTCTCTATTGTTACGTAACAAAATCTCTTTCCGTGATAGTAGCCACAATTTGAGAAGGCTACCTCTGTTGCATGTTAACTCCTCAAGGTCTAACTTTAGCATGTATGAACCTATTAATCGCATGTGTATAATATGGCTGAGAGTTTTGTTGTGAGACGTCCCTAAGCATGTTTTAAAAAAACGCCTATTTAATATTTAATTTTGTTTTCATTAACTTTTTTAAATTGTCTTGTTCTATGTTGCATGTCATTTTATCCGGTGTTCGGTGTATGTTTAGTGTAACATACTAGTACTAACACCGACTAAATGATGAAACGCATGTATTGTTGAGACGTTTATTTATTAAACGTGTCCATGCAGCGAGCTTGTGTTAAGCTGGTTCTGATAGTCAATCTATAATTCAAGAGTCTCATACGGTAATCTCTGTGTGATGAAATAAACTAAAATAGGATCCCAATTCTCTACATTAATGTTAAGATTTTGAAGTGCCGCAATGCATTCAGAAGTTTTATCAAGAAGACCTTTTACGCCTTTTGCGGATTCTTGATTTACACTTGGTTGATTAAATAAAACGTCCAATTGAGCTTTGACTAAAATTCGCTTATTGTCATACCTCTCGATCAAAGTTTTCCATGCTGGCCTATAATTTGCGCTCGTAACTGCGGTATTGCTAATGAGGCTTCTAGCCTCTCCGGCGAGATGTGCCTTTAAATATTGGATTTTTTGAACTGGTGAAAGACGCTCATTCTCATGAACCAGTGCTTTGAATAAGTCGTAGAAAGTACTCCATTCCAGATAATCTCCGGAAAATGCAGGCAACGATATCTTTGGAAGCTTTACCTCATCTTGTTTTATTGTCGCATTTAGGGTGTATTCGCTATTAATTGCTCCCAGAGTTACTGGCGGAAAATCTTGGTGGAAATCGGAGATTAATAGAGCTAAAGATTCAATATGAAAATCTTCCACGCTTGAATATATATCATCGACGAAATATTTTTCTATCTCTTGCACTTCATCATTGGCTGCTACAACGATTTTTTCATTCCGCTCTTTAAATTCCTCCCAGTACTACTCAAATCTGTGAATTCTAGTTTTAGTCCGAGAGCTAGCAACGTCACGAAAAAAAGAACTTTAGTTCGGCTGATTCTTTGCTATCTCCCCTCTTTCACCATCTCAATACGTAAAGGGCCCATCTGGCTGGTGGGAGGGGTTGCGTTTACCTGTGCGCATTCCGTTCCTCAGGTAAAAAAAGCAGTTTTCAAAATGATTTTAGTTCGATTTTTGTTTTTTTGATCTGTTTTCATTACCATCGGACAATATAAATTCACTATTCCCAGACAATTACCTCGTTGCTAGCACCGTGCCAGACGTTTTTTTTTTCTTTTTTATTTCGTTACAAAAAAAGGAAAAAATATTTTATTAAGGCTGTAATTTTTATACGAGCTAGTTTAATTATCGATCCACATGAAATTAATTTTCCAGGCGATAATTCGGTTGATTGTCAATAGCCAGATCGGCTCGAGTGTAACAGGGAATGGGATATACCACACGAGTATTCTTGATGCAGTATGCAACCCGATTTTCTTGAGAAAAGGTAAAAGACGCAAAGAAATATCTCTCCAAAATGTACAGATATTACTTTGCTTCTTTTACCTCTTCCCGAGCAAACCTGTTTGTAGGGGAGTAAATGTAGCAGCTATTCATAATTATGCATTGAAATGTTAAACAGAAAATTTGGAAAGCTATAATAAATTATATCTCAATTGAAAGTAACTCGCATCATTCAAAGTTGGTGAACATAAACGTCGAGATGAATCGGCTAGCCAGGTTTCAATCGGACCAAAATAAAATTCGTTCTCATAATTTCACTGCTCAACTTAAAAATGTTCAGTTCAAGGAAGTATTAGTTAAATTTTTTATCAACCACTGAACTGATGATATGGCGTCTTATATTGGTGATAAAATAATTCACTTAAGATTCAACAAATGTTTATCTTATCGGGTTGAAAATAATAAAGTCATTAAGGCAACGGGAGAGTCATTATCATCTGAAGAGCATGAAGAAGCAGATTCCTTCGAGGATTTTCTACCATATTTGCCAAATTTATATCGACGCTGAAGGTGTAATAAGATGCTCAGATTCGGATATTCTCATTATACTCCTTGGTAACATAGACAATTTTAATGCTTCCTTAAAACTTTGGGTCAACAGGAGCGTGGATAGTCATGAACGCTTCATCAACGTCAATGAATTGTACAAAACTCTGGGTCCTTCTGTGCATATCTAGAGCTTTACCAGGCTTCCACGCCATGACTGCAGCTTTTTTTCGCAAAGGGAAATTGAGGCCTTTCAAATTACTAGAAGAATCGGAAGGTTATCCGCTTGGATTTCAAAATATTGCCACCGATGATGAAGAATTACTGAAGAGTGCAATTTGCACCTTGGAAAAATTTGTTTGTCATATATATGGAGTTCGGCAGATTATCAACGTCAACGATGTTAGATTTGATTTATTTTCTAACACTTATCAGTTAAAAAATTTCAGTGAAGGTTTTCGGTAAAAATGCAGAAATTTCGATCCATCAAGCTTACCATTGTGCAGTGCTGAATTACAGCAGCATTTATTGAGAGTCCAATACATGACCACATTTTGGAGAAATGCTCACTCTAAATCTACTACATCTACAGAAGTCAATGTATTCAAAATAAAACTTGTCATTTTTTATATTCCAAATAATTGCTTGTATTAATTTTTACATGGAAATCTATCCAAGTTCCAATTCAATAGCGGAGCTGTATAATAGTGGATTTTTTCTTCTAGTATTGTATCAAGAATATACTCAAATCTGGCCAGAAAACGCAATTTTACTCAGAAGCTTTTCTGTAGCTCTTAAAATTCTCTACAATAAAAGAATATGAAAAAAATTGTGCTATCTCGCTGAGTTCACGAAAATTTCTCAAAATATCATCATGAGAAAAAAACCCACTTTACCATGCTCGGTCCGATTCGTGATGAGCAACCGAATTATCGCCTGGAAAATTAATTTCATGTCGATCGATAATTAAATTAGCTCGTATAAAAATTACAGCCGTGATAAAATAATTTTTTTTTTGTAACGAAAAAAAAAGAAAAAAAAACGTCTGGCACGGTGCTAGCAACGAGGTAATTGTCTGGGGATAGTGAATTTATATTCACCGATGTTAATGAAAACAGATCAAAAAAACAAAAATAGAACTAAAATCATTTTGAAAACTGCTTTTTTTACCTGAGGAATGGAATGCGCACAGGTAAACGCAACCCCTCTCACCAGCCAGATGGGCCGCATGACTATTGATATACTGTAAGGAAAGGCATATCAAAAATCTAGCCGAACTAAAGTAATTTCTCGAAAACGTTGCTAGCTCTTAGACTATTTCGTAGTACGCGCGAGTTTTGTTTTCTTTCTCATCACTTTTGTAATTTCTGATGAAATTCTCGATTTTTGTTTTCGTATTATTTTGCAATTTTAATAATTTCTCCATTTCTTAAGGTTTATGTGTATGTATGTATGTATATATAAATAAGCGTAGCATGCAGAAATAAAATGAAACGGACTCACCAGATATTTCCAGAAATTCATCGTATAAGAAGTTTCGCGATTTTGCTGTAGGCAATTTATATTACAGCTTTGTTAATTCGGCCGATTTCTATTTGTAGTCAATACAGTTGACTTTAACAGTCACCTAATGTTCCAAAGTTCAATTCAAATCACACTGAGAAGTTTCTAATCTAGTTTCTGGAATTTTCCAGCAAAGCATTATTGCACAGTTTTCTAGCACTAATTTTACTATTAATCCGGCTCGAAGGACCATATGTTCTAGGGATTTCAAATGTCTTTCGATATTCAAAGGATAATTCCTCAATTCAATGGGCGCGTTCACTGCCACCGAAATAGTGACTTTTTGTCGACTACGAGTCACTACCGAGCGTTCACTGCGCCAATTTTGACAGTAAACGACTACGCTTGACTACGACTATCGTTCACTCCGCACTTTGAATGTACCAAATAGTCGACTACATTCGACTACGCTCAGGGGGATAGTCGATCGTAGTCGGTTTGACAGAACTACACTACGACAACGACTACGCTACCAAAGTGGCAGTGAACGCGCCCAATGAATTCAATGATTAAATTGTATATATGTATAAAAAAAAAAGGGGTGTGTGGTTCTAACAAAAAAAAAAGAAATTCCGTCGTTGCCACGAATCGAACCGCACTTCCATGCGTCTCCACATAAAATGCTTTCCACTACACCAAACTGAACCTTAAAGTGATTGTTTCAAAATTAAATAAAAACACTTGGTTCATGCTATTTTAAATCACCAATTAATTTATTCTACAATTAATAAACAAAACCAATAACTTTGATTTTACAATCTATTTTTGTTTCTATTCGATTTCTACTTCATATGCACTATATAATGAAATTTCGCAATTTTAAATTAATGTAATATACACAAGAAAATCCAATCGAGACGCACATAATTTTATCGCCCGATTCACACCTTTCGAATAATTCAAGAGTTCAAAGAATAAATGACACAATACAGATACCGACGTACTCCCACTGAGACTTTCTTTTATTTTTCTATAGAGATTTTCAGCAAAGATTTTGACCGTCGCGATTTCGATTTCTAATCTACTGTTAGGAATTTTTTTTCTTTTCCTATTTTGAGAATTTCAGTTTCGTTATTTTTAACGGAAAAACAACAAGATTATTCTAGAATTCTAGAATTCAATATATATGCCATTTCAAGTTTTCCTGTCCCTTTCATTTCTAGTTTAACGAAACTCTATCATTTCCAGGGTTGTATAAAGTGCATTTTCGAACCTTATCGACATTCGAAGTAACAAAAATATTGCCTGTCAATGTCAATCAGATAAGACAGCACTATTTACAAGTGATCAAGTGACGGTGAAAATCTTTGGAAAATATCAAGAAATAGGTGAGTATATTTAGTTTTTCATTTTTGTTGATAATTGGTTTTCTGATATATGTTAATTGATGTTAAGTGTTTCGTGAGAATAAATCATGTGCGTCCGGTATTGTTATAAGTTCTAAGTGATCTTTGTCTACGTGTTTATGTTACAAACAAAAGAACAGAAACTCTATCCTACTTTTCTTAACTAAAACAAAACATTAATTTTAGGTAATTGCAGAGGAAAACAAAAAAAAACAAATGATTGGAGTACAAAGAAAAAAAATGTAAAAAGGCAAAAAAACTAATTCTAAATCAGGTAAGTATCTACTACACTAATTAAATTGTTGTTGATGATTCTTTGTGGTTGTGTTTTTTTTTCTTCTTTTCAGATTTTGCCGTGAAGCTATCGCCTATGCCTTTTGCCGCAACAGAAATATTTAATGAAAAAAGAATAAAACCAAAGGCAAACCGTACCTTCAGTACGATTTGTCGTGAAACTTACAATATATATGTACGAACATACATACACGCGCGCCGCAATTTCAATCCACGGGACGGTGGATGATGTTTATCAAAGCATCAAATTTCAAGCCTCCGTCCAACGAAAAATATTCCGGACTTGTTTAAACAAGTTAAGAATAAATGAAAAATTTTCTCAGGGTAGAAATGCAACTATGCATTTTCTATACTGACCGACGGCTCTTGATCGCGATAAAAATGATCAAGAGCGCAGTCGAATTTAAAAACGAAAGCAGAGTTGAGGTTTGAAAAAAAGTTGGTTCGGTTTCGGCGGATTGGGTCGGTTTATGTAAAAAAGAGTTTTTGTAAAAGTTTATGTAAAAAAGAGTTTTTGTAAAAAGTTTATGTAAAAAAGAGTTTTTGTAAAAGTTTGTGTAAAAAGAGTTTATGTAAAAAAGAGTTTTTGTAAAAAATAATTGAAAGAATTTTTGTAAAAGTTGATGTGAATAAAAAGGAAGCATTACTGAGTGTGCGGATTTCTCAGTACAGAAACTCTGTAAGGATACCTGGTCAACAATAGCAAAGGTAGCGAATATAACAATTGGCGCAGCCGGTAGGATGGAGGATGCCTACTTTCAACAAACGAAGTATAAGCGCTCGAAAACCCTCTATCCTACGAATCAAAAAGGAGTTTAGGACGAGATCGAATACTGGGCAAGACACCCTACCCTCCGCCTGAAGTTGAGTCTGGCTTCAGGAGTATTTCGATCTTGTCGGCTCCCAACGCTCGGGGTCGGACAGCTTTAACTGCCTCTGTTTGTAAAACACGCAGACACCCCTCATCAAAGCATTTCAGTTCCTACGTGGGACAATAGCGGGCTTCATCCCAGCCCAGGATAAAAGCAGTCCACAACTAAAAGTGCTACATCTACACTTGAAGGAAGGCAGAATCCTCAACCGACAATCTGAGATCCGGAGCTGAAAGGGACTTTGAAGTAGGCAACGCGCCCCCTTTCAGCTTTTATCCAGGGGAAATTAAGTAGGCCACGGGCCCCCTCGGCAGCAAAAGAACTTCAACCGAAAAACCAGCGATCCTGAATTGAGAGGGACCTCGAAGACGGCAATAAGCGACCCTCTCAATTTGAACCAAGGGAATTAAGACGGCAGAAGCCCCCCTAGCTGCAAATTTTACACACGGTGGTCCATGAGCGAGGAAAGCTCCCACCAAGAGACGCCGCAGGAAATATTACCATCTCTACCAACTCCACAACAATCCTCCTCACCGGGCGACGCACAGGAAGTTCCGTCCCGGAAAGAAGGAGGCAACGAGGGATCAACATCCGCACCAGAGGGTGGAGTGCAAACACCCCCAACAATCTCAACAGTAAAAGGGCTAACACTCAGGAGTGGGACAATCCTTACAGTTCCCCAACAAGTAAGATCTTCTAATTTAAATTTAGAAAATTTGTAAAGAATTGTACTTATAAGGATGTTCAATAACAAACACAATTAATTTTGTTCTACTGCACTTACGTTTTAATTGAAATTATTCACTGAACAAAGAACATTTATTTGTGTAAAAACCAGACCGACTCTGAAATTGACAATTTTATTCTCAACGTTATAGCAAGATAAAGCCAACTAAAATTCTCATTACAAGTTAAATTTTGGCTGATAAACTGATTTAAAACTAACTGTGATTTTACTGTGATATTATGTAAGTACAAATAAAAATGGTATTTCTAAGTTGTGATAACAACTGTCTGGCTGTGTAATACAATGAAACTTTTACTTGTCTAGTCTTAATCTAATATATAACTTATTTTGTGCGTATGAAATCTGTTGATGA